>OU015523.1:123751022-124306022 GCA_907165065.1 Caprimulgus europaeus
CGGCAAGACTCAATGAGGGCCCTCAGCCCTCCTAGGAAGACTCGGGTCTATTTGCAAGCTCAGATCAGCTGCATGTGCACAGACAACAGGTCCAGGCACGTGAGAAGAAGGAGACATCCAGGAATGGCTGCACTGCCAGCTAGCCCATGACTCATGGGATAACCACATCCCTCATCTGTGCAAGCTGCAATCACTCACCCTCTGCCCTCATTTCTCCTTCAAGACAAGCAGAACGTCCACAAAACCAAGACCTGCCTCTTGCTGTGCCCACAGAGCACACCCTGGTCCTGCAACCCACATCAGTAGAGGCTGCCAATACTGATGCTGCAGCAGCTGCTAATGGGGTACAAGACCTTAATTCAGTTCACCACAGAAAAATCCAACCCTGCATGATTTATGGTGCTGATGGAGGTCATCATCATCTACCCTGATGGAGGGTAGCTTCAGAGGAGAGCCTTGATTTCTCAAGGGGAGTGTAAGGTGCAGAGCCTGAAAGAAGATCTTGGAAAGCTGAAGGTAAAAGGAAAAGTCCTGTGAAAGCTGAAGGTAAAAGGAAAAGTCCTGTGGACCTCATTTGCAGGAAAATATCAGACATGTCACCAACATACAGGGACACAAAAGCCACCTGCAGCAGGATGGTCCTGTCTGAGCTGGGCCAGATGTTTGCAGCCCCAGTCATGGCTTGTGCTGGCTGGGATGAGTTTGACTTAATGCTTGAGGGATGTTCTCAGTAGGAGACACCTTTCACCTTCCCAGCAAGTCTGAGCTGTGTGGAAACCAGAATCCTGTGTTGAAACCATACCAAATGTAGGGCTTTCCATGGTTCCATTAGACATTTGCACTGACCTTCATTAAAGGATCAACAGGAATTTGGAAACCTGGGTGCAGTTTTCAGTTGCACCAGGGCATGTAACCTCACCCAGAGACTGCTGAGCTCCTCCTTGAATGAGTCTGTTTCTACAGTTCCCCACTTTGGGAGGCAGAGATCCTTGCTGACACAGATGGGATGGGACCTTCTGATGCTCAGAGTCCTCCTCCTGCCTAGCCACCACCCAGGCTAGTCCATACTGTCCCAAAGTTGTCTCAAAGTCAGTTTTTTCTCTCTAGTACCCTTACTCCCCCTTCCCTCTCCAGACTCCCTTCATATTTTTAGACAACAATGTCTCATCCTTTATTTTTCCAGACTAAACAAATTATTTTCACTTGGAACCACAAAGCCCTCCAAAAGCCACCCAGGCACCCCTTGTCCCAGGCAGGCCCAGCTACTGTACGTGCTTGTCTACCATGTGCTTTAAGACCTCCAGGGATGAGAACTGTGAACTCTCTCTACTCTCTCCTCTCTTCACCCTAATGTCTGATGTTCATGGGTAGGATTTAAGCCTGTGACATCTCCTTCTATGCATCCTGGGCATGGAAAAGTTTCTTTCTTTCCTCTTTGTACCAGCTTTTTCTATGTATTTGAGACATTTTATGTCTCTGATTGGTTTCTTCTGGCTAAAAATCCCATTTCATTCCCTCTTTCCCCAGAAATTGCATTTTTCTGATTGCCAGTCTCTCCCATGACTTTCTTCCCAGTTTCCCATTGGTCTCTCTGTTTTGATATCTACACTGGGGTGCATGAAGTTCAACAGCCAAAGGCTCCCCAAGGCATACAACTGCTGGACATACATCCCAGGATGATGCTCAACTATTTTTCACATCATAGAATCATAGGATGGTTTGGGTTGGAAGGGACCTTAAAGATCATCTCATTCCAACCTCAAGATGTCAAGACCATCTTCTTTACCTGGCATCCAGCAAGCGATGGATCAATGTCTCCTCTCCAAACCTATCATGTCTTGAAGATCCCCTCACTACTCAGCAGCATGTGTTCCAGGTTGACTGGGTTTTTCTTGATGCCAACTGCAGGAGCGGTACGTGGCATTTCAATGAACTTCAGCAGGGCCTTAGTTTTTCCTTTAGAAATACTTTTTAAATGGAAATTATAGAGTTTAAGGCTGCAGATTACAGTGGGCCAACCCAGCATAGATTCAACCCAAAAAACATCCACTTGGGGCAACCAAAAGAAGGTTGAAACAGCTCTGAGCTATGAACTCAACCCAAGAATGCATCTGCTATATGCCCAGCTGGGCTTTCTTTTTAGTGTGAGATGTGCATTTTATGGAAGAGCTTTAGATCCAGCACCCTGCATGTGAAGCCAGCATCTGATTCAACTAGGAATGGAAGTGCAGATCTCAGTACCAAATTCAAATCTCTGCTTTGCTCAAATGTATCTCCAGGTTGATCCATGACAGAGACAAAAATCTAGTCACTTGTGCTTGGTGTAAGTCCTCTGGGACTTGGACCTGTTTCTGGTTTAAAAAGACACAAAGTGAAGAGAATATACCAGGAGGAAGAGCAGCCTGGCTTAAGAAACATGATGTCTTGCACCCAGGGATCACAGAATCACAGAATCACAGAATGTCAGGGATTGGAAGGGACCTCGAAAGCTCATCCAGTCCAATCCCCCTGCTGGAGCAGGAACACCTGGATGAGTTCACACAGGAAGGCATCCAGGCAGGTCTTGAATGTCTCCAGAGAAGGAGACTCCACACCCTCCCTGGGCAGCCTGCCCAGGGCTCTGTCACCCTCACAGTAAGAAGTTCCTTCTCAATTTAAGCAGAACCTCCTGTGTTCCAGCTCACACCCATTGCCCCTTGTCCTATCACTGGACACCACTGTGAAGAGCCTGGCCCATCCTCCTGACACTCACCCTTCAATATTTATAAACATTAATGAGGTCCCCCCTCAGCCTCCTCTTCTCCAAGCTCAAGAGCCCCAGCTCCCTCAGCCTTTCCTCATCAGGGAGATGCTCCACTCCTTCATCATCTTGGTGGCTCTGTGCTGGACTCTCTCCAACAGCTCCCTGTCCTTCTTATGGGATGCAATGGAGCAAGGCAGAAAGCATACTTGGAGCTGAGTTTAATTCCAGAGCAGCAAAAATTCAGGAGGCTTGCACTGTTCAGACCTGTGAGGTTGCCATAACAGAGGAATTTTCCTGACATCTTTTTAGAGATACTCCCTACATGCTGGCAGAGGAGAGCTCTGCAGGTGGAGGAGACATCCATGAAACCACAGTGAGCTCTGACCCTCCTCAGTCTCCCTCTCTAACCCAACAGAAGAATGTTAATTTAATACAGAAAACAAGCATGGGCAGAAGACCTGGGTTCTGGAGATGACATCCAAGGTCCAAAGGGCTGAAGACTGGTCTCCAACACATCCTAGTAAGTGGTCCACAATCTCCACAGGCCTGTGGAAGTATTCCCAATGAAGTCTGGGCCAAAGAGGCCTTGGGAGCTCAGGAGTGGATGCTGCAGTCTGAAATTGTCTCTGATATAATCTGGGTTCAGCTGTGCCAAGAGTGGCATGTGGAGGTGACCCTTCACAGGCTGTGGGACATGTGTGAGACTGGCAGGTCAGGGGAGAGGATGCCTGAGCATTTAGAGCACTAGATTGGGCATTGGATGTCTGGATTTGCATTCCTCCCCTGTCAGACTCCCTGGATGCTCAAATTGGTCTCTGACAGCCAGCAGCAGCAGCAGGAGTTTGGTGCCTCCAAGGATTTGGGCTGGTTTCTCTGTGCCACCCAGAAGAGGTGGTATCCCAAAGGGTCTGTGCTACAGCTCTAAACCTTTTTTGATCTGCTGCAAGCACCCTTCCAGATACATCCAATGATCTCATTTGCCTTTGCTCGTGCAGCCTCCTGCCATCATGGCACTGATGTTCAGATCTGCTTTGGGAAGCTTTCTCTCTACCACTGGCTGCTCAGGAGAGAAATTCCTATGGGAACAAAGTCCCAGCCCATCCAACTCCACCCAGGAGAAAAGTCCAAGGGTAGAAACACAGAATCATAGGATCATAGAATGGTTTGGGTTGGAAGGGACCTCAAAGCTCCTCCAGTCCCAACCCCCCTGCCAGCAGCAGGGACACCTTCCACTAGACCAGGTTGCTCAAAGCCTCAGCCAACCTGGCCCAGAACACTTCCAGGGAGGAGCAGCCACAGCTTCTCTGGCCAACCTGGGACAGGGTCTCACCACCCTCACAGCAAAGAATTTCTTCCTCACATCTCAGCTCCAGCTCCCCTCTGACACTTTCAAGCCATCACCCATTGTCCTATCACTACACTCCCTGACAAAGAGTACAGCAGAGAGGGACATAGGTACAGCAGAGACATGTCCCCATCTCCTGGGTTGTTATCTTCCATGCTTTTCATTCACCAATTTGCTCTTTTATTCCCCCCCCCCACCCTGTACAGACACAGATTGAATGTCAGTGGAAAATAATTCCTTTAATGAGTGTGCTGGGCTAGATCAGCTGACTGGGTTTGCTGCAGTAAATCTCGTGGTCACCCAACCCTAAAGGCTCAGTGGTGTCTGTCTAAGCCTTTCCATTTACAGGTCAGAGATGGGAGCCAAGAGGATGGAAATAAAGTGTTTGCAAGCAAAAGGCCAAAGGGTTTCGAGGTGGAACAAGACTCCCCAGAGAAAATGGGCTGTGGTTGCTGGCAGGTTTGTATGGTGGGTAGTAAGCACGTGTCCAGGCATGAAATGGAGCTGATCAAACATCCCTGTGTGCATCTGATGAGTTTTCTGCTCAGAGGTCAAGGGAAGGGCTGTGCTGTGCAATGAGCTCTGGGCAGCAGGAGAAAAGCACTGAGGTTCCTCCAGAAAGACAAACTCATGGTGAGGCTGGGACCTCCCTTCCAGGCTTGGTTGGGGATGCTGGAAGAGTGAAACCACCTCGCTGCCTCCTTGATGGATCCTGGCTCATCTCCTTGACCCCACATCTCACCACCCTGTTGCACAGAAGTAGAAATTGAGCTCCAGGATAAATCCCAGCTGTCTCCAAGGTGGGATGCAGCGTTGGCTTTCCCCATGAGCTGCCACACCGTGGTAAAGCAGATCTCCAGTTGAAAGCAGGACCCTGAGATGTTGCTCCTCAGGAAGCCAGCCTGTGGATGAACTGTGTCAGTGATGTCTTTAATTCTCCCTTCTTTCAACATATTCCTGCTGGAAGCATCATATCCTTAAGGAAGGAGAGCGTGAAGCACCTGGAGATGTGTGCATAGGCACTCAGATGCCTGGTAAATCACCCCAGACAGGCTGTACTAATTATGACAGGCTCTAATTGCTCTGTCCTGCAAATATATCAGGTAAAACTCATTGCTTCAGGTGGTTCTTCCAACACAAGGGACCTCAGACCCGGTCTGAGTTACTCCATAGGGATTTTCCTAACTGCTAGCAATTCCAAAGTCAGGAGAGGAGGAGATCTGAGCAGGAACTGCTCCTGATGCTTTGTTTAAAATGTCCATTCCCTGAACATAGGATGTTTCCTGACAGATCTGCAGGGGTTTGCAGGTTGATCAGGAGGTTTTGCTGGCATTTGCACGGACACCACGGAGGCTGTCAGCTCCGATCATGCACTGCACGGCTCGGGGCTGGTTGGCCATTCAGAAAACATTTGGTCTCCATCCAGTCCAGATCGAGCTAATTCAAGAAAATAAAACACTTCCCTACAAGCCAAAATCCCCTTTTTTTGGCTGATATTTGATCTGAGGCTCTAGTTGGAGATCAGACCTGGGTGGGAGACCATAAACACATCACTGCAAGCTCCATCTGATGGCTCCAACCCTTTTTTTTTCTGGTTGCTAGTGCCTTGTAGGAAGCCTTGGGTTGGGCTGTGCACCCTGCCACGTCCCTCAAGGACACATGAACATGCCTCAGAAGCAGGAGATCTGGCACCTCATGGCATAGTGACTAACAGCTACAGCAAGGGAGGTCAGAATGTGTCTCTTCTCAATATAGCCACCAATTTTGAGGCGTTTTGGGATACCCAGAAGATGCCTGGACCTTGATTTTTCCACCCAAAAGGACTGACAAGCTAGAATAAGGACAAAACAGAGCACAGAAGGTCATAGAATCATTTGGTTGGAAAAGACCTTTGACATCATCAAGCCCAACTGTACCTGTCCACTGCTAAATCAGATCTCTGAGCACCTCATCTACCCATCTTTTAAATCCCTCCAGGGATGGGGACTCCACCACTGCCCTGGGCAACCCCTTCCAATGCCTCAGAACCCTTTCAGCAAAGAAATTCTTCCTCACATCCCATCTCAACTGCCCTGGCCACAACTGGAGGCCATTTCCTCTTGTCCTGTCCCTTGCTCCTTGGTTGAACAGACCCACCCCCACCTCTCTGCACCCTCCTCCAAGGGACTTGGACAGAGCCACAAGGTCTCCCCTCAGCCTCCTTTTCTCTAGGCTTAAAAATACTACCAGCACCATCATCCTCACACCAGGGCTTAAACTGCACATACCCTGAGCCACCTGTGACATGGTGGGATGTGGTGTTTTCTTCTCTTTACATCACTCAGAAATGCTCTGAGCTCCATGTTTGCTCCAACACTGGGTGCCAAAGGGTTTCTGTGACTGCAGGATTGGTCCTGCAGCTCCCTGAGGGGCTGCCCTTGGATCTACAGGGGGATTCTTCCTCCAGTGAAACTCAGAGAAAAGGGCAAGGTGGGAAGAGAGAGAACATTGAGCATAGAAGGCTTTAAAAATACAAGAAACAGAGAGGATGGGCTGGATGAGATTCAGTAGCTATGAAAGAAATCACAGAATCCCAGAATGGTTTGGGTTGGAAGGGACCTTAAAGCTCATCCAGTCCCAACCCCCCTGCCAGCAGCAGGGACACCTTCCACTAGACCAGGTTGCTCAAAGCCTCAGCCAACCTGGCCTTGAACACTTCCAGGGAGGAAGTGGGTGATCAAATGGGATCATACAGATCAAATCAGCATGCTGCAAGGTAAATTTAGATCCTGTTCCTACAAGGAACTTGTTTTACAAGAGCAGAGAATCCTGCAGGTGCTTCAGAGAGAAGGAGAAGGACTCCCTCTCTCTGCCCTCTGGTAGAACAGCAGCATTGACCAAAGCTTTGCAAATGAAATCTGAAAGGATTGGTCCTTTTCCCCCTGGCAGCTCTCCAGCCACTCTGCCCCAAGCCTGGAGCGTTGCATGGGGTTGTTGTGACCCAAGTGCAGTGTCCTCCTTGGTCCCACGGTCCTGATCTCACAGAGGTGTGGGTTGTGGAAGATTGGAGACAGCCATGCCACGCACCCAGAGCACGATGTGGGAGCTGGGCAGTGGGGGGAGCAGCGAGACTGTAAGATGGACCATGGTGTAGGGATGGGTGGGTGTTCACCAGCCCAGGTCTCCATGCTGCTGGCAGCCAGGGCAGAGCTTCCCTGGGGGACAAGACTTAGGGTCCTGCCAGCCCCACCTCTGTGGAGAAGGACATTGGATGGGTGTAGCTGGGACGTGGTGCTCCACGGAAAGGGGACATGGTGGAGGTGGGTGAGAGCTGTGTTTGGACACTGCTCAGTGAGGAACCCTGCAAGGCAGGGGCATGGGGGGAGTCTCTGCAGGGAAAAGCCCTGCCCAGGGCTGATGTCTCACCACCAGAATGGAAACAGGATCTAAACTGATCCTGCAGCAGGATAATTTGATCTCTGTGCTCCCATCTCTCTGTCAGCTACTGAATCTCATCCAGCCCATCTCTTCTGTCTCTACTATTTTTAAATCCATCTATTCCCACTGGTGTCTCTTGCTTTGGTGCAGCCTTTTCCATATGTTTCACTGATACTTCCAGCCCGGAAAATCCCCCTAAATATAGTTCTCCCAAGGGTAGGCATCAGCTCCATCAGGGATCAGAAGTTGTTCAGAAAGAGCAGTACAGGAATTGTGCTGTTTCTTGTGGGTTTATGGCACTTTTTGAAGCATGGAAGATGTCAACCACAGCCACACGCAGTCAGAAGTGAATTCCAGTGCAGGATTCAGGGCGTGGGATTGAGGCTGGGACAAGCAAGAGAAACTCTGGTGGCCATCAAGGCTGGGGGAGGTGTTTGCCTTGATCTCATCTCCAAGGACAGTGACCATGCTGGCCTAGGGATGCAGGGGTGACATCCAGGCACACAATATTCTGTTTATCTGAAGCAAGAGAGTTGAGGTTCTCCAGTTAATAGGAAAAGACAGGTAATGAGGTCCTACAGGACCTACTGGAGATCATGGTGCCATGATGCCTAGTGTTTCTCTGAAACCTCCTGTCCATGAGGATTTATTTGCACCAACTCTGCATCAGTCCTTTGGTGCCCAAGATGGTTCCTGGCAGGGATTTTTGGATGTCTACCTACCCTGATGCCTGGTAACCCACCTACCACTTTATAGCCCCTTCCACATGGTGACACAGACCTCTGTGTAATTGTGGCTCATCCTACCATCAGGAAAGCTTGAGGCAGTGGTGAGTCTCTTGATTCAAAAGGAACGTGGTGACTCAGTGGCAGAGCCCAGAGCAGATTCATCTCACATCCCACATTTTGTGACCTTGCTTCCAGCAGATCAAATGATTTCATTACCTGGAATTAAGGAGAAAATCATCATTCAAGAGTTAATTCATCAAGACAGGTGCTGTGACAGTGACTGAAGAGATTTCTAAATTTGGAGAGTGCTTGAAAAATGAAGACAAAAATGGAGGAACCAGCTAAGCAGTTTGTTTCAGTGTCTTCAATTTGTTTCTATTTTCTTTGTCCTAAATATATTAAATGTCCCTTCAGAAGAATAGAGAAACAAAAAAAGAAACAAAATGTTTCCTTCAAATTAAGTGTTGTTGATTTTCTTTTGGCTAGAGAATTGCCCTTTTTTACTTGATTTGGCCCAAATGAACAATTTATTTGATCTCATGGAGTTGCCTTTGTGAGAAAAACCTCCACTTCTCCCAAAATGGTGCTTGTAACATCAGAGGAGGTTTGTGAAGCTCCTCCACTGCTAACAGGGATCCATTTCAAGCAGGTAATTCTTCCCACCATGGGCATGTAGGATAAATAATCCCAGCAAGGACAGGAGATTTGATGAAACACTGAACATTTCATTTTGAAAGCCACGTTGAGTTGTGTAGGGTCATGATACTTCCAGATACTTCCACCACCACTGAGACCAGTAAAGCT
Source organism: Caprimulgus europaeus (assembly GCA_907165065.1). Next base: position 123,760,060 of record OU015523.1, read on the forward strand.
TACCTCCATGGGTTGCAGAGGAGGGATGAGAAACCAGCTTCATCCATACCTAGCATCCAGTATTTGCCATCCAACTTCTGGCTGCTCATCACTGGAGACCCTCATCAGACTCTTGCTCCAGATCAGTGAGCAACCCCCAACAACCCCTACATGGGGGTTCAGCTTTCTGCATGCCCAGAGATGGTGCTGACCCCATCCCAGGGGACCAGATTTTGTGACCTTGGTGACCACAACAGTGACATTTGATGCACACATCAGTTTTTGCCTTTGTTTTCATGAGGTTGGGCTAAGAGCTTTCCACCAACATGGCAAGAGCAGACTGGAAACATGAGCCACCAGCTCCCAGGCTCTGCTCTTTCAGCCTGTTCTCACTGCTGCATCCACATGTTTACCTCTTGCTCCACTTGAGGTCCAAACATGCTTCTTTGTAAGGTACATCCCAACTACAACTCAATTCTCTTTGGTGACCATGGAATGAATCAAACACAGGAGACCTTCCCAGAATCAAGGCCAACTCTAGCACCCAAAAGCACTCCCAGTAATTTTTTCCACAGGGGAAAATCAAGATGTTTCTGTCCTGGGTTTCTAAATGCCTTGACTGTGCTGCCCACTTCCCAGGGTGATGGTGATGCCACAGGAAAATTGAGGTCCACCCACCAGCTGTTAAGATAGACAGGCAACCCAGTCATCTGCCTGTACTTCCTAACACCAGCAACAACCAAATAATTCACCACCAAATCCAACTGTGAGCAGATTGGTCCTGGATTTGCATGAGCAGGACATGGTGTGAAGAAGAGTGAAGATGGAGTGGAGATAAGGGAGAAGGAATAGGGCAGATCCTTTGGTGGGCCATCCCTTTAGGCTTGGAGTCTCAGCAGGGATGGGGAAATCCTGTCCCTCTGACACCTTTGCTGTGCCAACTGCCCACTCCTGAAGTGCACCAGGATCAATGAAAGGTCAATGTCAAGCAAGCCTCCATTTTCACTGCACCATAAGATGTTCTCCAACCTTCAATGTTCACTCCCAAATAGCCACTGATAGGAATTCTCCAGGTGTACAATGCTCCCAGACTTCAGACATCCCAAGATGCACCATCACAGGAGAAAAACACAATCCAGACAGGAGGTGGATTAGCATCTGGAGGTCAAGCCTAGACAGAGGGTCTATGTGTGCCCTAACACAAGACCTGATCTCAGATTTCCTCCATGGTCCAAAGAAGGACCTAGATTCATCTTATGAGGTTCTTATCCCTTAGGAGAGACCCACACATTTAATTTAGAGGCTTGAAAGATTCTGAGGCCTTTGGATCTGATAACCAAAGTGAAAGTCTGAAGAGAAGAACTTGGGAGTCTGAAGAGAAGGCTCCAGGGAGAGCTTCTAGTGGCCTCCCAGTGCCTGAAGGGGCTCCAGGAAGGCTGGGGAGGGACTTTGGCCAAGGGCAGGGAGTGAGAGAACAAGGGGTGATGGCTTGAAAGTGTCAGAGGGGAGCTGGAGCTGAGATGTGAGGGAGAAATTGTTTGGTGTGAGGGTGGTGAGACCCTGTCTCAGGTTGCCCAGAGAAGCTGTGGCTGCTCCTCCCTGGAAGTGTTCTCGGCCAGGTTGGATGAGGCTTTGAGCAACCTGGTCTAGTGGAAGGTGTCCCTGCTGCTGGCAGGGGGGTTGGAACTGGATGAGCTTTAAGGTCCCTTCCAACCCAAACCAGTCTGGGATTCCATGATTCTCTGGAAGTCACAGCTCAACATGCCCTGGCTGTGAATTATCCCCTGCTAGTCGCTATGGGAATTTTGTATGAGTCCCACCACAGAGAAGATGTCCCACATGCTCAAAGCAGAGGCCCAGTGGCCATGGAAGAGATGGAGAAATGACTTTTCTCTAACTCCTGCCATTGTGGCCAGGCAGAGAATGGGAAAGGGTTAAAAAACAACTTTAAAAGTTGAAAAATAAAAGCAAGCAGAAAGAAAAAAAAATTGAGACAAAGGGATGCTCATGGAGGATTCCTGGAAAAAAAAGTGAAATCAAACGTGGACATGTGGCATTGGAAGGTGTTCATGAATCAAGGTGAACAAGAGACACCAGACATTCTGCATTTGACTCTGCAAACCCCTCATCACAAGTGTGTTCACTGAGAAAGATTCCCATGTCACTGTGATTTCCCACATGGATGCTTTGTCTCTGAAGAGGTGCCAAGGAGTTCTCCTAGAAAAGGACCATGAAGGGAATGCTTGTTAGGTGGCTTATAGACACAACCCCAAAGGAGGCTGCTGGGGCAGGAACCATTTATGGGCTTGACCAAAAACTGGGATTTGGGATCTGGAGATCTCCCAGCTGTCTCCACCTGGGAGTAGATTGATAAATTGTACAATGTAGAAATTCCAGGTTCATTGTGTGTCCGTTGGAAACTGTGGTCACCAACAACGACAGCTGGGGATTGCCAGATCCAACAGATGCCTGTGGCCTTGGAAGGTCAGGATTTGAGTGTTTCCCTTTAAATAAACTGGAACCCTTGGTTCACATCCTGAACTATTCAAAGCTCAGGAGCTGCCTTACATTCTTCGCTGCTTCTTCTCTATGTTCGGGCAGCAAATGAGCCTGAAATAAATCCCAGCTGGATGGGGCTGAGCCAGATCCACACAGAGGAGGAGAAGGGCAGCTGTAAGAGGCTTTGATGTCCTTCTAACTCCAGCATCCTCCTGGGTATCAAACCAGGAGTGATCACAGGGGGATTCAGGTCTTGTTGTCAAAGCCAACAAGAGTCCAGAAGTGCATATGATTTTACAGCCTGAATCCAAGCAGTTTGTGCATGGCTGGGAAACATCCAACATCCCCCTGAAGGTAACCAGGAGCGAAACAACGCTCCTCATTCATCTAATCCTCCTACCCCACCTCTCCCACGCTGGCTCAACCACCTCTGCCCTACAATGAACAAGAGACCCTGTGTGCAAAACCAAATTCATCAGCTCCAATACCTCCTCCAGTGTTGGAAACAGCCTGTCAACCCCCAGGTGCTATGTAAGAAATGTTTAATCTGCTGTGTGTTGGGCCAAGAGCATGAATGGTGCTGCCTTTGAGCAGCTCCATAGCTGGAGGTGCAGAGAGAGGTGGTTTGTGCATCTCCTCCCACTGGAGAAACAGACAGCTCCTTGCTTCAAGCAAAATCTGGGTATCCACGTTGGAGAAGGGTCATGGATCATGGTCCCGTGGTGTGAGGGGCTACAAGAACACAAGGCAAGAGCCTGCTCCTGCTTGGGGAAGAAGAGAAGACAAGGGCTGCTCTGTGGCTGTGAGGACCACGTAGCCTGAGATCCATCTCTGTGGGATGAGATTTGAGTTGGGGGAATCACAAGGGTCAGTCCTGCTTAGGTACAGCTGGAAAAGAGCATCTCCACATCCTGGGGTACTCATGGAGTGAGAAGAAGCCTCTGTGACTCCCTGTAATAAAGAACTCTGCACCCTTTTGGAGAAAAAAAAGCAGCACAAACCAGTAAAACTGGTACAGACTCATGGTGCAGGACACCTGGCTTCTGGTTCTGCCCCAGAATTGCACTCTGTGCCTCAGTTTCCCCAACTCTTAATTCAGGACACTCAGCCTTGCCTAATTTTATAAAATCTTCAGACATCTGCAGATGCAGATCTTCATATGTGATGAGTCAGATCCTCCCTCGTGTGACTCAGCTCACAGATGCTGAGCCCTGCATCATCATGACCATCTCCTACTGAACAGCTACGGAGCTTCCCCTGCTCCAGGATCCCTATTTGCTATTCTTACTGCAGCAACACAGCCACAGACATCTCCTGAGTGCCTGGCTGTTCCCACAACTAAATACTTCTGTGAGTTTCTAGACATGTTTGAGAAGACCAGGAGAAAAAATCTAGATGAAACCCTTTAGTAGCAACACAGGGGTCATCACAACATCTTCACCAGCGTGTTATGAATTAATATAATCCCTGATCTATGCAATGATGTAGGAGAGAGACAAAGGCCAGGGTATATTTACCTGCAGTGGCCAAATGGTTGTCAAGGTTCACAGTAGCTAATTTCACTGTAGGAACAGCCAAAAGGCACTTCCACCACCTCCATCCCATCCCAGGTACTGCCACCACCAGCAGCGCTGAATCTCGTTGGAAGCCTGTACCCAGTGGTGCTCCCCAGGGGCTGGCACTGGGTCTGGTCTTGATTAACACCTTCATCAACGACCTGGATGTAGGGATAGAGTCCACCCTCAAGTCTGCTGATGATACAAAGTTGGGAGGAGTGGCTGACACAGCAGAAGACTGTGCTGCCATCAGAGAGACCTGGACAGGCTGGAGAGCTGGGCAGAAAGGAACCTGATGAGGTTCAACGAGAGCAAGTGCAGAGTCCTTCACCTGGGGAGGAACAACCCCAGGCACCAGGACAGGTTGGGGGTGACCTGCTGGAGAGGAGCTCTGAGGAGAAGGACCTGGGTGTGCTGGTGGGCAGCAGGGTGCCCATGAGCCAGCAGTGTGTCCTTGGGGCCAGGAAGGCCAACAGTGTCCTGGGGGGCATTAAACAGAGCGTGGCCAGCAGGTCCAGGGAGGTTCTCCTCCCCCTCTGCTCTGCCCTGCTGAGGCCACATCTGGAGTGTTGTGTCCAGTTCTGGGCTCCCCAGTTCCAGAGGGACAGGGATCTTCTGGAGAGAGTCCAGTGGAGGCCACAAAGATGCTGAGGGGCCTGGAGCATCTCCTGTGTGAGGAGAGGCTGAGAGAGCTGGGACTGTTCAGCCTGGAGAAGAGCAGCCTGAGAGGGGATCTGATCAATGTCTGTCAATAGCTGAAGGGTGGGGGCCAAATGGATGGGGCCGGGCTCTTCTGGGTGGTGCCCAGTGACAGGACAAGGGGCAATGGGCACAAACTGGGACACCAGAAGTTCCAGAGAAACTGAAGGAAAAACTTCTTCCCTGTGAGGGTGCCAGAGCCCTGGGCCAGGCTGCCCAGAGAGGGTGTGGAGTCTCCATCTCTGGAGATGTTCAAACCCCCCTGGACACTTTCCTGTGCAAGCTGGTGTAGGAAACCTGCTTTGGCAGGGGGGTTGGACTGGATGAGCTCCTGAGGTCCCTTCCAACCCCTACAACTCTGTGATTCTGTGTGTGTGTGTGTGCCAAACCCTTCAGATTTCCAGTGGCCAGGCCACCAGCTGAGCGTAACAAGACTCAGACACGGTCACAGCTCAAACCCTGGAAGCCTTGCTGTGTCCAATGGCCAGAGGGTGATTTGGGAGGAAAAAGCAAAGCAAAGGCTGGATGTATTTTTTTTTCACATTTTCAGTGAAGACCACAGCAGCTGTGGTTAACTCTAAAAGGGGAGAGAAAAGTTCATTGGACAACCAACAACTTTCCTCCCTGCAAGTTATAAAAGAAGGAAAATGGAAATCTAACAGTGGCTTTCGCTTCTAAAATTAACATCATTCTCCCTGACACACAAATGTGGCTCTGCAACTGCAGCAGCACAAACCCTGGCGCTCTGGCAGGACAAAGATTTATCCCTGGAAAAGTCTTTAATGTGTGGATGCAGCTCACTGACATCTGGAATCAAATGTTAGTGGCTCCTTTTTAAGATGACACTAGAGCCAGCATCGCTCTGCAAGAATGCATCAGGGTTGCATCATGTGGGCTCCTTGAATTTTCCAGAAATCCTGCCAAGTTTTTGCTACAAAATCTATATATCAGGTAGGAAATACACACTGCAATTCCCTGCTGGCATATTTTAAACAAGAAGGAGTATTTAGGCTCAGCATAGTATGAATTTGGATGCATAGAAGCATAGAATCATAGTGGAAAAGATCTTTCAGATCATGGAGTCCAACCATGCATGGGGACACAGGAAATAAGTCCCTTTTTGCTAAGAGTCCCACATGCAGAACAGTGTTTTGGGATAAAGGAAAATGTAGACAGAGAGAAATACACAGTTAAAGGTATTAAACATTATATGTGACAATATGTGTCCATCATGCACTGCAAAATGATATCAGAAGTGGCATTAAAGTTGCAAAAAACCACTAAAAAGCTGAAAAGGCCAAATTAAGTTCAACTGGGTAACTTGCACTTGAATTCAAGCCCCTTTATGACACAGAGAGAAAAGAAACCCCCCAAATGCTTTATCTCTGTTCTCATCAATGCACACTCAGTGCTCCACCAGCCTGTCCCCCTTCTCTGGGACACTGGGCTTTGCCTTTGGCAGACACGTCCTACACTGCCACGAGGGTTCCGCTCCCTGATTGACTGTGGACCTACGTGAAGGGACCTGATCCGTGTGACATTTGCTTCCCATGTGGGTGCATTGTGTCATCCCAAGCAACCCCCAGCACAAATCCAGGCTGGGTGGAGAATGGCTGGAGAGCAGCCCTGAGGAGAAGGACTTGGGGTGCTGGGGGACCAGAAGCTCCACATGAGGCGGCACCGTGCGCTGGCAGCACAGAGCCAATAACCGTGTCCTGGGCTGCACCCAGAGCAGCGTGGGCAGCAGGGCCAGGGAGGGGATTCTGCCCCTCTGCTCCGCTCTCCTGAGACCCCCCCTGCAGTGCTGCCTCCAGTGCTGGGGCCACCAACAGCACAAGGACATGGAGCTACTGGAGCCAGTGCAGAGGAGGCCACGAGGATGATGCCAGGGCTGGAGCAGCTCTGCTGTGAGGACAGGCTGAGAGAGTTGGGGCTGTTCAGCCTGGAGAAGAGAAGGCTCCAGGGAGACCTTCCAGTGGCCTTCCAGTACCTGAAGGGGCTCCAGGAAGGCTGGGGAGGGACTTTGGCCAAGGGCAGGGAGTGACAGAACAAGGGGTGATGGCTTGAAAGTGGCAGAAGGGAGATGGAGCTGAGATGTGAGGAAGGAATTGTTTGGTGTGAGGGTGGTGAGACAGTGTCCCAGGTTGGCCAGAGAAGCTGTGGCTGCTCCTCCCTGGAAGTGTTCTCGGCCAGGTTGGATGAGGCTTTGAGCAACCTGGTCTAGTGGAAGGTGTCCCTGCTGCTGGCAGGGGGGTTGGAACTGGATGAGCTTTAAGGTCCCTTCAAACCCAAACCAGTCTGGGACTCTATGATTCCATGAAGATGAAACGACTCCAGTCTGGACACAAACTAGTTTGGTCCCACCTAATCAGCACAACAAGGTCACCAGGGTTGGGCTCCCTGGTTCCTGGGAAGAATAAAGTCCCTTCTCCTGTTGTATCTCTCTGGGCAGCTTTTCTGTTGTCTGTGTTAAGAGTGGAAAAGACAAAGCAGCTGCCAAGCCCCTTCCTAAGCATCCCTTTGCTTACAATATCCGCAGCACGTGGGCGATGAGAAATGCAGACGCCGTTTGCTCCTGCTGGACCACTGCCCAGTGCAGGGGCGGGGGTGCTGAGCCCAGCATGTCCTTCCTCAGATTCATCTCTCCCCTCCTCCTTTCCTGCCTTAAAACTACTGCATCAAACACCCCAAAGTCCACAAAGCAACCAAAACACCAGCCCTGCCCCCATCCCATCATCATCCCCAGTGGTTGAGTTGTGCAGTTCAGCTTGTTGGGGATCTGATTTCCTACAACCAAACCACTTTGTGGGACACCAATAAGATTGGTGAGACAGATTAGTTGTACAACTTGTGTGTCTACACACACATGGGCTTCATGCACACGCTAATCCCACCCCACTGCCCGCCCCCCAGCCCAGCTCTGTGCTGGAAGCAGAAGATTGGCTGGTGGAAGATCTTTCTCCAAGCAAGGGTTGGTTTTAGGGGCGTTTCTGTTCCCTCAGCTGGCTCCAGAATAAATGGTTTCTTTTTACATCTCATTTCCTTAGAAGAGGTTGGAGACTGCAGTGCTGCAGGGAGGGGGTTGGACGTGGGTCTGCACCTCCTCTCAGCTTTCTGACAGCTTCAACCAAATTTAAAGGAGAGGCAGAGAGCTCAAACCTTTTAAGTTCTTAGATGCTTCTTGAAAATCAGCAGCCAGGAAGAGATGAGGAAGAGCTTTAATATCTCAGCAGACAGGAACTCAGCATTTAAGGAGACACCAGAGATTCCCCCTCGCAGCCCCCACTGAGCAGACCCACCTCCCCATTCCTGGGCTTTCTCTGCTCATATTTTACAATAAAGGGTTAAAAGTTGGAAATGGCACATTCCTCACTGCTTGCCTCAGGCTCCTCACAGTGAGGAAACGCTACCCTAAGGCATCTCCAAATCACTGGTCTCAGCCTTCTCTCCCAGCCTGCCCTTGAGGTGGCCCTGGTGTTGGTGGGGCTGACGTGGCTGAAAAACTCACCACTTTCTTTTTCTTTTGGTTAACTTCCATGTGGATGCAGATGGTCCCAGTCACTGAAAGAAAGGAGGAGGCAAGGAATGTACATGGTTGGTCTACAGCAGCTCATCCAGCCAGCCTGGAGAGGGTAACCTAGAGTCCTGAGTCATAGAATCATAAAATCACAGAGTCATGGAATGGTTTGGGTTGGAAGGGACATTTCAAGGTCATCTAATCCACTCCCTACCCCTGCAGTGTGCAGGGACATCTTCAATTAGATCACATTGCTCAGAGCCACATCCAACCTGACCTGGAATGTTTCCAGGGATGGGGCTTCTGCCACCTCTCTGGGCAACCTGGGCCAGTGTCTCACCACCCTCACTGTAAAATATTTCTTCCTTATCTCTAATCTAAATCTCCCCTTTTAGTTTAAACCCATCACCCCTTGGTCCTATCACTACAGGCCCTTCTAAAAGTCCTGTCAGTCTGCCCAACCCCAAACCTGAGCTCAGGTGTTGGTGTAGAAAGAGCATGAGACCTGGTGACCATATGGGTCCAACCAGCTTGCTGCAAATTCCTGCCCCAGCACTGTGGCTGGAGGACTCATCTCCTGCCCCAAAGCCACAGCTCACACCAGGAAGGTGCAGAACACAGGGGTTTGCAATCTGACCTGCTGTCACCCGTGCTGGCCCTCTGCTGAGGCCGTGCAGATGCCATTCTTTCCACCCGAAAGCACCAGAGGAATTTCCCCCTCCTCCACCTCCACACGTTGGCAGGAGACCCTGTGGATTTTGAACTTTTCTCTGGGAGTATTAAACAAGGATTACAAAGTGGGATCAAGGGAGTCTCTCTCCTCTGTGCCTGTGGGAAAGCTGCAGCTGGGGCCTCGCTAGCTTTGTTCATGCATCATGGCATACCTGCATGACACCACAGATGGAGAATTTGCCCCCCTCCGGTGCAATCAGGGTTCTTTTCCTCTTCCTTTTTCTCCTCCATCACATCTGCTGAAGACATAAAAGCTGACTGGTGCTTTGCAGAGGATGAACTTGAATTTTAGGGGATATAAACCCACCTTGTGAACTCCTAAGAAGACAAGGGCCAGCATCCCCAGCTCCATGCACAGCAGGCTACCAGAGATGAGTTTGGCTCGTCACTGCTGCAAACCAGACAGGCTGGGGCACAGATCCACGGGACACTCAGCCTTTCAGCTTCACTGCCATCCTTTGTGTGCTGCCTGTTCAAACAAAGCTGGTCCCTTCCTGCTCCAGCCAAACTGGGACCTAGGGATGGCTGCAAGCCAGAGAGGGGGGAAAAGGGCTGAGATTCCACCCGTGTCCGAGACATCGCTGCCTGCAAAGTCATCGCTCTGTGATGCCTCGAGCTGCACAAATGACTTCAGAGTGGCAAAAGAGGATGTTGCAAGGGGAAAATTAAAGCACTAATCCTGAGCTTGTCTTTAAGCGGAGCACAGAAGCAGAATCCCCCTGGAATGTGTCCAGAGAAGGGCAACGGAGCTGGGGAAGGGTCTGGAGCACAAGTGTGCTGAGTTCCCGGCTGAGGGAACTGGGGGTGCTGAGCCTGGAGAAAAGGAGGCTGAGGGGAGACCTTCTGGCTCTGTCCAAGTCCCTTGGAGGAGGGTGCAGAGAGGTGGGGGTGGGTCTGTTCAACCAAGGAGCAAGGGACAGGACAGGAGGAAATGGGCTCAAGTTGTGGCCAGGGCAGTTGAGATGGGATGTGAGGAAGAATTTCTTTGCTGCAAGGGTTCTGAGGCATTGGCAGGGGTTGCCCAGGGCAGTGGTGGAGTCCCCATCCCTGGAGGGATTGCAGAGTCGTGTAGACACAGTGCTGAGGGACATGGGTCAGTGGGGACTGGTCAGTGTTGGGTTCATGATTGGACTCGATGATCTTGAAGGGCTTTTCCAGTCAAGGCAGTTCTGGGATTCTCTAAAGCCTTTGCATGTGGGTACCCAGAGAACAAGGTGAGCTCTGGACAGGGAACCCCTCATCCACACATGCTTAATTTTCCTAGAGATGAAGCCATGGTGTTTGAGTGCTACTGGGAACTCACCTTAACCTGGAGTCACACTGGCTGTCACTGGCCCCCATGGCTCTTCACATGGCTCTTGGAGATGGCCTCAGGCTGGATTCCTCCATCAGCCACAGCTGCTTGCAGGCTCCATTTAGACCCATTTGCTCTGTTTTGGGGAGAGATTTGGTTGATGAAACTGTGACACATACAAGTTCCTCAGCAATCCCAGACAACTCTGTGATAACACTGCTCCTTGGGTTGCCCTGGGAAGCGCTGAGAAATGGCCTGGGGAGGGCTGAACTGATTTGAGAAGGTTTAAGCTGACCTAGGGAGGGTTTCTTTAAGGTTGTCTGTCCATTCCTGCTCATTAGGTGAGAAAGCAATGCCCAGCAGATGTGGTCAGGAGAAGCAAGAAGCAGTGCAGAGGCAGGGGAGCATTCATATTGGTGCTGCCTTTGTGTCACTCTTGCAGGTAGGTGAGATAACTCCATCACCAGGATGGAGGACACCATGGAGATGTGCAAATTTGGAATGTGCAAATTCCCTGACTGTATCAGGGAATCTCCCAGGCTTGTTGCATCCTCTGCAGTAAGACTAGATGCAGTCAAGGTGGAGGCTGCAAAGAGGATCAGTATCACCTTTGCTGCTCCCATCATGGTCTTTGCAGGTCCCATGGTTTTTAATCCTCCAAGATCTAATCCTGCCATGTGCTGTGCTTCCTCCAAGAGATGTTCAGCACCAGGATGGCTTCTCAGCTGTTCTTCAGTGCCAGATCCATGCTGGCTCTGAGCATCCCTGCCTTCTTCATCTGCTGCACAGAGAAACCCCAGAGGTAACTGAGTTACCCAGAAGGTGACATGAGCCTCATAAACTCCAAGGACATTTTGTATATCTCACTATCTAGCTCTGCTCCACCAGCAACCATGAGAGAAGTAGGAACCTTCAGGGCAAACATCCGGTTCCATCTTGCCTGTGGCCCATTGTGCTTGTGCCACCCCAGTACCCAGACCTGCTGGATTAGGGATGTTCAGTGTTCATGCTCATTAGCACCTACTTCTGGAACTAATTAGTCTAATTTGTCTAATCCTTTTAGATTAGATCCCATCTGCCTCCTGTGGATGCAACTGGGTGAAAAAGGACTGCCTGGGATCTGTTTTTAATTGATCTCCTGCTAGTTTGTGCCTAGTTCTTAACTGTGGGATCTGGTGAAGAGCTTTAACTCCCTGCCCCATTAAAGCTGAGAGTTACAAGAAGGGATGAAGTATCCTTGCTCTACAGATCACCTTGTCCTGGTTTGTAGCTGGGACAGAGCTGGTTGCTTTTCAGCAGCCAGAACAGCGCTGGGGTTTGGTTTCAGATGGGATTGGTTAGGAGAAGAAAGGTGATAATAGACTGATGTTTTTAATTGTCGCTGGAAGTTGAAGGACTTTGTGTTTTGTTGGTCTACAAGATCTCAGGGGGTGAGGAATAATGCAATGAATCAGCTCCATGGGCATTGGGCTCTGCCAAGGGGCTGTTCCATCTCCTGTCCCCCATGGGCAGGAGATCCATGAGGGGCTCTTCCTCTCTGGCTCTCTCTGGCTCTGGCTCGGGCTCTGGCTCTCCCGGGATTGCGGTTTCGGTTCGGGATTGTCGCTGCTCCGGGATCGTTCTCTGGGAATGGGCCGGGCTGGGTGGGTGGGTGCTGAGCAATGGCACTGGGTGTCACTCCTTTACCTATTATTATTATTATTATTATTGTTGTTGTTGTTGTTGTTGTTGTTGTTATTACTATTACTCTATTACTATTACTATTATTATTTCAATGATTAAATTGTTCTTCTCTCACCCTATGAGTCTCCCTACCCTTGCCCCCAATTCTCTCCCCTATCCCCTGGGCAGGGGGGTAGTGAGCAAGCATCTGGGTTTAGCTGCCAGCCCAGTGCCTGCCCAGTACAACCACCACACACCTTCATTGCTCTCCTTGCTACAGACCATGCTTGATCCTAGAAAGCAGAAATCCTGCACCAGCACTGCTTTGTGGCAGCTTAGAAGATGACAGACTCTGGAAAACAAAGGTCAGTCTCCTGGGTGTCCTACACAAAAGGGTGAATGTGCAAAGCTGCTGGAGTTTATATTTAAGAAGTTCTCTCCAAAGAGGCTCTTAGGCTGCAGACTCTTGTTTGCTTTTGCACAAATAAAGCATTCCTTTAAAATATATAATCAAGTGAATTAGGAACACTGCTTTAAACCAGCCAAGCCAAACGACCACGACAGCATCAGCCCAGATGTTTTATGGTTAGGTATGGGTTGTTTACCACAGGAATGGGTATAGAATTCCCAGTACCAGTCAAATTTCACCATCCTCCACACCAGCAACTCCCCCAAACCCAGCCCAGACACTGCAACAACAGGCTGCAAATCTCTGGTTTGTTGGGGCGGGTAGGATCAGACCCATAGCACAAACTGTTTCCTTTGGGTTTGGTTTTTTTTTTAATTAAAGTATATTATAGCTCAGTAGATCTGAAGATCAGGAGATTTGAAGGCTCCCCAGGGAACATAACCACAGTGGAAATAGTACACGACAAAAGAAATCCAAGTTTTTTGTCCGACGCGCGAGTGCGTTTTCAAGCTGGAGGGGAGGAGTTGGCTGGAGAAGTGGCTCTGTCTTTTGGCAGCTGGGGCCTCTCATTAAAGCAGCAGAGAAGACGGAAGAAGGCAACTCCCAGTATCACTCCCCCTTCCCAGTCCTCTCCCCCCCTATCCCACTGCTGTAGGATCTCCTACGTGGCACTGTGGGGGTAGGGAGCGTTGGCTGCAGCGCCTGCAAAATCCGATTGCACTTGGAAATCACTGGATAGCAACAGAAATCTTCCCCCTGCGAGGCAGAGCACCCCAATTCCTAGTGCTTTTGCCCTGAAAAGAAAAAGTTCACAGTTAAAATTAAGCTGTTTGGTGACATTTTGGTCGAATTTACTCATTTTCTGTACATTTATATCCTAAAGCCCTGCAGATTTATTGTGGCTGACTTACAGCAACGCACTCAGGATTATGTTGTGTGTGGGGGATGAATTAATGGTGTGGGGTGTTTAGCAATATCAGGAAAAAGTTGGAATACATACTGAAAAATCAGGCAAAAATTTGGAATATCTTTATGCTGGGCTGCTTGTCCTCAAGCACAAAGAACTATTTTTATTCAACTCCAAATTCTTGTTATTGAGGCAAAGCCATTTAAAAAGACTGAAGCACAGAGCCCTGAGCTTGTGTCAAAGGAGTTTGGTGTTGGGAGGCATTGAAAGAGATCAAGATTAAAAGTTTGAGAGTTTATTTTAAATTTCACTAGGAAGAAAATAAAAATCTTACATGGGAAGTAATTATAAAGGGTTTGAAGGTGGAGCAATTCAGAGCTTGGCAGAGAAAACCAGCTGGCACTGGAAGTTTAAAGGAGGTTTTCCCCTTTCTCAGCTGGTACATGCTGCTGGTACAGACCAATAATTTTTTCTCTGTATATTGATGGTTTCCTATCAGTAAATTCATTTTTTTACTATGGCAATGTAGTAATAAAGCAAAGATGGTGCTATAAAAACCCTGGAGCTTCATTCTGCTCATTTATGCAGACATAAAGCAAAAAAACCTGCTCCAAATATACACTGGTGTATACAAAAATATGATATTTAAGGTAATTCAAACATTTCTTTCCCACTAAATCCCTCCCAGATGGAAGAACATGAGGTTGTGAAGCCATTATAATGTTTAATCACGTTATTATTAAAGATTGCAGTGTAAGGTACCTGCTAGGATGCAAAATGTCCAGCTGGAAATGTGTTTTTTCAGGTATTTCTCCACACACACCACTGAAAAAGAAAATAAATTAATGAAATTACACAAAGCCAGGAGCCTTCATGCATCTAAAATTATTTCATGCCTGGCACCCAAAAGGTCACCCAGTGAGTGAGACCACTTGGCATTTTTCCCCTGTCACCCCTTTTGTGCAAATGACACCCCATGGATCCATTTAGCCATAATAAAGGATGTTGGGAATGGATCTATGGGACAATCTTTCTCACAGCCAGAAGCAAACACCCAGTGACCACCAGAACAAAGCTCCTGTTATCTCCTACCGCTGTTATCAAGGTCTTGTTGCTGCAAACAGTGCTGTGAACGAAATCATTGTAAAAACACATTTTATTTTGCTGTTGGAGTTCTGGGGAGCTGGTTTATTGCAGCTGGTGGAAAATTTGGTATAGGGAGGGCTCAAAGACCTCCCCTCACATTTGAGGTGTGGAGTGTCTGCTCAGATGGCATCATCTGAAGGGTTTAGATGGAAGGAATATGTCACTTTTTCATGTCATCTTCTGTCAACTGATGTTGTGCAGAGAAACAGACAGTGGAAAGATGAGATGATCCCAATGCAAGGTGCTTGAAAGTCAACAGTTCAGGTTAGGGGGCAGAATATTAAAAGCCAGAAGATTAAACCAGATCCTGTTTTCTACTATAGCAACAAGAGGCAGCAACCTGCTGAGACCCCTGTCTTGTGAGAGAAACTGCAGAGCCAAAAGCAGCATTAAGATGGGGGGGATGAAATGAAATTATGGGGTGATTAGAAGCAAGGGAAGGCATAGACATCAGTTAAACACCATGATGCATCATAGAGTCCCAGACTGGTTTGGGTTGGAAGGGACCTCAAAGCTCCTCCAGTTCCAACCCCCCTGCCAGCAGCAGGGACACCTTCCACTAGACCAGGTTGCTCAAAGCCTCAGCCAACCTGGCCCAGAACACTTCCAGGGAGGAGCAGCCACAGCTTCTCTGCCCAACCTGGGACAGGGTCTCACCACCCTCACACCAAACAATTTCTTCCTCACATCTCAGCTCCAGCTCCCCTCTGACACTTTCAAGCCATCACCCCTTGTTCTGTCACTCCCTGCCCTTGGCCAAAGTCCCTCCCCAGCCTTCCTGGAGCCCCTTCAGGTACTGGGAGCCCACTAGAAGGTCTCCCTGGAGCCTTCTCTTCTCCAGGCTCAACAGCCCCAACTCTCTCAGCCTGTCCTCACAGCAGAGCTGCTCCAGCCCTGGCATCATCCTCGTGGCCTCCTCTGCACTGGCTCCAGCAGCTCCATGTCCTTGTGCTGTTGGTGGCCCCAGCACTGGAGGCAGCACTGCAGGGGGGGTCTCAGGAGAGCAGAGCAGAGGGGCAGAATCCCCTCCCTGGCCCTGCTGCCCACGCTGCTCTGGGTGCAGCCCAGGACACGGTTGGGTTGCACCATCCTTCTGTAATGTGGAAACCATCAATGAGGATGGTGCTTAATTACTGGCTGGTACCTAGAATATCACTATATCCCAATTGCCATTAAAAAAACCCATCTCATGCCTGCTTAAAATGTGAGAGGGTTGAAATCAAGCAGAGTTCAGCACTCATGACTCAGCGCAGAAACTTCTCTATGGTACATACTTTGCTGCAAGGACTCTCAGCCAGGCAGCATGAGAATTTAACTCCTTCAACACCACTTGGGAGCTGTGAATCTGCTGCCATAACGCCTTTCTCAGCTGCATAAGTTTGCCAGCCATGAGGATTTTGCCATAATGTTATACTGCAATGAAGAACAGACCCATGGTGCAAGGGGAGATGTGGAAGTATGGAAGATGTGATGGGTATGAAGTTCACTGCTCCATCAAACCAGCTGCAGGGGAAAAGGAGAAGTGGGTGTTAGTGCAGGTGGGGAGATGGATGGAAAACTAGCCTCTGTGGGATACAGCAACACAAGGAAGTTCTCCAGTTGCCTGTAAATTGGCCAGCAGGTCCCTGCAGAGCAAATGCAGGTCCTCTTGGGTATCACCAAACAGGGGGATATTGCAGATGGTAAGATGGAGCTTGAACCAGGTGCAGATGTTAAACATTCACTGTCTGTGACTGCTCCAGTCATGGCTGAAGCCCTTTGCAACCTGCATTAAGTCCATCTATCACCATTTCAAAAAAACCCTAAATAAAAGGATGATGTGTTCACCAAAGCCTCTAACCCATCCATGTCCTACCACAGTCACAAATCAACCCCATATGAATCACCTTTGGCGAGATGGTTCTCCCACTACAGATGTCCAACCTGAGTGTTCATGCCCAGAGCTGAACACACTCCAACATCAGGCTAGCAGGTGGTTTTATCTTGGGTGTAGGAGCATCCAAATAAGAAGCAGGATCAGTGCCCATCTTCAGTGAGTCACTCATCACAGAATCCCAGCATGGCCTGGACTGGAAAAGCCCTTTAAGATCATCGAGTCCAACCATGAACCCAACACTGACCAGTCCCCACTGACCCCTGTCCCTCAGCACTGTGTCTACACGACTCTTCAAGCCCTCCAGGGATGGGGACTCCACCACTGCCCTGGGCAACCCCTTCCAATGCCTCAGAACCCTTGCAGCAAAGAAATTCTTCCTCACATCCCATCTCAACTGCCCTGGCCACAACTGGAGCCCATTTCCTCTTGTCCTGTTCCTTGCTCCTTGGTTGAACAGACCCACCCCCACCTCTCTGCACCCTCCTCCAAGGGACTTGGACAGAGCCACAAGGTCTCCCCTCAGCCTCCTCCACACTAAATAACCCTCCAGCCTCAAGAGGTGCCCGAGGGGGTGGAAATAAGACAGGTCAGAGCCCTGTAAAAACGCAAAAGCACCGCTTTGGCTCTGTGCAACGCCCCGTGCCCCGGCCGGTGACAGACAGGGAAGGCAGAAGGAGGGACCAGACGTGTCCCCCCCCTCGCAGCAGCAGCGGGGCCGGTCGTTCCCTGCTATTGGCGAGAGGCACCGGGAGAGCTTTTTTTTTTCCCTTTTTTTTTTTTTTTTGCGGATCCTCCCCTT
The DNA here is from genome assembly GCA_907165065.1 of Caprimulgus europaeus. Next base: position 123,777,135 of record OU015523.1, read on the forward strand.
CCTCTCCCTCCCTAAGCGGTTGGGGTTGGGTTTTTTTTTAAGAGCTTTTTCCCAACTTTCCAGAAGTTTCTCCTCAGTCCCTTATATACCCCCATCCTCAGGACGGGGGAGTTCACAGGAGAGCTCAAGCAAAGCAGAGTTCAACCCCTGCACCCCATTGTAGGTAAGAAAGGAGTTTGGGGGGTTGGGGGTGGGGGATGATGATGATGAGGGACAGCCCGAGCTGGCAGTACCTCTGTCAAGCAGGGATGTGGCCAAGCTGAGATTGCAGAAGGTTGGGTGTTATTTTGGGGTGCTGCATGCTCCTGGTTGGCCCCATGGGGCAGGGAAGTTGGGGGGGGGGGGGGGGGGTGGGGGTGTTATTGCAGGGGGGAAAAGAAAACTTGCATTGGGATGATGGGTTGAAATTAAGGATATATATATAGGGTACAGATTGTGCCCCCCACAAACTGGCTCTGTTTTTGGAGAAAAGAGATTACAAGATCCCTCTCCACCCCCATCTCCAGTTTGCTAGAGATTGTTGCAGTGAAGCTGTACCCAGGAGATATTTTTAGGGGTGAAGAAAGAGAAGAAAGGGATAAAGGAAGCACTAACTCGGTTCAAATGGTCCTGGAGCAACCCTGGCTGGAGAAAGCTTCCAGCCCCCTTGCTCCTGCTCAGCCTGGGAGCCTTCGGGACCCTGGGCACCAGCCCAGCCCAGGAGGAAGAGCTTTCACTACAGCCTCCCTGCAACAAGACTGACTAACCCTGTCCTGCTTGTCTTCACCAAGTGTCACATCCCTCTGGTGACATGGAAGTGGCCTTTTGCTTGCACACCTCCATCCTGCAGCTTTGTCTTGGTGATGAGAGAAATGCAGTTCTCAAAGGGGTGTGTGCTTCTTGGATGGGGTGCATGGCTCTGGCTGGCTGTCCTGGGTGATGGCACATCCAAATCTGGGGTCTCCAAGAGCCCCGAGGAGGTCTGCAGGATGCCACGTCGGCACAGGACGTCCCCTTGTGTAGGGTTGGGCTGTACAAAGGCAGGAGGGGATGTAACCAGTTGTACATTCCCCCCCTATTTTCACTCTGGGTTATAAATTCATCAATAATCTCAATCATAATCCAAGGATGGACAAAATTTCTCTGTCTCACCACCATGGGATGTATTTCTCATCACAGACATTATAAATTTCTGGCCAGTCTCTGAAGTAATGAACTTTTTTTTTAAGCTGAGGATGGAAGTGGTGTGGGCAACCCATTACTCACAAGAGAACTGCTCCGTGTATCTGTTTTCTTTCAGAATGAAAAAGGCAAACGTTGACCTCACTGTGAAAGAGTTTCAAGGTATCTTTAGAAATAAAAGAGAAGAAAAAAACCAAAAAAAACCCCAAAATGATAGAAAAACCCCTCAGATTTTCAATTCTTGCTGCACCCAATGCTGTCTGCACCTTAAAAGTGTGTTTGGGGCAGTTTTAATCTTGTACAAATCTTTGCTGTTACGTAGGCGGGATGGCTCTTCCTTGTAACGGAAGATTTGTTCCCAAAAGGATTTTAGGATACAAAATCTGAGGCTGTGGAATTCCCACCCTGGCAAAGGGTCCCTGGTGCAACTGCGCATTCCCTTAGCTGGGGCTGTGGGGCTGTGTGCGTGTTTCCTTCCCTAGGTAATCCCAGAGGGCTCTTCGCTTCCTGCTCTTTGCTTTAACCCTGAAGTTACCCTGCTGCAGCCTTTTTCTTGTCTCTGCATGCAAGGAGCAGCTTCTAAAGCTGGCCAAGAGCAGGGTGGGAGGAGAGGACCAAGGAATGCAGCTCCACTGTAGCCTTGGGCATGATGCAGCCTGTTGAGGAAAAGCTCCAAAGCTCACTTTGGGTGTGAAAGTGGAATTTAAACCCTGGGGATCTGCCATCGGGAAGGTTTGCTGTGAGCAGCGTGAAGTTAGGAGGGAGGGAAGGTGTGGGGACAGGTTATAGCCTTGGAGGCAGGTGGGGTGACCTCCAAAGAGCTTTTCAGGTATGGCATTTAGGACTGGGCAGTCTATAGATTTATGGAAGCTGGTAGCTCAGAGCTCTCATTGGGGATGGAGGCACCTACGTTGTGATGTGATGCATCTACCTAATGCATGAAGGTATTGGGAGGGGGATCTACTGAAAAAAAAAAAAGAGGGGTTCACCACCTTCCTCTGTCCCAGTACCATCCTGGCAGGGTTGTCCAGGCAAAACAAGTCAGACAGAGCTGACCAGACCGTTGGATCTTCTCAAGGGCCACCCCCCCCAGCTTAGCTTGGTGGAAGCTCATGTGCTCCATCTACTGTCTAGAAACCTGAGCACTTGGGTGCCGAGCTGGGGTCCCCAGAGAGGACAATCCCTGACCACAATAGTCCCTGGATCGATGGGCAGCACTGTGCTACGTGGCCCTTGGGCAGCAGAAACATTCCACTTTTAGCTTTTCTTGAGCAGGGCAGAGGTTTAATCTGCTATGGCCAGAAATATCTGTGGCTTCCATTCCCTGGTCTCCTTAAATCATTTATTGTACATGAACATGTGGTAAAATTGCCTAAACCAGAAGTTTTCATTCAAAATCCAGAGGCTCCACATGCCAGAAGAGTAATTGTTGCTCAGGGGAAGGCCCAGTGTGGACTTGGGATTGTTACTCCCCAAGTGAAGCGTTGATGCAAATGCTCTATCACTGGAAGGGGTTTCACTGGAAGAGCCCCTGGGGTCTCTGAATGCTCCAGGAAGGGTGGTGAGACATTGGAACAGAGAAGTTGTGGCTGCTCCCTCCCTGGAAGAGTTCAAGGCCAGGTTGGATGAGCAACCTGGTCTAGTGGAAGGTGTCCCTGCTGATGGCAGGGGGGTTGGGACTGGATGATCTTTAAGGTCCCTTCCAACCCAAACCAATCTGTGATTCTATGAGGGACTTGAATCATGCTGATGGTGAGCTCTTCTTGCCCAGCAGGTCCTCAGAGGTGTCTGGTGCTGCTGAAACCATGTGGATTATTCTGGTGCTTGCTCTCTGCAGCCTGGCTGCAGCTGTGCCCTCAGAGGACAGGAAGCTGAGCGACAAGGCAACAACGCTGGCTGACCGCAGCACGACGCTGGCCTTCAACCTCTACCACGCCATGGCGAAAGACAAGAACATGGAGAACATTCTGCTGTCCCCTGTGGTCGTGGCCTCTTCCCTTGGCCTGGTGTCTCTTGGGGGCAAGGCCACAACAGCCTCTCAAGCCAAAGCAGTGCTCAGTGCAGACAAACTGAACGATGAGTACGTGCACAGCGGGTTGTCCGAGCTCCTGAACGAGGTCAGCAACAGCACAGCTCGCAACGTCACCTGGAAGATCGGCAACCGCTTGTACGGCCCCGCCTCCATCAACTTCGCCGATGACTTCGTGAAGAACAGCAAGAAACACTACAACTACGAGCACTCCAAGATCAACTTCCGAGACAAGAGGAGTGCCCTGAAATCCATTAACGAGTGGGCAGCCCAGACCACGGATGGGAAACTCCCAGAGGTCACGAAAGACGTTGAGAAAACGGATGGGGCCCTCATTGTCAACGCCATGTTCTTCAAGCGTAAGTTCTACATCCAGTTCTTGACACAAAGTGACCCAAAACCTAGTCTGAGCCAATTCAGAGCAGCTCACATGGGAAGATGAACTGGGTCTACTGGTGGCATGTTCTTTTTCAGAGGGAGTAGTTAGGGACTCTGCATGAAATTACCACCCGTTCCCTTGTCTTACAAGCTGATTTTCTCTCTCCTGTAGCTCACTGGGATGAGAAGTTCCATCATAAGATGGTGGACAACCGTGGCTTCATGGTGACCCGTTCCTACACTGTGGGAGTTCCCATGATGCATCGCACAGGTAAGTTGCAAAGCTCCTACTCCACGTCAAGACCGACTGGAGTCATGTTCACTGCTGCTCCGTTACCCAGTTTTCCATCAGCTGCTTCCAAGATTGTTTTGTCTCATGGACAATCACAGAATCACAGAATCACAGAGTGTCAGGGATTGGAAGGGACCTCGAAAAATCATCTAGTCCAATCCCCCTGCTGGAGCAGGAACACCCAGATGAGTTCGCACAGGAAGGCGTCCAGGCGGGTCTTGAATGTCTCCAGAGAAGGAGACTCCACACCCTCCCTGGGCAGCCTGGCCCAGGGCTCTGCCACCCTCACAGGAAAGAAGTTCTTTCTCAAGTTTAAGCAGAACCTCCTGTGTTCCAGCTCACACCCATTGCCCCTTGTCCTATCATTGGTCATCACTGCAAAGAGCCTGGCCCCATCCTCCTGACACTGACCCTTCAGATATTTATAAACATTAATAAGGTCCCCCCTCAGTCTCCTCTTCTCCAAGCTGAAGACCCTCAGCTCCCTCAGCCTTTCCTCATCAGGGAGATGTTCCACTCCCTTCATCACCTTGGTGGCTCTGTGCTGGACTCTCTCCAGCAGCTCCCTGTCCTTCTTGAACTGTGGGGCCCAGAACTGGACACAATATTCCAGATGTGGCCTCACCAGGGCAGAGTAAAGGGGAAGAAGAACCTCTCTTGACCTACTGACTACACCCCTTCTAATGCACCCCAGGATGCCATTGGCCTTCCTGGCCACAAGGGCACAGTGCTGGCTCATGGCCATCCTGCTGTCCACCAGGACTCCCAGATCCCTTTCCCCTTCACTGCTCTCTAGGAGATCATTTCCTAACCTATACTGGAACCTGGGGTTGTTCCTGCCCAGGTGCAACACCCTACACTTGCCCTTATTATATTTCATCAAGTTTTTCCCTGCCCAGCTCTCCAGCCTGTCCAGGTCTCTCTGATGGCAGCACAGCCTTCTGGAGTGTCAGCCACTCCTCCCAGCTTGGTATCATCAGCAAACTTGCTGACAGTGCACTCAATTCCCTCATCCAGGTCATTTATGAATATATTGAATAATACTGGACCCAGTACCGACCCCTGAGGGACTCCACTAGACACAGGTCTCCAACTCGACTCCGCCCCATTGAGAGACAGAGAGAGAGAGAGACAGAGAGAACAAATGAAAGCTGCAGTTTTGAGTTATTGCCAACTCCAAGAATGCTGGGCCAGTTCCCAAAACAGCATTCAGACTTGCTGGTCAGGAAAAGTCCAGGGTGAATTCACAACAAGGTTGTGGGTAACTTTCCCTCTGCTCCTCATCTCACCATTTCCTGCTTCTGATTTCAAGGTCTCTACAATTACTATGATGATGAGACAGAGAAGCTCCAGGTGGTGGAAATGCCACTTGCTCACAAGCTCTCCAGCATGATCTTTATCATGCCAAACCATGTGGAGCCTCTGGAGAGGGTTGAGAAACTGCTGAATAAGGAGCAGCTAAAGGCCTGGGCTAGCAAGATGAAGAAGAGATCAGTGGCCATCTCGCTGCCTAAAGTCGTCCTGGAAGTCAGCCATGACCTTCAGGTAAAAGAGGTCCTTAAAGAAATGATTGGGCCTTAGAGTTCTTGGGGGTAGGGAAGAAAATAGTGGGGGGTGATGGGTTACCTGTGCCTGACATCCTTTTTCCAGCAGCTAGTCTAACCATGGCTGGAAAAGATTGCACTGTGTCATCTCTGAGAGGGTTGTTGACCTCTGTTTTCCTCCTAGAAACACCTGGCTGATCTGGGCCTGACAGAAGCCATTGACAAAACCAAGGCTGACCTGTCAAAGATCTCTGGCAAGAAAGACCTTTACCTGTCCAATGTGTTCCATGCTGCTGCTCTCGAATGGGACACGGAAGGAAACCCCTACGATGCTGACATCTACGGCCGAGAGGAGATGAGGAACCCCAAGCTCTTCTATGCTGACCATCCCTTCATCTTCATGATCAAGGACAATAAAACCAACTCCATCCTGTTCATTGGCAGGCTCGTGAGGCCCAAAGGGGACAAGATGCGTGATGAGTTGTAGTTAGGTTGGTTGGTTTGGTTTTTTTTCCCCCTAGAGCTTTGGTTTGTGTGGTTTTTAGTGGGAGACTTCAAAAAAAAACAAAAAGGGGAAACACAATTTTGTATCCTTCTCGAACTATGGGTGCTATTCAGACCAGGGTGCATTGTGATGAGAAACCAGCATACACTTTACCTCACCCCAAAATACTTATTGCACAAACCCACCTCCAGAGAGGAACAAGGGGAGCTTGGCACAAGAGGGTCACCAGGAGTGGAAGGGAACTGGCATGCACTGTCTCAGCCACTGGCATCTTCAGCTGAGATGTTCAGGCTGATGCTTAAGCTCCTCCCTGCACTAAAGCCTCCTACTAAGTACCTTGCTGTTGCCATCAGCCCTGCAAAGCCACAAATCCTCCACCTTTCCATCTCAAATGCTTCTGCACATTTAGCTCTTCCACTTTTCTCCCCTTTTGATGCTGTGCTGCATTACACCAGAGTTCAACTGCTTTGCAGATGTTCCTTACTGCTCTCATACAATGGTATGGGTGGACATCTTCCACTAGACCAGGTTGCTCAAAGCCTCAGCCAACCTGGCCCAGAACACTTCCAGGGAGGAGCAGCCACAGCTTCTCTGGCCAACCTGGGCCAGGGTCTCACCACCCTCACACCAAACAATTTCTTCCTCACATCTCATCTCCAGCTCCCCTCTGACACTTTCAAGCCATCACCCCTTGTTCTGTCTCAGGGGTATCAGCAGAGAGGCCAAAGAGCAGATGGGCTTCTAGAAAGATAAACCTGAGATCCCTTCTGTACTCCTGCATGACAGAAGCGGCTGTGCTCCACCCCTCTTGGGCCAACATTTAGAATTAAACGTTATGTACTGGCAAACAGAGGTATTCCAGTCCTCTTACTGCTCTCTCCAAGTCCCTGCAAGGAGGGTGCAGAGAGGTGGGGGTGAGTCTGTTCAACCAAGGAGCAAGAGACAGGACAAGAGGAAATGGGCTCCAGTTGTGCCCAGGGCAGTTGAGATGGGATGTGAGGAAGAATTTCTTTGCTGAAAGGGTTCTGAGGCATTGGAAGGGGTTGCCCAGGGCAGTGGTGGAGTCCCCATCCCTGGAGGGATTGAAGAGTCGTGTAGACACAGTGCTGAGGGACAGGGGTCAGTCGGGGACTTGTCACTGTTGGGTCAATGATTGGACTCCATGAGCTTAAAGGGCTTTTCCAATCTAGTCAAGTCTGTGATTCTCTTGGTCCTTCTTCAGCACACAGGGCTGGGACACAGTTACCACTGTGAAGGTTCTCCCAGTTATGACCAGGGCTGGTAGCAATCAGCTCCTGTTACAGGCCAAGGGACTCCTGGTGGCTTCTCAGAGGGAGGTGCCTCAAGTTTACTTCCACTTTCTTGTTTAAATATAAAGCTTTAAAGCTGCCATTACCCAACTTCCTAATGACCCTTTTCTGAAGCTCCTCTCTCTCCTCCGTCACACTTTAGCTCCTGGTTGGCTGACCTGGATAAGGGCACACTGAAAAAAACAAAAGTATTTATAATTATATTTATGTCTTATCATCAACAAGTTTCACAGCCTGCTCCAGTCTTGACTTGGGAGACTCTTCCTGTCTTTTCTTTAAGGGATATCATCAAGTTAATGCTGGTTAAAGAAGTAACTGATATTATCCCGTGAGCATGGAATCATGTGTCAGGTAAACTTTTGAGAGGCTGAGAGATATTGCAAAGCAAATAATGGCAAGATTACTGAAATGAGAGAAATCTGTGGTAATTACTTTAACCAGCAAGGACAGCACCTGCATTCCTTTCCTTTGTTTTTATTCTCCTGCCAATGTGCTTGCTGTCAGGTTGCTACACAGAAGCCCCATACTGCATTTCTCAGCCCATACACAGGACTATTTCCATTTATTTATTAAATTACAACTATAAAGTCTTTCCTACAGACAAAAATAAAGCAGCTTGTGCCCCAAAGTTTGACCTGACCATGCCTTACAAGGTTACACCATTCCAGAACATCTTATCTGCCCTAATTCCAATCTAAACCAGCCAGAAAGGGAGATTCTTGCCCTTAAACCTCTTCCCAGATTATATTTCCAGGTGCTTTCTCCACTGTTTTGGGAAGTAGGAGGCAAACCACAAGGATGTACCCTAAAGCCCAGTGTGGATGTGAGATACTACTCGGTGGATCAGCACATCGAAACCCACACGCTGTAGCACATTATGGAGGATGGGGTGGGGTGGGTAAAAAGGGGGTGGGCAAGGCAAAAAACACACTGTGGGATATTGTGAATAATTTGCATCATGTGGATGCAGGTATCTGATGGCTTTTATTGTCTGTTCTTGTACCACACCATGACAGTTGTATAATTTTGCAATAAAACTTTTGTTTTTCAATGAATCTGTTGGCTACAGTCACTTGCAGGGTTTGAGTGGAGACAAAATAGAGCTCACAAGAGGTTTCTGGCCACCCTTAAGTACAGTGTAACTTTCTTCATCTGGTAATTAAGGACAAAAATTACACTTAATACACAACAGATGAATTCCCATGACCCCACCTGCAGTGCTGCCTCCAGTGCTGGGGCCACCAACAGCACAAGGACATGGAGCTACTGGAGCCAGTGCAGAGGAGGCCACGAGGATGATGCCAGGGCTGGAGCAGCTCTGCTGTGAGGACAGGCTGAGAGAGTTGGGGCTGTTGAGCCTGGAGAAGACAAGGCTCCAGGGAGACCTTCCAGTGGCCTCCCAGTACCTGAAGGGGCTCCAGGAAGGCTGGGGAGAGACTTTGGCCAAGGGCAGGGAGTGAGAGAACAAGGGGTGATGGCTTGAAAGTGTCAGAGGGGAGCTGGAGCTGAGATGTGAGGAAGAAATTGTTTGGTGTGAGGGTGGTGAGACCCTGTCCCAGGTTGGGCAGAGAAGTTGTGGCTGCTCCTCCCTGGAAGTGTTCTGGGCCAGGTTGGATGAGGCTTTGAGCAACCTGGTCTAGTGGAAGGTGTCCCTGCTGCTGGCAGGGGGGTTGGGACTGGATGAGCTTTGAGGTCCCTTCCAACCCAAACCAGTCTGGGATTCTAGGACATGTCCAACATGGGAAAGGAACACTTTTAGGAGGTTGGCTTTTCACTTCACTTGTAAATTCTTCTCCTGAAACTGCAAATATCCAGCATCTTTACTGGTTCACAGGCAGAGGACTGACTGCCCTGCCACTGACCAGAGCAGCAAATGGCTGTTAAAATTGATGTCACTGTAAGAATAAAAAGCGAGCTGTTAGCCAGAGGGACCAGCCTTCCTGACCCTCCAACCCACAGAGGGACCAGCCTTCCTGACCCTCCAACCCACAGAGGGACCAGCCTTCCTGACCCTCCAACCCACAGCTTCTCTAGCTGGGATCCAACCAAGGGAAACTGAAGAGGAAAAAGAACTGCAAGAACCTGCACCATCCCTGTGGCCACGCTCAAATACACTTTCCCTGCTGGAAAGGGAAGAACTAAAGCCACAGCCATGTCCCCTTTTCCCTGTGCCAAAATAGCAAGTGTCTGGGAGAGGCAGGCACACACATCCATACAGAGCTCCTCAGACTTAAAAAGCACTGGGAATTTGCCAGATCAGAGTCTTTCACTGCACAAAATCACAGAAGCCACCACCAGCACCAACCATAGCAGCTCCAGGAATACATCAGGGATCTGGAACAGCAATACTGCAAGTGAAAAGCTTTTCCAGAGCTCCTGAGCTCGTCTTGCAAACAGCTTTAAATACTCCTAGTTTGCATCCTAGGGAAGACAGAACCCTCAAGACAGAAGGAACTAAGCCCTCTACCTTTCCTTTAGCAGCTTCTCCAAACAGCTCATGGTGGTGGTAAACTCCAACCAGTGCATGTTAGAAAGGTATTCAGGTCACACGTGCAAGTCTTGACCATTGTGGGATAATCACTGAATGGTTTGGGTTGGAAAGGATCTTTCAAGCTCATCTAGTCCAACCCCCCTACAGTGACAGGGACATCTTCAACCAGATCAGGTTGATCAGAGCCCTGTCCAACCTGACCTTGAATGTTTCCAGGGATGGGGCTTCTACCACCTCTCTGGGCAACCTGGGCCAGTGCCTCACCACCCTCACTGTAAAAAAATTCTTCCTCTATCCAGTCTGATTCTCCCCTTTTTTAGTTTAAAAACATTTCCCCTTGTCCTATCACTACCCTCCTTGATAAAGGTCCCACAGGCTCCCTTTAAGCACTGAAAGGCCACCAGAAGGTCTCTCCAGATCCTTCTCTTCAGGCTGAACAGCCCCAACTCTCTCAGCCTGTCCTCACAGCAGAGCTGTTCCATCCCTCAGACCATTTTTGTGGCCACCTCTGGACTCACTCCTACAGGTCCATGTCCTTCCTGTGCCGAGGGCCCCAGAACTGGACACAGCGCTGCGGGTGGGGTCTCACCAGAGTGATAATCCTTGATGCTGTCCTCAACTTCTCACAACATGATCGATCTAGCAAGAAGAGTGTCATGGCAATACCACTCTGAACCCCACTACTTGTGTACATCTCTTGATCTTACACATCTAATTAAACATCTCTTGACTCTACCAGTGATCAGCACTGAGAGATTAATAGGCTGATGGACCAGGTTAGAGGGCTTTAAACCAGGAAAAAACCTGAGCAATCTCCAGGAAAGCCAACCCTCAGTGGAGGACTGCAGGAGAAATTTCCAGAGGACCATCACCTAGCACATTGGGACATCTCCTACAAAGTGATAAAGGTGCTCTGTCACCTTTGGGGTTTTTTGGCTTTTTTTTCCCAAATTAAAATTCATTTTAAAAAATAATGTCACTATTATTACTAACACTTCACATGTAATAACTTTTTTCTAAAGCTTTCCACTGAAAGATGTGCACAGAAACCTGAAATCAGACTCTTGACACCCTGAGAAGACACATCTGCTTCTGACAGACTGCACCAGCTTCCCAGCCAGCACCCTGCTGGGCCAGGTTTCCAGGTCTGCCAGAGAAAGCTGGGAATGGGAAGGCTGAGGCTCACACATCCACACACACTGCCAGACAAACCAGTTCCTGACTGGTGGAGATTCCAGTTCCAAAGCTGCCTGCCTAGTCCCTGCAGAGAAGCCTCCTGAAAAACAGAAATCTGGATTTAAAAGCTATCCCTAAGATTCTGCAGATTTTAATGCTACAAAAAGGTTCTGAATTTCTCATAATCTGAACAAAACAAAGCCTTGATCCTGTGCATGATGCGATCTCTTCCCAACACTGCACCAGACTTTGAAAACAAACTGGGAAAGGAGCTGACAGAGCCAGAATCTCTGCCTGAAACTTAACCAAATGCTCAGTCTCATTGTTCCAGCTCCAGGGCTTTAGTCTGACCACAGCAGACAAGAACAGCATCCAAAGTAATTCCTACAGCAACAGAAGAGAGGTGAAAACACATCCCTGCCTACAGACTATGCACTTCAACAGCATAATTAGCCTTTTAATCTATTACCAACTTGAGGATCTATCCATGTTATCCCACAGCTCATTAAAGCCAGTTATTAAGGGTGACAAATTAATGGACTGTCTACTCAAGCCTCAGAAGACGACAAGTTTTTTTCCCCAATCACTTAAATGTATTTCCATCTCAAAGCTTAGGCCAGAAGGTTTGAAATCCAGAGCGTGCACTTTTGCTTTCCCACCAACTCATGTGTAAATACCTGCTCAGAAGTTTGCTGCAGCCCATAATTCCACCAGCTAAGGTTACCTGACTCTAGCAGGAGCTAGAATGCTCCTATGTGGTCTATAGCTCTGAAAGTCACATATAGTGAATGTCTTTTTAGTGACAAGGGAAATGGATGCACAGAGGTGAAAAAGGCATTTAGTGGAATATTAATATGAGGAGAGGGGGAGAGGGCAGGAGAGGGGGAGAGGGCAGGAGAGGGGGAGAGGGCAGGAGAGGGGGAGAGGGCAGGAGAGGGGGAAAGGGCAGGAGAGGGGGAAAGGGCAGGAGAGGGGGAAAGGGCAGGAGAGGGGGAAAGGGCAGGAGAGGGGGAAAGGGCAGGAGAGGGGGAAAGGGCAGGAGAGGGGGAAGGGCAGGAGAGGGGGAAAGGGCAGGAGAGGGGAAAGGGCAGGATAGGGGAAAGGGCAGGAGAGGGGGAAAGGGCAGGAGAGGGGGAAAGGGCAGGAGAGGGGAAAGGGCAGGAGAGGGGGAAAGGGCAGGAGAGGGGGAAAGGGCAGGAGAGGGGGAAAGGGCAGGAGAGGGGGAAAGGGCAGGAGGGGGGGAAAGGGCAGGAGAGGGGGAAAGGGCAGGAGGGGGGGAAAGGGCAGGAGAGGGGAGAAGGGCAGGAGAGGGGGAAAGGGCAGGAGCGGCGGGAAGGGCAGGAGAGGGGGAAAGGGCAGGAGAGGGGGAAAGGGCAGGAGAGGGGGAAAGGGCAGGAGAGGGGGAAAGGGCAGGAGAGGGGGAAAGGGCAGGAGAGGGGGAAAGGGCAGGAGAGGGGGAAAGGGCAGGAGAGGGGGAAAGGGCAGGAGGGGGGGAAAGGGCAGGAGAGGGGGAAAGGGCAGGAGAGGGGGAAAGGGCAGGAGAGGGGGAAGGGCAGGAGAGGGGGAAAGGGCAGGAGAGGGGGAAAGGGCAGGAGAGGGGGAAAGGGCAGGAGAGGGGGAAAGGGCAGGAGAGGGGGAAAGGGCAGGAGAGGGGGAAAGGGCAGGAGAGGGGAAAGGGCAGGAGAGGGGGAAAGGGCAGAGAGGGGGAAAGGGCAGGAGAGGGGGAAAGGGCAGGAGAGGGGGAAAGGGCAGGAGAGGGGGAAGGGCAGGAGAGGGGGAAAGGGCAGGAGAGGGGGAAAGGGCAGGAGAGGGGGAAAGGGCAGGAGAGGGGGAAAGGGCAGGAGAGGGGGAAGGGCAGGAGAGGGGGAAAGGGCAGGAGAGGGGGAAAGGGCAGGAGGGGGAAAGGGCAGGAGGGGGGAAAGGGCAGGAGAGGGGAAAGGGGAGGAGGGGGGGAAAGGGCAGGAGAGGGGGAAAGGGCAGGAGAGGGGGAAAGGGCAGGAGAGGGGGAAAGGGCAGGAGAGGGGGAAAGGGCAGGAGAGGGGGAAAGGGCAGGAGAGGGGGAAAGGGCAGGAGAGGGGGGGAAAAGGGAAGGAGAGGGGGGGAAAAGGGAAGGAGAGGGGGGGAAAAGGGAAGGAGAGGGGGGGAAAAGGGAAGGAGAGGGGGGGAAAAGGGAAGGAGAGGGGGAAAGGAACTACTGCAACTGCTTTGGACATTGCTAAAAGAGCTCCCTCTTCTGGAAGCCTTGGAAAAGGGACTGGTATGCAGCTGAAAAGTGACCAGTACTACTCCACCTCATGGAGTGTCAGTCATGACCCTCAGGACACCAGGCTGCTGCTCCAGCTCTACCTAGAAATCAGCATTTTGTCCCTACTTTGTTGAGATCAGGATCTGGTAAATTCACTCCAAAAGGCTAACACAAGCTGGAAGAAATGCAACGGAATTCCTTCCATACCAAAGCTGGAAGTAAAAAAACCAAACAAACAACCAAAAACCAAACAAATAAACAAAACCCCACAAAAAAAAACCCAACAAAAACCAAAGCATCTCCACAAACACTGTCTTTTGTGATTTTATTAAGAGATGTTGTCAGGACAGTCAAGCTTCTGGTTGCAGATGTTACAAATCCTACAACAAAAAACAAAATATTGAGTGAGATGGTGGCAAATCATTTCCCACAACCATTCTCCTCCCTGAAACACTGAACAAATGGGCTCCAGGTGTTCAAATGAAATGTCAGCTCTCAGTTCTGGCATTTTAGCCCATGATCCCCTTGTTCCCCACAGGAGCAAATCTTGCCTGTCAGATTCCCTTGTTTCACTGCAGCCCTGCAAATTCCCTGTTCACACAAGGTCAGCTTCAGTAGGAGAACACCACAGCGTGGCTTTCACTAGCAGCTAAGGAAAAGCATCTTCTGGAAGAGGCCTTAGGCCCTGTGCTTCCTGCTGCTCTGATCAGAACCTTGTTTTTAAAAGCAGCAAGTTGCACATTTTCACTGGCAACAACCCAGAGCAGGTCTCAGACAACTTCAAGCTATCAATTTCTGTCTTAGAAGCTACTCATTCAGAGAAACAGGATTTTAAGCCTTACAGCCTCCTCTCTCCAACTCCCTGAAAGGAGGGTGTAGCGAGGTGGGTGTTGGTCTCACAAATAACAAATGACAGGACAAGAGGGAACAGCCTTAAGTTGCACCAGGGGAGGTTTAGGTTGGATATTAGGAAAAAATTCTTCACTTAAAGGGTTGTCAAGCATTGGAAAAGGGTGCCCAGGGCAGTGGTGGAGTCACCATCCCTGGAGGGATTCAAAGGACATGTAGATGTGGTACTTGGGGACATGGTTTAGTGGTGAACTTGGCAATGCTGGGTTTAGGGTTGGACTAGATGATTGTAATGGTCTTTTCCAACCAAACTATCTGTGATTCTATGATTATTTTACTTATGAAAACAGCCTACACATTGTGCTCAACATTACTGGCTTCTAAGTCTGTCCTAAACTGGACCCCAGTACATTTACTGCACGAGGAATATATAACCTGTGCTGTACAACGTGAAAACATCCAAAACACCAAACCCTTCTCAGACAAATGCCTCAAAGTCACTCAAATGGTGACCCAAGGTCCCCAAATCCATGTTGTAGAACACAACAGGACACAGGGCACTTGGACAAGGACATTCCCTTTCAGACTCGTCATCTCATCTTCACTGAAGGGTGTAGTCAGCTTTAAACCATGGCCCCTGGTACAATGCAGCAGCATTTTTTCCTCAGTATCCCAGTTACTTGGCTGTTTTTGGTGACATGACACCTTTTCCACATGGATCCTCACCAAAGTCACCTCCCACCACTGGCAGGCACTTACCCCTCAGGCAGTGGGAACTGGCTGAGGCATGGCTGGCTGTTCTGGTTTGCCACCTTTCTGCTCTGAAATGGGAGTGGTGGGTAAGATCTCTTCTTTGGGTTCCACAATGCTGACATGGTCTGGAAGAGGCTTTTTAGGACCAATCTTTCCACTTGGATCCCAGGGCAACATAATCTTTACTTTGATCCCCAGTACTCCTGCAAAGAGTGACAGAACACCACAGACATGCTCATTTGGCACAAGATATCAAGCACACATTCAGTAGGGACAAATTCCAAGGTTACAAAATATGTTATCTGCACCAAAAACATCTCTTGACAACACTGAAAATGAGAGCTGATTAGCACAAATGTGCTACAGCTTAAAAATCTAATTACTGTGGATCTACATCAGTGTGTTTACCCAATTCATTGCCTTTGCTAAGTGCTGATGAAAAAGTGCTATATCCTTAACTCATGCTAATCCTGGTTTTAAATCTTGTCCTTCCTGGGATAACTCAGCTTATTTTCCTAGGAAATTATATCCCTTCTCAGACAAATGCCTCTAAATCATCCAATGAGTAGGACATCCTGGCCAAGGCAGCCTTAGCATAGCACCACAGAACATGGCACTGACCAGGCTGCCGTGACACAAGGACATCCCTTCTGACTCGTCATCGTATCATCACCGAAGGGAAGGTGGAGAACAGCTCTGTCTATGCTAGTATCCCTACATCAAGTGTTCTGCAATTGAGTAACCCAAAGCCAATTAAGATGCAGAAGTCATTTGTGTTTTAACAAGGGGAAGGACAAGTGTAAGCAGGCTTGGGTGGATGAGCTGGGAAGACTTGCAAGGACACAGCTATGAGAGGAAAACTGTCTGACACTGTTCAGCCTGGAGAAGAGCAGCCTGAGAGGGGATCTGATCAATGTCTGTCAATAGCTGAAGGGTGGGGGCCAAATGGATGGGGCCGGGCTCTTCTGGGTGGTGCCCAGTGACAGGACAAGGGGCAATGGGCACAAACTGGGACACCAGAAGTTCCAGACAAACTGAAGGAAAAACTTCTTTGCTGTGAGGGTGCTGGAGCCCTGGGACAGGCTGCCCAGAGAGGGTGTGGAGTCTCCATCTCTGGAGATGTTTAAACCCACCTGGACACTTTCCTGTGCAAGCTGGTGTAGGGAACCTGCTTTGGCAGGGGGGTTGGACTGGATGATCTCCTGAGCTCCCTTCCAACCCCCACCAGTCTGTGATTTCCCATTAACATAACACAAATGCAAATAAAGTTCTACTTCAGATGGAAAATGCACAGTGAGAGCTCAGTTGCAAAAGCCCAACAACAGATTTTCAGAGTCAGAACTAATGGTAAGGACAAATGGACCTCTCTGCAAGATCAGTGGTGCACCAAAATCACCTGAGTTACCAGCCCACAGGTGACAAGAGGGAAGGGTCCAACCCGCAGGCACAGGGCACCAGGAGTTGATTTATTTTCTGTCTCTGAAGCACCAATAGAACAAACCAACAGAGCTCCAAAGGGATCTGGATCCCAGGCACTCACCCTGCCGGAGAAGGACGTGACGCACGGCTGTGTCAACGTAGTAATTCACTGGGTCTCCACTGTGGATCATCAAACCATCCACAAACTTCATGGACTTGGCCCGCTGACCTCTGAGTTTGCCAGACACAACCACCTCACAACCTTTGGCACCGCTCTCCATGATGAAGCGGAGGACGCCATAGCAGGCTCTGCAGGGAGAGAGCAGCAACAGCCACAGCATTAATCCCACTCTGCTAAATCCAGACGGCTCCACAGAGGCATTTTACATCCATTTCAAGTACAATCACACTTCAACTTTTGTTAAAAAGCTTTCCAAATGCACAGCTGTGCAACCAAAGCAGCAAAAATCTTCAGTTTTAGCCCTGGCAAACCCAGCCTAAGAAAACTTGTGTGATTTATGGTCCTTGTAAGACTGTGAGAACAGTGACAAGCACTGCTAAGGGCAGTTAATGGTAGAACAAGGGGAAATGGCTCTAAACTGGAAGAGGGGAGGTTTAGATTAGATATTAGGAAGAAATTCTTTGGTGTGAGGGTGGTGAGACAGTGTCCCAGGCTGGGCAGAGAAGCTGTGGCTGCTCCTCCCTGGAAGTGTTCTCGGCCAGGTTGGCTGAGGCTTTGAGCAACCTGGTCTAGTGGAAGGTGTCCCTGCTGCTGGCAGGGGGGTTGGAACTGGATGAGCTTTAAGGTCCCTCCCAACCCAAACCATTTGATGATTCTATAAGCACACATCCTTTGTAACACAAAAGCAGTTGAAGGTGGCCAACACATCCACGTCAGGAGTGCAGCTCCCCATCCCTTCTCAGACAAATGCCTCTAAATCATTCAAGGATGACAGGATGCTCCTGCTGAAGAACCACAGGCAGCATCACAGAACATGACGCTGCAGAGGTACAGCAACAAGAGCCACCTGCTTCTGACTCGTCATCTTATCATCACCAAAGGGATCTGAGAAGCAAGGCCACTGTCATTCAAACTACAATTTAGCCAGAAGGCTTGAAATTGTGTTTCACTGCTCCACCCACTTATTCACAAAGAAATGTCACCAGTCATTGAAATCCAAGACTTCAATTTTTACTTCTGAAATAGCAAAAACATGAACTATTTTTGATGCTCAGCATTACTAGGGTAAATTTTCAAACTAAAGACAAGTCACTAAGGAGCTTTTTTTTTTTGCCATGGTATTGGAACCCCACACTTTCTCACTGTGCCATCACATCCAACGTGCTCGACTCACCGACGCACCGCTAAACCTCCCAGGAGCTTGTACCGCAGGGACTCTGCCTGGGCGATGGCGCACAGACCCCTCGTGGCCACCTTCTCGGCGTAGAGCTACGGAAGAAAAGAGGTCAGCTCAGAAACAGGGCTGTATTTCAAGATATTTTTAATTTTAACAGAACACTGGAGCTTCCCACTACTCCATGCCCCATCCTCTACACCCAGTTGAGTTATTCCTTCCACATACACGTGCAGAAGCTTTGTCCTCAGACACTACACTGCTTTGGGGGCTGTCTCCTGTGTCTGGCAGAGCTGAGACACACTGAGGACACTCCACTGGAAGTCAGGAGACTTAAAACATCCACAGGGCAGTGTCTGTGCCTCAAGAACTGCTGCTTCCAAACACTCCCAAGATATTAGGTAACACTTGAGAGAGACACCCAGAAAAGAACTCTGCTTCAGATGCAGTTTTTACAACGTGTAAGTTACATGATCTGCTTGAATTTTAAAATCAAACCTAAAAAAAAAAAAAGGTTTGATTTTTGAAAGCTGGGACAGTGAAGTATATTTAATCTAATATCTCCAAGAGGCCAAAGTCTGATACTTCAGAAGACATTCAAAATCAGGCACATGATATTCCTAGAGCTGACAACTCATGATGCACTCTGTGAGGGCTTGTGCCATTGAGTATGTTTAAAATAATCTTCACTGTACAATGTGATCCAGCAACACTGGCTGAGCAGGAATAAATATGAGCACCACCCCAGACCTTACCTTCCACCCCTCACCTGATTTGTTTTACAGGAAAGCACTAGTAAGGTCACCAGATTTCAAACATTAAAAGACTGAAATTACTGCTGTGTCACTTTACTGTCTATTTCATGACCCCAAAAAATAGATCAAAGATCCTTCTGCACCAAAACAGTTTCTTCCTAAGGACAAAAGCAGCATGAATTCACTAAGGGTAATGGTACCATGTTACACTGTTAGTCTAACTTCTCACCTCAATATTGGGACAACATTCTCTCTAAAATATTTACAGATGAGTTTAAAAAGTTTTATCTGCATCCTCCTTGTTGGGAAATCAGAAAAAAACAGCCATAGCAAAAGCATTAAAAATACCACAAACACCAAAGTGTTCTGTGTTTCAGTGCAAGAGTATTTTGTGACAACAGGTAAAACACACCCCAAGATCTCTTCAAGTCAAGCCACCTCTCAGCTGACACCAACCAGAGGGTGCACAGAGCTCGCTGCACATCCCACTTCCTACGGTTTCAATTGAGACAGTTTTACCTCAACGCTTCCCTCAGGGAATCCAAACCTCTTCTGCACCACGGCTGTCAGCTCCCGGATGCGGCGCCCCTTCTCTCCCAGGACATTCTGAGTTCTGGAAAGAAAAAAGTACAGGATGACTGAGAAAGACTAAGAAAACATTTCCATGCCTGAGCCTGTAACCACCCCAGAAAGCTTCCAGACAGAGCATCAAACTTAGTTCATGGGTTCTAATGCTGCTGTATGAGTAAAGATCACTTCAGAATCTAGTTCTTAAGTAGCTTTCCCTAATATTTCACAGAATGGTGGGGGTTGGAAGGGACCTCAGGAGATCATCCAGTCCAACCCCCCTGCCAAAGCATGTTCCCTACACCAGCTTGCACAGGAAAGTGTCCAGGTGGGTTTGAACATCTCCAGAGATGGAGACTCCACACCCTCTCTGGGCAGCCTGGCCCGGGGCTCTGGCACCCTCACAGGGAAGAAGTTTTACCTCATGTTTAAGTGGAACCTCCTGTGTTCCAGTTTGTACCCACTGCCCCTTGTCCTATTGCTGGACACCACTGGGAAGAGTCTGGCCCCATCCTACTGACACCCACCCTTTAGATATTGATAAGGTCCCCTCTCAGTCTCCTCTTTTCCAGGCTAAACATATCCAGCTCTCTCAGTCTTTCTTCATAAGAAAGATGCTTCAGCCCCTTAATCATCTTTGCAGCCTCCACTGGACTCTCTCCAGAAGTTCCTTGTCTCTCTTGAACCCTATTTACCACTTGAATCTTCAGCCCACAGCAGCATCCCTGACAGCCTTCTACAGCACCTGTAAGTCCACAGCAGCACTCCAGTTACCTGGTGGCAAGTATGATAATCTCAGTCCTGGTTGGAGTGACCCGGACTTCTACTCCAGAGTACCCATCTTCAGCCAGTTCACGAGTCAGAAACTCATTCAGCTCAGCTTTGAAGATACCGTCAGCGACAAACTAAGAAACAAATGGAGCAAGTCAAGCTCTGTTCAAGGGCTCGGTCTGAGCACAAGATTTTTCACAGAATGAGTTGAGGTGTAATTCATCTTTGGGACTGTCCTGCAGACTGGCAGCCTCTGCCCCCAGGGAAAAAAGCAACAAAGAGGAGAAATAACAGCATCTCCCTTTAAGTTCCCAGAGATAATTCATTTCTAGCACGGAGCTGACATCACAGCCTGATCCACAGCTCGCTACAGCCACACTTCATGCTGAAATCACAAGGCGCTTCTATGTCTTGCGGTGATACTTTAACCCAGTATGAAATTGTGTAAAATAATTAAATGGGGTCACATCCCTTTACCAGCCCCACAGGGCTCCCACCTCCACCCTGACAGCGCACAGGTCTCAAGCCACCCTCCTTCTCCAAGACAGGCAGAGTCCTGCACTCTCCCGGCCCCTGTGACCCACGGAAGCAAGAAGTCACTAAACTCAAACTCTTCCCACTAAAAATAAAGGAAAGAACTACGCAAGTTTATCAACTCCCAGCACCGCTCCGCGCCCCTCAGCACAACCCCAGCCCGTCTCCCCTCTGCACACAAGCCCAGAGCCCTCTGCAAGCCCCACGCAGGGCTGTGGGGAGGAATCACGGCTCCCCCCGCCCCGGAGACCACGCTGGGTCCCCCTGCGCACTCCCTCACCCCGGCCTCACTCCGCCGCCATGTTCCCCGCCGGGCCCCTGAGTAGCATCCGCCGCCATCCTCCCGCATCCGCCACCATCCCCTCACCGCCGCCACTCCCCATCGAAGCGTGAGGCCGCCCTCGGCACGATCCCGCCGATATGGAAGCGCCCCGCAGCCGCGGCGAAGCGGGATCCCGCCCTCACCTTGCGCTTCTTGGAGATCTGCACAGCCATCTTGAGCCGCGCCGCCCGGCGGAAAAGAGGGAGCGGCCCTCACAGGGACGGCTATATCCGCCTTCCGCCGCTCCCCATTGGTCCGCCGGGATCACGTGGGCTGAAAGGCGGGAGACGAAGGGAAATGTAGTCTTCCCGGGGCGCTGGCGAGCCGCCATGTTGGGGAGTTTAACCCCATCGTTGCCAGTGGGGTTTTTTCCTGCCCTGTGAACTCTCACAGCCGGCATTAAAATGGTTATAAAGTCAATATAAACAGGCACAGGAGTTAAGAGGATGATAATTCACCTTGATTATCTACCCCGAGCCCCGCTTTGGTGATAAAGACACCCTCCCCTCACAGCACTGCAGTCAAGCGTGAGGGCAGCCCAGTTTGAGGGCTGGTGGGAGATGAGGGGAGCAGCAGAACCCCTCTCCTAACAGGCTGCTTCTGGCGTTTTAACCTTTATTTTTATTTTTTTAGGCAGTCACAGATGAAGAAAACACCCACCAGGGAAAAAAAAAAGTGTGAAAATCACTGGTGATTTGGTTATTTCCAGGGAAACATCAGGAGTCTCGGCTGCCAGACATTGCTGTACTGTTACCCATTAATTCACTGCTTGATGTGAATTTTTACAATAGTTATTAACTCTTTATAGTGAACTGTAAATATAGATGATAGCTAACTATAAACTTAAAGCTATTGCAGGTCTTTCCTACTGTGTATGTGCAGCATCTCAAGCAACAGGGCTGCGGCCCCTGTGCCTCAATGCCAAACAAATTATTCAGTAAATTGGATAGTTGTGGCTTCAGGGTTGATCTATGGGTTTTTTTTTTCCTCCTACAATTGTATCATCATCTCTTCAGTCTGGGCACTGGGTTAAGTAGCAATGCTAAGTTTACAGTTGGACTAGATGATTGTAATGGTCTTTTCCAACCAAATTATTTGATGATTCTATGAAATTAGTAACAACAGGATGGGATTTCTCACTTGAAATTTCTGTGGTGGCCAAAGATAAGGAAAGTGGGAGGGTTTTTTTGTTAAAACATTTGGGGGATTGTAGGGGATTACAGGGGTTGTGCCATTTCAATTAGAAATCATAATAATGTTGCACTATAAATGATAATAATGGGTTGGATTGATACATGAAAATACCTGCACACTAATGGGAAAATAGAGTCTGTTTGGGAAGAATTAGCAAAGGGAAGTCCTGCCTTGTTAACCTCCCAGAAGGCAGCCAGAAGATAGAGGGATAAGGGAAAAAAAAGTTGGGATGAGCTGCTTGGCTTTCTCGAAGGCTCCTCTTGGAAAACCTTGCCAAAGGCTTCACAGAAACTGAGTGGCCATGAGTGAAGGCAAGGGGCATTGCATAGCTCTGCTCCTTACACGGATGCTGCAGGGCTCTGTGCAACAAAAAAAGAAATTAAATGTTTAAAAAAAGAAAATAAATGTTTTACAAAAGAAAATAAATGTTTTAAAAAAGAAAATAAATATTTTTAAAAAGAAAATAAATGTTAAAAGGAAAAAAAAAAGGAAGAATAAATGGGAGACCATCATTCCGTGGCTCTGTAAAGAATTCCTTGGTGTGCCCACTGGGTATATCTGATCCTCTTTGTCTCCAGAAAGGTAGAGGAGACCTGGGAGAGGGTCAGAGCAGGGCAGCAAGGATCCCTACAGGTCTGGGAGCACCTCTGTGTGAAGTAAGCTGTGCAGGTTGGCACTCAACTTGAGAAAGATGAAATGTGGTCAAGATCTACCAACCCACACCAGCTTTGGGAGGATGGGCAGGGTCTGGCTGTTTGTGGTCCTGCCATGAAGAGCAGATGAAGGCAGTGGGAGCTGGGTGTTTGCTGGGAACAGGTTTGTCATATTTTCAGGTTTTGAGGGGCTCTTGGCTACAGAAAGAAACTCTGGACTAGGTTTCTTCTGAGCCAGCATGGCTTCTCTCTTGTTTGTAGGCAGCTGACAGTAGCAGATTGCAGGTTAGGGCCAGTGGTGGTTTGAAATCAGATGGTTGATGGCCACCATGTCCCCACCAAGAGGCATTGCCACAGGCTGCTCTGCCTGGCAGCCACCTCTCACCCCGCCTCCGTTGTCAGGCTGGACCACTCAGGTCATGCAAAGGTGATGGGCAAAGATCAGGTCTCCATAAACATGCCAGGCAGCAATCACTCTGGGAACATCGAGGTGGAGAAGGCACCTCTGCTTTGGAGCTGGTACCGACCCTCAAAGGGAGGATGGAGGGTGGAGTGAGACCTTTGTCACCTGGGCCAAATCCCACCAGGACCCCACTAACAGTGTCACTACACCAACGATGGTGGTTTGGGGATGGTGTTTTTCGGCACCGCTTTGCTGTCTCATTGAGACACAGCCAGGTGAACCATGCAGGGAACACCAGTATGACCAGTACAGCGCTGGTGAAACAGCTCTCCTTCAAACACCCACCCCAGCATCACCCATGGGGAGCAGCGAGGAGGCAGCAGTGCCAGGAGGAGCCAGCTCTCCTCTCTACCAGGGAAAGGACTGTTTTGCCACTAGATGTCAGTGGAGACAGTGTCCAGAGTGGGAAAGCTTCGTGTCTCTGCTCTCCTCCCTCTTCCCCAGGTTTTCATTTATCCAGGATTTGAGGAATGTTGGAGATGTTGGAGAGACAGAGCCTGTCCTGAGCAGCCCATGGTCCACTTTCATAGAATCACGGAATGGTTTGGGTTGAAGGGACCTTTCAAGGTCATCTAGTCCAACCCCTCTGCAGTGTGCAGGGACATCTTCAACCAGAGCAGGTTGTTCAGAGCCCTGTCCAACCTGACCTTGAATGTTCCCAGGGATGGGGCATCCACAGCTCTGAGCAACCTGTGCCAACATCTCACCGACCTCAGCATAAAGAATTTCTTCCTTCTATCCAGTCTGAATCTCCCCTCTTTTATTTTAAAACCATCACCCCTTGTCCTGTCACTACAGGCCCTGTTAAAAAGTCTGTCCCCATCTTTCTTACAGGCCCCCTTCAAGGACAGAAAGGCTGCTAGAAGGTCTTCCTGGAGCCTTCTCTTCTCCAGGCTGAACAGCCCCAACTCTCTCAGCCTGTCCTCACAGCAGAGCTGCTCCAGCCCTCAGATCATTTTTGTGGCCTCCTCTGGACCTGCTCCAACAGGTCCATGTCTTACCTGCACTGAGGACCCCAGAGCTGGAGGCAGCACTGCAGGTGGGGTCTCACCAGAGCAGAGTAGAGGGGCAGAATCCCCTCCCTCATTTCACATTGCAAGGACAGCTGTCAGTGAGGGACTTGGGTCCCCTCTTGTTGTCACCAAACTTCTTTCTCTCACTCCTGGTGTGCCCAACCATCACACCCTGCCCTCAGCCAGCTCCTTCCCCTCTCTCTAACCCTGTCCAAGCCTGACTGTCCCTCACCCTCCACCCTTTGACCTCTCTACCCACCCTTTGCAGAGAGCTCTGATCTCTCTGGAGAGAAGTGTCACAGAAATACCTGCTTAGGCACTCTGTGAGCTCCTGGTGCTCTTCTCCAGCTGCATCTCTGGACACAGACAAAGCCAGCTCATTGCCAGATGGCAGAAGAGGTGCTGGTCCCTTCCTAGCGCTGTCTAAATCACCACCACTTTATCCAAGCCTGCATCTGGGTGTAAGACAACCTCATTTCTGTCCCCTCATCTAACCCTGCAGGTTGCTCCACATCATGTTTTCCAAACTGACCCCTCAGAGGAACCTGCTGAGCATCATCCTCAAGAGAAATTGTGGCCACAGGGCTGTGTGGAGCCGTGGCAGAGCTGCAGGGGAGTTCATGAGGATGCCCAGGATTTAAAGCAGGTAAGAAAAGGGGAGGGGGTCACCACCTTAGGAGGAGATACTAAAGCCAACAGGCCAGGCATACACCTCAAACATCCCTAATCCATCTGGATGGACCATAGGACTGACAGACACAGCGTTTCTGCACCAGAACTAAACAAAAGTGAGTGAGCAGGTGACCTTCCCAGTGCATCACTGAGATATGAGATGAGCAGGAGAAATCTCATCTCAGAGGAAAGTTTTCCTTTTTCATTCCAGCATGGTGCAGTATTGCATTTTCCCTGGCAGCAAAGAGGTTTGGAGGAGCCCCCCTCTTTCCACCCTCACCTCTGCCCCTTCCTCCCCCCCTCCTTGGCCCATCCCACTATTTCTGGAGCCTGTCTGTGAACCAGCTCCCAGAAACCATCCAACACAAACAGACATGTATTTTGGGGGAGGTTATTTAAAGTCCTGCTGGTTTCCCTGCTCCAGCCCAGCTCCACAGCAGCCTTTGAGCACCAAGAAGAGGGCAGCAGATTGCAGCAGGGGGATGGGGATAGGGCCAGGCATGAACATCTTGTATGAAAGACCACAAAGGTGGTCAGGTTTGGGGTGGCACTTGAGGAACCCATGGTCCCAGCACTGTGCCAAGCTGAGGGGACATCTGCATTTGAGGTCCTCACCCCAGGGTAATGCCAGAGCATCAGACACTGGCTTTGGAGAAGTGACCAGGAGCTGAGGATGTCTCTGTGCAGGACTCCCCATTAACCAGGATCCTCCTAACCTGCACAAAACCCACTCTGCTTGCTGGTTTCCAGCCTGGAACCACGATACTTCCAGAGCAGGAAGTATCTGCCCAAGATCATATTTTGGGTTTTTTTTTAGGCTGAGTTTACCCAGGAGGAGCTGAACCAATGTATTTCTGGATCATATAAAGACAGGGAAAGGCACAACATTAGCAAAAAGCCTGGCCCTGACGTGCATCGCCTTTTCCATGCCCTATTAAGGAGAAACTATGTGTTGTGTCAGCATTTCAGGGTCACCATCCACAACCGAAGCCGGGGTCAAGCTGCACCCTGGTACAAAACAGGGGCCTGGGTGGCTTGAGGCAGCAAGGGAATGTCCCCTCTCCCCCCAGACATGGCTCAGCTAAGCCAGCGGGCTCCAAGCTGTGGCCTTCACAGCCAGGAACATTTCAGTCCCTTCCACAAATAGCAACGTGGGATTCCTCCCTCAGCTCCATCCGCCCCTGCCTGCGGCCCAGGCCGGCCAGCGTGGCTCCCAGAGATGAGCAGTGATGCTCTGGGATGCTGTTTGTGGCCAAATGAAGATAAATTCATCTCTCTTCATCCTCAGAAATGGAGGCTGGTGGCATCCCAAAAAAGCTGTGATGTACCCACATTCCAGAGAGCTGAAATCTGGTCCAGCAAAGCAAAGGGCTCTGGTGGCTTCCCAGTGAGTCTGGTCGGTGGCTGGGATCTGCATCAAGCCCACGACTCTCTGTAAACCCTGTGATGGAGGTGGCTGTTGCTCAGGTTTCTGGGGCTGGAGGGAACAGGGTAAGGGGTGGCTGCAGCCCCTCTCTCCCCCCATGTCCCCACTGCTATTGTGTGGAGACAGCCAGGAGAGGGCAGGGGCTGCTTCACTGCACGGAGAGGAGCTCCCTTTGTCCCCAGGTCCCTGAGTGGATGGAAAAACCCTTGGGGTTGCATCAGCAAAAGCAAAACGTCCCCAGCTGCATCCCCAGAGCATTGCCTTGGCCGGCCTTGGGGCTCTTCCATCCTTCAGGAATGGGGTAAATGGGGCTGGTCAGGAGAGCACCAGTGATCCCAACTCTGCAGCACTGCTGAGGACCCGGGGTTAGTCCCCATGGGCTGCCACAACGATGGAGCCACCACCTATGGCCCCAGTCACGACCCTCTGCCTGGCTCCCAGGCCCAGGATGGGCACCCTTGACATCCCAATTGCATTAAATTGCCTCTAATTGGCATTAAAACCAGGCTGCAGCCCCGGCTCTGGCATGCAGCACTTGGATCACAGGGAGTCACCTTCCCTGGTGGGATTTAACAGATGGGCAGACGAGGTGCTCAGGGACACAGTTTAGAGGTGGACCTGGCAGTGTTGGGTTTATGGTTGGACTCAGTGATCTTAAAAGTCTTTTCCAACCACTACAATTCTGTGATCTCCTCTTCCTCTTGCAAAACATTTCCTCTTTGGCAGCCACGGGTAGGAGCAAAAGCAGGGGATGCACAGAAGGGATTTGGCAGCACCAGGGACCCCCCTGTACCCCACCAAGGACCCCTGGCAGGTGCCAGGATGGGGGGGTAGCAGCAGGTTTCCTCGCTGTGGGGGATGCCAGGCTTGGAGCAGGTTTGGGAATCAGGAGCTGTCTTGCCTCCCCCCCAGCTCCTTTCATTGCCCAGACAGCGACATGGTTTATGGCAGCCCAAGGCCATTGAACAGGCTCAATTAAACCGGCATCCCCGCGCTTTCTCCCCGGGAACCTGGCTCCTGTTCAGAGCATCCAGGAGGGGCTGGCAGCTATTTGCAGTGAAGGGGCCAGGACAGCAGGCAGCTTTCCCAGCTTGCAGGCACGCTGGATGTTGGGATAGCCTGTGCTTTCCCTAAGGGATGGCAAAAGGTGTCCTTGGGAACAAATGTCCTGGCTGGGAAGGTCCTCGGCTGCCATTGCTGCTTCTTTCATGCAGCAAAACAACGCCAGTGCTGCAGGAAGATGCTGCAGGCACCCAGGGATTGTGCTCTGCAAAGGAAGAAACCATCAGGGAACATCTTTGGGGTCATCAAAGCTGCACCCGGACGGATTGGTATGGGCAGACGGACAGGGCTTGCCCCTTCCCCCTGCACTGAGACAGCCATTCCCCAGCGACGTGGGGCAGCTGCAGCTCCATCTGGCCTCTTCCACCCGCGCTCACAGAGCAAGAGACAAACTGAATTTCACGAGAGGGAGGGAGAGAGTTGAGGAAAAACATCATCCCTGTGATCCCTTGTCCTCAGACACCTGCAGGATTTGGGGATTATGAGCTGGGTCCTTGCCCAGGACAGGACAGGCCCCATCACCTCTCTGGATCAGCTTCACAAGCCTGTTTCTTCCTCTTTTTTTCTCCCTGCAAAAACAAGCTGTGGCACAGTCCTTGGGGCCATGCTACGGGGGGTTTGCGACAGCCTCAGCACAGACCCTGCCTCCATCACCCCAAAAGATCCCCTCGAGAACAGCTCCTTGCTGTGGACTCTATTCTGAGCTCTGGCTCTAAGGATACATCTCCTTCCCCAAAAACCTTCTTGAGGTGTTGGAGGGATGTCACTCCAGCCCCTAAAATATCCCTTTCACAGCAGCTGAGCTTGCCAGCTTGCAGCTGCAGAGATGGAGCTGGTGATAAAGGAAAGGGTGGCTGCTTGGAAGGATCCATGTGGATATAAATTCACTGACTGAGGCTGATAGATGGTCTCTAACAGACAGGCTCCCTGGGGCCGTCTGTGTCCTGGTAGAACGATGTACTGCAACCCTGTGCTGTCAGGGCAGATCCTCTTGGATCTGTGACACTGGACTGAGGGCCACTATGGGGCTCACCAGAGCCCAGTCACCTGTAGACCTGAGGAACAGCCAGGAGAAGCTGTGGAGGACTGAGATGGCCAAGGAAAGAACAAGAAATCTGATGGTCACTATTACAGGAATAACCAAATCCTTTAAAGGAGGAAAAAAAAAAGAAATGCACTTACACCAGTCAGCTCCCAAACACATTTCTCACCATTAAGGAAGCTCCTGTGACGGGGTGGTCCCAGGGGACAATGTCTGCTATGGGAAACAGAGCAGAAACCTCATCCTAAGCTGAGGTCCTGCTGCAGGCTGGGAACAGCATCACAGCAGACACCAAGGTCAGTGAAGAAGGAGGGGGAGGAGGTGCTCCAGGCGCTGGAGCAGAGATTCCCCTGCAGCCTGTGGTGAAGACCATGGTGAGGCAGGCTGTCCCCCTGCAGTCCCTGGAGGTCCATGGTGGAGCAGATGACCACCTGTAGCCCGTGGAGGACCCCATGTCGGAGCAGGTGGATGCCTGAAGGAGGCTGTGACCCCGCGGGAAGCCCACGCTGGAGCAGGTTCCTGGCAGGACCTGTGGTCCTGGTGGAGAGAGGAGCCCACGCCGGAGCAGGTTTGCTGGCAGGACTTGTGATCCTGTGGGGGAATCAGGCAGGAGCAGTGTGTCCCTGAAGGACTGCACCCCATGGAAAGGACCCAGGCTGGAGCAGTCTGTCCCTGAAGGGCTGCACCCCATGGAAGGGATCCAGGCTGGAGCAGTCTGTCCCTGAAGGACTGCACCCCATGGAAAGGACCCAGGCTGGAGCAGTGTGTCCCTGAGGGACTGCACCCCATGGAAGGGATCCAGGCTGGAGCAGTGTGTCCCTGAAGGACTGCACCCCATGGAAAGGACCCAGGCTGGAGCAGTGTGTCCCTGAAGGACTGCACCCCATGGAAAGGACCCAGGCTGGAGCAGATTGTGAAGAACTGTTGGTCATGGGAAGGACTCACATTGGAGAAGTTCGTGGAGGACTGTCTCCTTTGAGAGGGACCCCACGCTGGTGCGGGGGAAGGGGTCCTCCCCCTGAGGAGGAAGGAGCAGCAGAAACAATGTGTGATGAACTGACCCCAACCCCATTCCCTGTCCCCCTGCGCCGCTGGGGAGGGAGGAGATGGAAATTGGGAGAGAAGTGAAGCCTGGGAAGAAAAGAGGGGTGGGGGAGGTGTTTTAAGATTTGGTTTTATTTCTCATTATCCTTCTCTGATCTGATTGGTGAGAAATTAAATTGATTTTCCCCAAGTTGAGTCTGTTTTGCCCATGATGGTAATCAGTGAATCATCTCTCTGTCCTCATATTGACCCATGAGCCTTTCATTATATTCTGTCTCCCCTGTCCAGCTGAGGAGGGGGAGTGCTAGAGCAGCTTTGGTGGGCACCTGGCATCCAGCTATGGTCAACCCACCCCATGTACTGACCCAACCTTGTGTTTGTAGGATGTTGCTGTCTCCACACAACCTGTGAACATTCCCAAACTGGGCCATCACCATCCTCAGAAGACCAAGCTGCCTGTCCCACACTCCCCAGAGTCCAACCCCCATCCAAAGCTCCAGCCCTTGCTGTGACACCAAGAAACAAGCCCAAGGTCAATGCTCCAAGTTAAACCTACAACCCATCACCTATTCATACAGCAGCTGGAGGCCTAGAAAAGAAAACCATCCAAATGGTCAACTTCTTTCCAAAACCAACCAACCAAGCATCCCTACAACCAGCAATTTCATCAGCCACACCGCAGAGTTAATGACATTTCCCAGCAAGTAACTGTGGAAGATAAAACCCAGAGCAGAGATGGACAAGATGAGATAGTTTGTATTAAATGAATGAAGACTGGTTCTGGAAAGTGATTCAAGTAGAGATATGATGGATTGCTACCACCAGTTGTAAAGCATTTGTAAAGTCTGACTCAGATGGGAGTTTTATTGCGAGAGCCGGGTGTTATAGTTTATTGCTGCAGTTGGAGCAGCTGCTACCGTTCGAGTTGGATTGCCATGTCTGTGAAAAAACAAAAAAATCCCCTCACTGAGTTACTCAAAACCCTCTGGCAGCTCTGGAAAAGTTCCTGAGAAATGTGTCCTGTACCCCATGGAGGTGGTGGCCTTATGGGGAGCCCAAGTCCTCCTCCAACGAGCCCCTTCCCATGCAGAACAGCCCGAGGACGCTGTCAGAGTGGGGTGAGACGGAGCGGAAAGGCGGCTGGGAGGAGCGGAGTCAGGGCCACATTTACAGGCCTTTTGTAAACACTTCACACACAGGAGGATTTACTGTTTCATGGCTTGGCAAGAGCACAGAGGACTAAGTCCAGCAGTGAAGGTGGTGTGATCCTGCAGCACAGGGAAGAGAAAGGCACCACGTTTCCAGGCAGAGACAGCGCTCAGCTGCCCCCATCCCATCTCCTTCCCTGCAGTTGGATAAAGGAATCCAAGAGAAGGATTGAAAGTGGCAGAAACAGCTCAGGTCTATGCTAAGGATGAGTAACTGGTCTAGTGAAACACAGCTCTGGAAACGTGCACGTGAATCTCCTGGAGACTTGACACGTCTGAGAATGTGGTTAAGCTTTCACAGAATGAAGCATAGAATCCCAGACTGGTTTGGGTTGGAAGGGACCTCAAAGCTCCTCCAGTTCCAACCCCCCTGCCAGCAGCAGGGACACCTTCCACTAGACCAGGTTGCTCAAAGCCTCAGCCAACCTGGTCAAGAACACTTCCAGGGAGGAGCAGCCACAGCTTCTCTGGCCAACCTGGGCCAGGGTCTCACCACCCTCACACCAAACAATTTCTTCCTCACATCTCAGCTCCAGCTCCCCTCTGACACTTTCAAGCCATCACCCCTTGTTCTCTCACTCCCTGCCCTTGGCCAAAGTCCCTCCCCAGCCTTCCTGGAGCCCCTTCAGGTACTGGGAGGCCACTGGAAGGTCTCCCTGGAGCCTTCTCTTCTCCAGGCTCAACAGCCCCAACTCTCTTAGCCTGTCCTCACAGCAGAGCTGCTCCAGCCCTGGCATCATCCTGGTGGCCTCCTCTGGACTGGCTCCAGTAGCTCCATGTCCTTGTGCTGTTGGTGGCCCCAGCACTGGAGGCAGCACTGCAGGGGGGGTCTCAGGAGAGCGGAGCAGAGGGGCAGAATCCCCTCCCTGGCCCTGCTGCCCACGCTGCTCTGGGTGCAGCCCAGGACACGGTTATTGGCTCTGTGCTGCCAGCGCACGGTGCCGCCTCGTGTGGAGCTTCTGGTCCCCCAGCACCCCAAGTCCTTCTCCTCAGGGCTGCTCTCCAGCCATTCTCCTCCCAGCCTGGATTTGTGCTTTATCACTTCCAAGTGACAAGGCTTGAAAAGCAACATCCCTGAACTTTCAAGTGGGCAAACTGAGAAATTCTACAGCAAAAATATTCTGGACTTAATCTCCAAGTCACAACAATCACCGAGCCGTTACCGAAACGCACCGGCCCGACTGATCCTAATCCTGGCCCATCCCCTCCATGAAAGCCAAGAAATTGTTGGCAGCGTTGTAGTGACTGTTCACAAAAGGGTTCATCACTCTGACACTTCCCTTTGGGCATCTGCCCCGGTAAACAAGATTTTGCTTCACCGCCTGGATTCACTTAAAGGACTTTAAGCACATTAGTAAATAATTTATACTTCCTTTAAAAACAGGAAATGAAATGAGGCTGCTCGGTGTGCTATTTAGCTGGAGATTGTTCAGCTCTTTATTATTTAATGAACTGACTGGCTGCTAACAGAGGTCATTCCAGCAGCTCACACCCCGGCCCTACTACTCTGTGTAAGATACGTAAATTGAAACTTTAATGGGCAGTTGGAGGCGAGCAGTTTGCCCTGCTCGTATCACTTGAAACCCATCAGCTTAAATAAGTGATTCTTAAGCAGGTTCCAAGCTCCAGGAAATAAGCAGAGGGCAGGAGGTGGCTGTTTTCTCCTGTGTATGACACTTGATGATGATTTATGGGTGCATCTGCAGGAGACACTGAGATAAGGCTGGTTGCAAAGATCGTTGCCAGCTCTTCCATGTATTCCCCGAAACAGCAGCTCGTGGTTTAACCGCTCGCCGTGGTTACGTGGCACAGGAGGATGTGGAGAGCCCAGGAGAGCTCAAGGCTCCACTGAGATGGATGTGGGTGTGCACACATGGAGTGTGCACACAGCCTGAGGAGAAAACCAGGAAAAAAGGGATTGATTTTTCTCCTCTGGCCAACAGGTGAGGATCAGTGCAGGTGCTCCACACCCCACACCAGCACGGATCCTGCACAAGGCTTTTTTTTTGCTGTTATATTGATAAAAGTGGAGAATGGGAAAGTACCATGGTGCCAAATTTCAGACTCCTGGGTTCCTGCTGCTGCTTTTTTTGCCCTAACCCATGGCAGCACACGGTGACTGCTCTCAGCAGTGTTGTCTGGAGCGCTGGGCTGCTGTAATGAAGGATGGATGGTTCATAACAATGGATGGACCTTCATGCCTCATTAGCTTGTCTGGACAAAGCCTCTCCAGCTGATGGTGATCTCACCCATGGCAGCATCAGGCTGATGAGGGCTCTTCCTGCTGCTGCTGCGTTTCTCCCACTACCTCTTCATGCAGCTTTTGATTTTCTGCTGGAAAGCTGGTCCTTGAGGGAAATAACACTAATGCCCAAAAGCACAGAGTGAAAAAACACAACCTGAAACCTTGATGTGTCTTCTCCCCACGGTGCTGCTACCTGCAGCCTTCAGCTCCTTTCTGTGCTAGGTAATGAGGTGATTAAAAGCAATAATTACAGCAGGAGAAATACAGCACCAGAAAATTACTCCTCTTTTATATTTTTCACAAAGATGTCCTGCTGCATCGGAGACTAATTGCTGAGGAGCTTTTCCTCCTGCCAGCAAACATTTCTAACAGTCCAGAGGCCCAAACATCATGGTGGGATCTCTGGGTGTTGCACACAAGGACTTTGCCTCTTGCAGAGGGGTGAAGGAGGATGTGTGGTTGATGTCTCTGATACACTTGTGGGCATGCAGGTCTCTCTCCCCCGGACTCTGAGCAGTGGCACTTGTTTTCATAGAATCCCAGACTGGTTTGGGTTGGAAGGGACCTTAAAGCTCCTCCAGTTCCAACCCCCCTGCCAGCAGCAGGGACACCTTCCACTAGACCAGGTTGCTCAAAGCCTCAGCCAACCTGGCCGAGAACACTTCCAGGGAGGAGCAGCCACAGCTTCTCTGCCCAACCTGGGCCAGGGTCTCACCACCCTCACACCAAACAATTTCTTCCTCACATCTCAGCTCCAGCTCCCCTCTGACACTTTCAAGCCATCACCCCTTGTTCTCTCACTCCCTGCCCTTGGCCAAAGTCCCTCCCCAGCCTTCCTGGAGCCCCTTCAGGTACTGGGAGGCC
The DNA here is from genome assembly GCA_907165065.1 of Caprimulgus europaeus. Next base: position 123,810,477 of record OU015523.1, read on the forward strand.
ACTGGAAGGCCTCCCTGGAGCCTTCTCTTCTCCAGGCTCAACAGCCCAACTCTCTCAGCCTGTCCTCACAGCAGAGCTGCTCCAGCCCTGGCATCATCCTCGTGGCCTCCTCTGCTCTGGCTCCAGGAGCTCCATGTCCTTGTGCTGTTGGTGGCCCCAGCACTGGAGGCAGCACTGCAGGGGGGGTCTCAGGAGAGCGGAGCAGAGGGGCAGAATCCCCTCCCTGGCCCTGCTGCCCACGCTGCTCTGGGTGCAGCCCAGGACACGGTTATTGGCTCTGTGCTGCCAGCGCACGGTGCTGCCTCATGTGGAGCTTCTGGTCCCCCAGCACCCCAAGTCCTTCTCCTCAGGGCTGCTCTCCAGCCATTCTCCACCCAGCCTGTGTTTGTGCTTGGGGTTGCCCCAACCCAGACACAGGACCTTGCCTATGACCTTGCTGAACTCCATGAAGTTTGCACAGGCCCCACCTCTCCAGCCTGTCAAAGTCCCTCTGGATGGGACATGAACCCCCTCTACAATGGAAACGTCACTTATTTCACTGTTGTGAATGGGAACAGGCAGGAGAAAAGCACAAATCTGCAGCAGTTCAGTGGAGGAGAGGACTTTACTACTGCACTGCTGTTTCATTTCCTGCGCCACCAACTGCCATCAACTCAGCCCGTGTTCCTCCCTTTTTCTCCCAAACCTGAATCATGCTCCTGTTGTTCCTAACTGCCAGCAGCCAGATGGCCTAACACAAATCCCTGTCTCTGCTGTTCTTCACCCAAAGTTTGTCCAACAGTGCATAGGAGCGCAGGTTTATAAATACACAGAATCACAGAGTGTCAGGGATTGGAAGGGAGCTCGAAAGCTCATCCAGTCCAGCCCCCCTGCCGGAGCAGGAACACCTGGATGAGATCACACAGGAAGGCGTCCAGGTGGGTCTGGAATGTCCCCAGAGAAGGAGACTCCACACCCTCCCTGGGCAGCCTGTCCCAGGGCTCTGTCACCCTCACAGTAAAGAAGTTCCTTCTCAAGTTTAAGCAGAACCTCCTGTGTTCCAGCTCACTCCCATTGCCCCTTGTCCTATCACTGGACACCACTGAGAAGAGCCTGGCTGTCTCTGCTGTTCTTCACCCAAAGTTTGTCCAACAGTGCATAGGAGCGCAGGTTTATAAATACACAGAATCACAGAGTGTCAGGGATTGGAAGGGAGCTCGAAAGCTCATCCAGTCCAGTCCCCCTGCTGGAGCAGGAACACCTGGATGAGATCACACAGGAAGGCGTCCAGGTGGGTCTTGAATGTCTCCAGAGAAGGAGACTCCACACCCTCCCTGGGCAGCCTGTCCCAGGGCTCTGGCACCCTCACAGTAAGAAGTTCCTTCTCAAATTTAAGCAGAACCTCCTGTGTTCCAGCTCACACCCATTGCCCCTTGTCCTATCACTGGACACCACTGAGAAGAGCCTGGCTCCATCCTCCTGACACTCACCCTTCATATATTTATAAACATTAATGAGGTCCCCCCTCAGCCTCCTCTTCTCCAAGCTGAAGAGCCCCAGCTCCCTCAGCCTTTCCTTCCCCCGCCCATGCTGCTGGTAATGGAAAATGTCAGCCCTGGCCCCAGCTCCAGCCAGAGAACCGCAGGACACCCGCTGACATCCCACGCTGGTGCTGCCCACCCCTGTTCTGGGCTCAGCATGTGGCACCAGTGAGCAGAGCCCTGGCAAACAGCTTGAGGGCACACAGAGCCCTGAACCCCACTGCCACCGCGGGCACCAAATGGGAGCACGAGTATTGGGGTTTGAGTGGTTTAACTGGCCTCAGTGGTTTCACTTCCTCCCCAGGGGAAGAGGAGGGGCAGGCGCTGAGCTCTTCTCTCTGGCCACCAACGCCAGGAGCAGAGGACATGGCAGGAAGATGTGGCAGGGGAGGGCGAGGTTGGCCATGAGGAAAAGGTTCTTGAGGCAGAGGGTGGTGGAGCACTGGCACAGGCTCCCCAGGGAGGTGCTCATGGCACCAAGCCTGACAAGATTCCAGCAGCATTTGGCCAAGGCCCTCAGGGACATGGTGTGAATGTTGGGCTTGTCCTGTGCAGGGACAGGAGTTGGACTCCATCATCCTTGTGGGTCCTTCCAACTCACAACATTCTATGATTCTATGATTCTCCACCTGGCTTCCTCCTACATAGCTGCCCTTGGTGACATTCATGCAACCCTGGCTGTGGCCACGATCAAACCATTGCTGCTACAGATGCTGGATGGCCTGTTCCAACCATTCCCTCCGATATCTGCAGCCCTCCACGGGCAAACAAACACACCCAGCAGCTTCTACAGCAGAAGCTGTTGATAGCACCATGGTGCACTCACATTTGTGAAGTTCTTGCTGACCACAGACTCACAAAAAAACATTTATTTTCACACTATTATGGTTGAGTGACAAAACTACAGCTGTATCAACAGCCTGTGTATAGTGAGGCCATCAAACACCAGACACTGAGGCTGGGTGATGGGAAGTTGGCCATCCTCAAACAATTGAACTGCCAGTTTGGGGAGGGACTTTTCATAAGGGCAGTTCATGACAGAACAAGGGGAAATGGCTCTAAACTGGAAGGAGGAGGTTTAGATTAGATATTAGGAAGAAATTGTTTGGTGTGAGGGTGGTGAGACCCTGGCCCAGGTTGTCCAGAGAAGCTGTGGCTGCTCCTCCCTGGAAGTGTTCTCGGCCAGGTTGGCTGAGGCTTTGAGCAACCTGGTCTAGTGATGGTGGATGATTCCAGGTGGTGAGCAAGAACAGGCCCTGAAAGGGTCAGGAATCAGTAATGGTTGCTCTAAGGCTCCGAATGTTAAGGCTTTGCACTTCTCTGTGGAGCTCTTCGTGTGGCAGGGTGCCACCCACAACACATGTTAGAATCATAGAATCCTTTTGGTTGGAAAAGACCTTTAAGATCATAGAGTCCAACCATCAACCCAACACTGCCAAGTCCACCACTAAACCATGTCCCTAAGCATCACATCTACACATCTTTTAAATACCTCCAGGGATGGGGACTCCACCACTTCCCTGGGCAGCCTGTTCCAATGCTTAACAACCCTTTTGGTGAAGATATTTTTCCTAATATCCAATATAAACCTCTCCTGGTGCAACTTGAGGCAGCTGGAGGCGTGTACTGGTGAAGTGACTCAACAAGGCTGCAGCAGGAGACAGTGGAAGGGCAGATCTCAATGCCCAAACCCCTGGTCCCAGAGCTGCACCTCTAAAGATTTCAGCTGTGTCGCCTCCCTGTTTGGGTTAGGGGAAGCAAAACTACTTCACAATGCAGAGAATGAAGATGAAGGCATGAAAGAGGCAGCATCTTTACTTGTAATCCAACACCAGAGCTCCTCAGGGAGACTTTCTGATCCAGCTCTGGCCGACCTCCATCCTGCGGTTCCTTCTAATGGCCGTTGGCAAGACGACAGTCTGAGTCCTGATGGGGCAAAACGCTCTCTGAGGTCCCATTGCCAGCTGAGCTGCTGGGTTTGAGCTGATCCTCCACAATATGTGCACCTCATCGTTGGAACTCATGGTTTGCCAAGCTGTTGGCTCAGAGAAAACCCTGGGTCAGTTGGCCATGGTGGGCAGGAATACTTCAGGCTCGGGATGGACGGTGTGGGAGCAGTGGAAGCTGTTCATGAGCAGCCTGGTAATAACCTGGTTGTTGCTTTGCTCCACTCCCACAGGCAATTCTCCACCCCCAAGAAACAGCAAGGGAGCAGCAGTGAGAAAATGGCTGGTACAAGCACAAGGTTATTTTCTAGGACATTAACCAGAGTCCTCAGCCAGCAGCTTTCAAAAGACCCACGAAGAGCGTGAAGACACCTGAGCAGAATCCAAAAGCAGAGCTGCAAACTTAACACCTTTTGGGGGTTTTTTTAATAGCTTTAAAGAAAGGGTGAGCTCAAACAAGAGTGTGAGCAGTTGGGAGCGGCTATTTGCTGTAGAAAACAAGCTGTTTCAGCAAAAATAGCATCCAGAAAGCTCTGATTTTCGGTATCTCAGCTATTCACAACTCTAAATAAAACACTCAAGCTGCGATACAGCACAACTGTTTTGCAGGGGGCTAATAAATAAATGGAAAGTATTTACCTATCCTGCTTTTCTGTAGGAATAATACCCCTCACATCCTGGAATTATCTGTATCTACAGCTGGCTGGGACTTCAAATCAATAAATTGTCTCCTCACCCTCGGATTAGCTCAGTCAGATAACGCCGAAAGCAGCGGCAGCAGCTCCTCGCTGTGAGTCGTAACAGCGTCAGCTGCATTAACATGAGATTCCCCCTCGTTACCAGAGAGCAATGACACTCTGCCAGTGTCCTTGGGTGACCATTTGCACTGACCCTGACAACAATTTGTGGCAGTTTGAGAATCAGTTGTGAGGTGGTTTTCCCTTCTAGGAACATTAACTACCTGGGATTTAGTCTTCTCACACCCAGAGCTGGGATGCAGTAACATCATTTGAGGGGAGCAGCGGTGATTTACTGCACAGGGAGAGACCTGACCTTGCAAAACCACCCAGTATGAGATATTAAAGAGATGACAGCTGGCTTACAGGAGATCACAAGCGTAGATTTACCGATGCACCTCTCGGTTTAGCCACCTCTCTCCTCTGCAATCCCTCAAATGTCACTCTGAGTGAAGAATTTGGGTCCCCCTCTTTCAGTCTTACAACCATGAAGCTTGTGGGGTTGTGTCCTGCATTGTAGTGGGCTTCCACTTCACATCTGCACAGGCTTTTCACCAGGGGGATGCTCAAAACGTGGCTGCTCAGAAATTTAACATGTCAAAAATAGATATTGATGAAGTTTAATGTTTGGAATTAAATTTCTGTTGAAACTCAGGGAAAAAAATCCCACCTTTTTAAAAAAAATTGGAGGCAGATGCCATGAATCCTGGATGCTACGACTCAAAAGAGGCTCTTGGTACTGGGAGTGAGGGAGAAGATCCCATTCCTGGCAGGAAACCCACCAAGGCATCAAGGGCTTCTTGGCTCTGAAAGTGGTGGAGTCACCATCCCTGGAGGTATTTAAAAGCTGTGTAGATGTGGTGCTTAGGGACATGGTTTAGTGGTGGACTTGGCAGTGTTGGGTTGATGGTTGGACTTTATGATCTTAAAGGTCCTTTCCAACCAAAAGGATTCTGTGGTGGGTTTAGCCTGGCCAGCAACCAAACACCCAAAAGCCACTCGCTCACCCCCCCAGCAATGGGATGGGGGTCAGAATCAGAAGGGTAAAAGTGAGAAAACTCATTAGTTGAGATAAAAACAATTTAATACTTGAAATAAAATATTAATTAAAATACTAATAACATTGATAACAGAATATACAAATGAGTGATGCACAGTGCAATTGCTCACCACCAGCTGACTGATGGCCAGCCTGTGCCAGTCAGTGAGCCTGGAGCAGAAACAATCCCAGACTGGTTTGGGTTGGAAGGGACCTTAAAGCTCATCCAGTCCCAACCCCCCTGCCAGCAGCAGGGACACCTTCCACTAGACCAGGTTGCTCAAAGCCTCAGCCAACCTGGCCGAGAACACTTCCAGGGAGGAGCAGCCACAGCTTCTCTGCCCAACCTGGGCCAGGGTCTCACCACCCTCACACCAAACAATTTCTTCCTAATATCTAATCTAAACCTCCCCTCTTTCAGCTTAAAACCATTTCCCCTTGTCCTGTCAAAAATTAGCTCTATCCTAGCCAAACCAGGACAGCATTGTTCATTATTGTTGACATTACTCCACACAGACAGCCTGCAGTTGCAATGTTCCTTGCCCCTGGTAGGATGGTCTGTCTCCAACAGAAAGGGTGTGTGTGTGTGTGAGGATTCAGGGATTCATGAGCCTCAGATCCACAGGGAAACAAAGCTTCCCACCAACACTCACCACAGTTTGGGTTAGTCCTCTCCCAGGTTTCCACACAAGTGATTGAAGCGGTGAAGTGTTCTGGTTTATCTACCACTACAAATCTTCACAAGGTTTTGCCAAACCAGCATTTCCTAATGAAGTCTCCTTCATTAGAAACAAACAAACAAAAAAAGAATGGCTTTCCCAGTTTGCTTTTTCGTTTCTGAAACAAGACCCAGCCCAGTGTCCACCAAGACAAAGCTGGACCAACCTCAGCACCGGTTCATCTCTGCTCAACCAGCTTCAACTTCCAGCACAGAACTCAGGTCAGCTTTCCCTCACCTCACTGCCTGCAAGGGGACCTGCAAACCCTGATTTTACATCTTAGAGTGACACAGAGAGCTGAACCTGGCTTGCTGGCACAGAACTTCACCCATCAAAGCACTTTGGACCCATCTGAGCTGGCAGTAGGAGTTTATTTGGACCAGCACTCCATTTTACAAAGTGATGTCATCCTGGGATTAGCACAAGGTGCCCTAAACTTGGATTTATTCTCACCAAACCATGGTCTCAGAAACTCTCCTGCCACTTTCACTCTTTAACAAGTTATTATCTGGCTTAGGCTCAGCTTTGCTGGCTCAAGCACCCCAAGAGAAGTGAACTTCACTGAAGTTCCTGGGAACTCCAAGCACTCACTGCTTCCCTCTTTCACCCAAAGCTCTGCCAAAAGGAGGTTTCCCCCATGGAGTCTTCTCTTCTGGCACCCAAACGTGGTGGCTGGTTGAACACTGCCATCAGCCCTTGTCTGCCACATGGTTTGTTATCTCCCACCATTACTGATGTTCTCAGTAACCACACACGTTCTTCAGCCACGGTTTCCTCTTTGTCTCTTCTCTTGCTGCCACACTGAGCACACTTTGCTTCTTTTTAAGGAGCAGCAATAATTTCTGTCATCTAATTCTTGAGAAAAATGCTGATTCTTCTGTTTTAAAAATCAACTCTGCTCACTCCACACCAATGCCAAAGGAGCATGAACAGAAAAACACACCATGCAATGGATCACACCTCAGAAACCAAGATATTCTTATGAAGGAGGACATGAAATTAATAATGGAGTATTTATTTGTAACCAGACTTTTAAATGATCAGCCTCTCATGTCTCTTCATACAAGTTTACTCCCAATTTAATCTGAGGTTGTTGCTGTTTTCTATCCACCCTTGATGCCTGCAGACAGCTTGCCCTCACTTCATCCCTCCTCTGTGTTAAGCAGGAAGGAGCTCTCAGTCTTAGGCAATTAATTAGTGCTGTAATTTACCCAGGACATAGAGGTGAAGCTGAATTTGGCCCACTCTGCAGGATTCAGCTGAGTAAAAAAAAAAAGACAAATAGCTGTGCTCTGGGATTTAAAAAAAAAAGCTGTTGTCAGCATTCCCAATGCAACCAGACCTGGAAATTCATTTGTCTTTCAATAAACAATGGCAAAAGGAGAAGCAATTACAGTAGACAAAACTAATTACACCAGAGCAGAAGCATACCTCACAGCATTTGCTCTTGAATTTGCACTAAAAAAGAAAAATCTAAACCAAAAAACCACTCCATTAAAATAAAAAAGGTAAAAAAAAGCTGGAGCAGAACAAAAACAAGTTGAAAATAGCAGGGTGCTTCATTGTGCAGCTCGGTAATGAAAAGGTTTATCTTTGTAAAGATAAATCTTCACGTGATGGTGGAACTGCTCTGCAAATGGGACACAGGGGCATGAAGAATTTGACCAGGGAAGCTGATGTTGGACTGGGGAGCAGAAATCCAGGTTCCCCAATGCAGTGTTTTCCTGTAACTCTTCCCCAGCTGGGTCCATTTCACGTTTGTCTCGCTGATGCCACAGGCACGATCGTGTGCATTGGTAACGCTGCTCGCTCAGCCCGACCTCTTCCTTCAGAGCATCTGGTGAATTTGGTTTCTGTCCTCACTGCAAATCCAGAACACAACACAGAAACAGTCTGTTCTCACCCAGTGAAACCCCACAGGTCACAGAACCCCAGAGTTGTCTCTATTGAACCTTTAAGCTCATCGATTCCAACCATGAACCCAACACTGACCAGTCCCCACTGACCCATGTCCCTCAGCACTGTGTCTACACGACTCTTCAATCCCTCCAGGGATGGGGACTCCACCACTGCCCTGGGCAACCCCTTCCAATGCCTCAGAACCCTTGCAGCAAAGAAATTCTTCCTCACATCCCATCTCAACTGCCCTGGCCACAACTGGAGCCCATTTCCTCTTGTCCTGTCCCTTGCTCCTTGGTTGAACAGACCCACCCCCACCTCTCTGCACCCTCCTTGCAGGGACTTGGACCGAGCCACAAGGTCTCCCCTCAGCCTCCTTTTCTCCAGGCTCAGCACCCCCAGTTCCCTCAGCCGGGAACTCAGCACACTTGTGCTCCAGACCCTTCCCCAGCTCCGTTCCCTTCTCTGGACACGCTCCAGCACCTCCAGGTCCTTCTTGGACTCAGGGGCCCAACACTGAACCCAGCACTCGAGCTGCGGCCTCACCAGTGCCCAGTGCAGGGGGAAGAGAACTTCCCTGCTCCTACTGGCCACACTGGTGCTGATCCAGGCCAGGCTGAACTGTAACCGTGCATTTCCCGAGCCACTCTCAGCCACGTGAGGACACACGGCCGTTATGAGTGATCCAAGCTGGGCCACCAGCCTCAGCAACACGCTCTCTCCCAGTAAGCACTCAGAAAAGGACCCAGAGTCTTCATTTGTGGGTATCATCTGCACTGCCAGTCCTGCATCCAAGTGCAGTTTTGGCTGAAAGGACATATTTAGGTGCAAGAAGAACTGGAGTAGCTGGAGAAACCATCTGTGGAGCTCAGCTTGCAGATTTGGGGTTGAATAGCTTCTTTTGTAGCGAAGATGAGGCACTAAAAAGGGAAGTTTAACCTCATCTCCTGTTCTTCACAGCAAACACTAGATGACCCAGAGGAATACTGAAGAGATTTTTCACGTGGTTCCATTTTTGTTGGGTGAAATGATGTAAGAGAACCCAAAACCTTCTCTAAAGTCCATTTAATCCTCGGCCACTGCCCAGGCTGTCCAGTAACAGGGACAGGAGCAGTGGCAATTTTCTTGAGAGGTGATGCCTGCTCAATAGAGCTGGATGGAGATTGCCAGGCCCATTTCCTCCACCGTGGCCTCCTCAGATACCAGCTGTGAAATTCAGAAGACAGCAAAAGAGGGTTTTAAACAAAGTGGCGGAAGAATCGCTGCTCAACACAGTGGAGATGGGCCAAGAGGCTGGAAAACTGATTGCAAGGAGCAAACTTGAAATGGGAAGAGGAGGAGGAATGAGATTGGGCTGCAAACTCATCTGGCACACACCTCAACGTGCCTCGTTCACTGGTGATGTGGTCTGGACTCAGGATTTGAAAGCCTCCACAAAGCCATTTCCAACATACAAAGCAACCAGTCTCTCTGTGTTTTCTCCATGTCTTGTTTTGTTGGGTTTTTTTTCCAGAGCATTTTTGGGATCAGAAACAGGGCCATGTCAGAACGTTGGTTCTTGAGATCCACTGAGCAGGTACATGCTGAACTCTCAGTCCTGTTATCCGAGTTCTGAGTCTGTGTGGTGATTGCACAGCACCCAGCCTGACCCATGGGCCAGCACAGAGCTGCTCTGTGTCAGACCTGGACTTCACAGAACCCCAGAACTGCCTGGATTGGAAAAGCCCTTTGAGATCATCGAGTCCAACCATGAACCCAACACTGACCAGTCCCCACTGACCCATGTCCCTCAGCACTGTGTCTACACGACTCTTCAATCCCTCCAGGGATGGGGACTCCACCACTGCCCTGGGCAACCCCTTCCAATGCCTCAGAACCCTTTCAGCACAGAAATTCTTCCTCACATCCCATCTCAACTGCCCTGGCCACAACTGGAGCCCATTTCCTCTTGTCCTGTCCCTTGCTCCTTGGTTGAACAGACCCACCCCCACCTCTCTCCACCCTCCTTGCAGGGACTTGGACAGAGCCACAAGGTCTCCCCTCAGCCTCCTTTTCTCCAGGCTCAACACCCCCAGTTCCCTCAGCCGGGAACTCAGCACACTTCCCCAGCTGAAGCAGCAATCTGGGATCCAGAGACAACACAAAGCCCACAGGGATTGTTTTCTGAAAGGTTTTGGGCTGATTTAAAGGTTCTTTGCAGGGAGTGCACACAGAGAAGGATGTTTTCTGCCTGGGGAAGAGAAGGCTCAGGGGGATCTCATCAATCTGTGTAAATACCTCAAGGGATGGTGCCAAGAGGGTGCAGTCAGGCTCTTCTCACTGGTGCCCAGTGCCAGGACCAGAGGCAATGGGCACACCCTGGAACACAGGAGGTTCCCTCTGAACATCAGGAAACACTTTTCACTGTGTGGATGACCAAGCACTGGGACAGGTTGCCCAGAGAGGTTGTGGAGTCTCCATCCTTGGAGATATTAAAAAACCATCTGGGCAACCAGTTCTGGGTTGAGTACAGTGGGGGTTGGACCAGATGATCTCCAGAGGCCCCTTCCCACCTCAACCAGCCCGTGATTCTGTGATCCATTTCCAGACAACAATCTCATCAGCATTCAAACAGAGCAGCACCAGATAGAGAAAACTCAGCTGACGGCTGAATACCTGAAATCATTTTAATAATTTACCAGCAGAAACTTTGTTTCACTCAGCCCATCTCAATTTTATCCTCATTTTAAACGTGATAGAAACTAAATCATGTGTGTTAGAAACCAAATCATGGTCTGCTACAGATAAAAAACAATTCCAGGGTGGATTTTTGTGGTGGTGAGGGAGGGCTGAGTTTTCCCTTGGGATACTGAGCACGTTCCAGCACTTTCAACACCAGCCTGGCGACCCCGTTTATCTCCAGCTCAGGTAGGGGAGTGGAGCTGTAACACCATGGTACCACCTCACTGCACCCAAAGAGTGAGAGCTTGTCCTTAACACAACCCCCTGAGCACCCTCCTCTCCTCGCTGCCGGCGGAGGGGTGGGAATTCACCGCACGTCTGGTGTCTGCTCCGGTTCAACTCCGCTAACCACGGAGATTTCTCACCGTCCCCAGCTCCGGGATCACTGCAGTGCTTTTATTTTCTGGATGAAATGACCTGCAATGCAGAGGCTTGCTTGCTACAGTGATCCTTCTGCCAGAGCTGTAATCCTCAATCCCCCTGGGTAATACTTGGAGTAGGAAACTACTTGGTATAGTGAGCACGTCAGCATTTTCCTCGCTGCATTTTTTTTGTCTTATTGGCTCATTTACTGCAGCCCTGACTCCAGTTCAAGTTTTCTTTCCTTTTATTCCTCACTTTCTCCAGCCTCCCCCTGTGCTTTGAACTGAAGTTTCAACATAGAATGAGATAAAAATGAGAGGAAATGGTCTCAAGTTGCACCAGGGGAGGTTTAGATTGGATCTGAGGAAAAAAACTTCTTCACCCAAAGGGTTGTCAAGCATTGGAACAGGCTGCCCAGGGAGGTGGTGGAGTCACCTTCCCTGGTGGGATCTAACAGATGGGGAGACGAGGTGCTCAGGGACATGGTTTAGAGGTGGAATTGGCAGTGTTGGGTTTGTGGTTGGACTTGATGATCTTAAAGATCTTTTCCAACCACCGTGATTCTGTGATTAACATCCCCAAGCTCATCTCCTGGAGAGAGCTGCCCAGATGTAGGGTAGGAGAGGGCAGCACATTCCCTCCCATCATTTTTATGTAGGGCAGCAGATCTGCAACTGGAGAAAATGTGGGGAGACAGGACTCTTTCCACACCAGCAGCATCTCCCCTGCCAAGCTTCCTGGGAGGCTCAGCAGAAGGAACAGCTGATTAAGGCAGAATCCCTGCTCCTCCTGCCTCTGTCGTGCCGAGATTTGCAGGTTATTAATTACAGGGACCTTGCTGGGGGAGTAACAGGAAAAAAGTGCAAGTTGCAGAGCAGCCAGTCCTCCACGTTACGTGCAGGGAAGCAAAAGATCCTTTATCTGGCCACCAACGCCAGGAGCAGAGGCCATGGCAGGAAGATGTGGCAGGGGAGGGGGAGGTTGGCCATGAGGAAAAGGTTCTTGAGGCAGAGGGTGGTGGAGCACTGGCACAGGCTCCCCAGGGAGGTGCTCATGGCACCAAGGCTGACAAGATTCCAGCAGCATTTGGCCAAGGCCCTCAGGGACATGGTGTGAATGTTGGGATTGTCCTGTGCAGGGACAGGAGTTGGACTCCATCATCCTGGTGGGTCCTTCCAGCTCAAAACATCCTGTGATTCCATGATCCTTTTCAAAAAGCTGAGAACCAGAGCCATGAGAGGAAACCCTGGCTCTAACAAAACCAGCGATGGTCCTGCTGCCGGATTCCTGTCTGTCCAACCAAGGAACAAGGGACAGGACAAGAGGAAATGGCCTCAAGCTGTGCCCAGGGCAGTTGAGATGGGGTGTGAGGAAGAATTTCTTTGCTGAAAGGGTTCTGAAGCATTGGAAGGGGTTGCCCAGGGCAGTGGTGGAGTCTCCATCCCTGGAGGGATTGAAGAGTCGTGTAGACACAGTGCTGAGGGACATGGGTCAGTGGGGACTGGGCAGTGTTGGGTTCATGGTTGGACTCGATGATCTCAAAGGACTTTTCCTATTGAGGCAATTCTGGGTTTCTGTGATTTAAACCTTTGCACTGGGCAAGCTCCACAACCTGCTTCTCTAAACACCCCAAGCAGAACATACAACCACAGAGCCTTTGTTTTCACCCAGCACCTTTTCTTTTTGCCTCTAAATAGCTGCTGTGTGCTGGTGAAACCCCAGGTTTTCATGGGAATCAGTCAGGCTGATGTTAACAGTGAGTGATGCAATCACAGAGCACCTGCTGAACGAGCAGTATCTGCTGGGTTTGCTTTGTCACAGTGGTTTTTCTGTTAAAAAAGAGAAGAAATTAAAAGTGGCATCATTGGTGGATTTGAGGGTTAACATCATCTCTAAGTAATGCTGAGAGTGAGAAGAATCACAAGCAAAGAGGTTTGTGTGTGATGCAGGAAGAAAAGGAGGGATGCAACGAGTGAGAAGGTAAAGAAAAAGGACAAAGTGGTCAAAGCAGCAAGTTAGGTGTGGTGGTTGCACTGGGCTGGCAGCCAAATCCAGCTGCTTGCTCACTCCTCCTGCCCTGGGGATAGGGGAGAGAATTGGAGGGGAAGGGGAAGGAGACTCGTAGGGGGAGAGAAGAACAATTTAATCATGGAAATAAAATAAATATTAAAATAATAAAGATAATAATAATAGTAATAAAATATGCCAATGAGTGACACCCAGTGCCATTGCTCACCACCCGCCCACCCAGCCCGGCCCGTTTCCAGAGAACGATCCCGGAGCAGCGACAATCCCGACCCGAAACCGCAATCCCGGGAGAGCCAGAGCCCGAGCGAGAGCCAGAGAGAGCCAGAGAGGAAGAGCCCCTCATGGATCTCCTGCCCATGGGGGACAGGAGATGGAGCAGCCCCTTGGTAGAGCCCAATGCCCATGGAGCTGATCCATTGCAATATTCCTCACCCCTGAGATCTTGCAGACCAGCAAAACACAAAGTCCTTCAACTTCCACCTACAAAATGAAAACATCGGTGTGTTCTCAGCGTTTCTCTCCTAGCAAATGCCAGCTGAACCCAAACCCCAGCGCTGTTCTGGCTGCTGAGAAGAAACCAGCTCTGGCCCAGTTAAAGATCGGGACAGCAGGACAGTAATTTTTGGTGGAGAACCACAAATGTGCATAACAAGCTGGGGAAGATGGGATTTCTCAAAGGAAGAGGCTGCGGAAGCTCAGGGAAAAAATGATGACAGCCTGTGGAACAGCTCTGTGTGAACAGTGGAAATGAAAGATTCAAGATCTAACCCAACACCAGTCGTGCTGGAGTCCAACTGCAGCGACCTGTGTTGACAAAGGGTTAAACAGTCTTGATTCCAAACAGCTGGAAGCAAAAATGGGGAGGAAATTGGGATGCAGAGCTCACGTAGCACTGAGCACCTGAGAGAAAAAGCACTCACCTTTGAGAAAATGAAGTCAGCCAAGCAAGGAGCTGCTCACTGCTGGGAGGGTTCCCAGTGCTGGTCAGAACATGTAACAGGGAAATCCAGAGCTTAAAGGGTTCCCAAAGCTGGAGAGGTTTGGGATGCAGTGGAAATACTCCTCACACAATGAGGCAAACCAACTTGATTAGAGGACAATCACACTGAAGAGTTCTTATCAATCACTCTCTTTCTCTTTTCTTTACATAATTACCCTAATTGCAGAAAGACTGTTAAACAATTATTCTGATAATTGGAGCTTTTTTCCTGGCTCTCCATTTTTGGCATAATTTTGCTCCTGATATAAATACCACTTTAAAGCAATATTTAAAGATCACTTTAAGCACCTGTGTAAGGGTTTTCCAGAAGATTCAAATTTCGGTGTAAAAGCAAAACCAACAAAAATAAAACCCAAGAAAACATACATTTTCATCCCCAAATGCCAGTTCTCCCTCCATCACCGACCTACAACATTCTGCCATAGGCATAGTTGGGAAATGATCTCCTGGAGAGCAGTGTAGGGGAAAGGGATCTGGGAGTGCTGGTGGGCAGCAGGATGACCATGAGCCAGCACTGTGCCCTTGTGGCCAGGAAGGCCAATGGCATCCTGGGGGGCATTAGAAGGGCTGTGGTCAGTAGGTCCAGAGAGGTTCTTCTTCCCCTTTACTCTGCCCTGGTCAGGCCACATCTGGAATTTTGTGTCCAGTTCTGGGCCCCACAGCTCAAGAAGGACAGGGAGCTGCTTGAGAGAGTCCAGCACAGAGCCACCAAGGTGATGAAGGGAGTGGAGCATCTCCCTGATGAGGAAAGGCTGAGGGAGCTGGGGCTCTTCAGCTTGGAGAAGAGGAGGCTGAGGGGGGACCTCATTAATGTTGATCAATATCTGAAGGGTGAGTGTCAGGAGGATGGGGCCAGGCTCTTCTCAGTGGTGTCCAGTGATAGGACAAGGGGCAATGGGTGTGAGCTGGAACACAGGAGGTTCTGCTTAAACTTGAGAAGGAACTTCTTACTGTGAGGGTGCCAGAGCCCTGGGCCAGGCTGCCCAGGGAGGGTGTGGAGTCTCCTTCTCTGGAGACATTCAAAACCCGCCTGGACGCCTTCCTGTGTGATCTCATCTGGGTGTTCCTGCTCCGGCAGGGGGTTGGACTGGATGAGCTTTCGAGGTCCCTTCCAATCCCTGACACTCTGTGATTATGTGACAGTGGTGTCAGCATCGAGGCCACATCAGGGATTTAATTCCACTTTTTTATTATTCAACTTTTTATACATAATAAATACAAACTTTTTACAGCCCATATAAAGAAAGGATTTGCACCGCTGCTTCCAGGGTACGGACGCTGTACACGATGGGACGCCGGATCCATGCCCTGTATGAGGAAATCATAGGTAAAAAGGAGGCATCTTTTGTACAACTTTTTTTGTCTTTTTTTTTTTTTAAATAAAATTAGCAGCTCTTACAGAAAATATTTTTAAAATACAACTAAAAGAGACTTTAAATAACACTTTCTGATTTTTTTTTTTTTTTTGAAAAGTCCAGGTATGAAGGACACAGAAAAAACTGGCCAAAGAAATTGAATATGAACGTTATGGCAATATTTGCTTTACTTCTGCATTGTGAAGCTTTCAAAACTTTTGCAAACAGTTAAATCTTTTTTTTTTTAAAAAAAAAACCAACCTTTTTTTTTTTGTTTTAATTTTCTTTTTAAACTTAAGAATAAGTTTGATAAACACATAAAAAAGACCTCAAACAGATCAACAGGACAAGAGGTGCAAAAGAATGAAAAAATAAAATAAAAATATGGAAAAGACTTCACTGGACAGTCACTGATTTTGTAACTGCTCCAGGAATGTTCTTCAAACAACCCCACTCTTGGTTAAAGATCCCACTGGGAAAGGAGATTGGCAAACAGAATATCTCAGAGACCCAGCTTGGGTTGGGATTTACAAGTATGTGCAAAGTTTATGATAAAATCTTGTTAGACAATTTAATTCTTTTTTAATTATTTTGTTTGTGTGTGTGTGTGTAAATGCAGCCTCAAAAAAAAATAGCCCTTGTTAGTAAACTAAAGGTAAAAAACTTACTGGCTTAGGAAAAAAAATGAAATAAACTAATGAAGACATGAGAGCACATTCAACAGAACCCAAATAACAGCTCAAAAATCCAACCCAGCCTTGTGATGCCTTTCACTGCAGCTTTGATCTGCTGGGAGATTGCTGAAAATAATTTAGTAAGTACACAAAGAAAAAAAAACCTGTTTTCATCCAGTTTTTCCCTTTCCTCTGCCCTTTATCTTTCAAACAACAACAACAAAAAAACCCCCCAAAATAAAGCTTCCTTTTCAGAGATCTCTGATTGAAAATGAGTTTGGAAATTCTTGAACCCTCTATTTTCTTGCCTAAAAGCAATTTGAGAGCCATCACCTTGGTCACAAAGATGGTCTGAAGGCTTGGTAGAAACCAAAGAGCTTCTCCTGGTGCTCTGGCTTTGGCTTCACATGGGAAAATGTTACAGGACCATCCAATGCAGAAAAAAAAACCCCACTTAAATAAGGTTATGTAAATACTCTAACTGTAACTTCTAACTCTAGCCAGATGTTTGGTGACAAAGATATACTGCTAACGTTGGATAATAAAGCACACAGCAATAACTGGGGTAAGAGTGACCCAAGCTTTGTTTTTTTTTCTTTTAAAAAAACCCCCAAAACCAACAAACCCCAAATCCCCAAAATCTGCTAAGAAAAAAAAAAAAAAGCTCAATTTCCAGGTCTAAACAACAACAAAAAAAATCTCATTTTTCTACCAGTTTGTTTATGCTATGGAACAAGATGTTGCTACTAATTCAGCACCTCCAGATTAGATACTCTATTCCTAAATGTACTGCATAAATATCCATACAAAGAACATTTAGTTCTGTTAATGAGGGGAAGAAGGGTGCATTAATGGAATTAACCCCCTATGAGCCATGGGGTTTGCCTTAGCTAGAAGACTATTATCCCAATTTCTTCCTTTCTGCAAGGGGATGAAAGAGGAGCCAGCCTCTTCCTTATACTTATTTCTTTTTTTTTTCAGTTCCCTTTTTCATTTAATTAATACCTAATCAGACAAGTAATGCTAATTGACAATCTTTTATAACACATTCCTATGGCAACAGTAATATACTGTACTAATGCACGTGGTCCAAGCTCTCTATGACTAAAAGTTGCATGAATTAAGTTCTTTCCTCAACCTCCAGAGAAAAAATTGACCATCTTCAGCCAAGAGAGAGAAACCTGCTCTGAGGAAATCCTCTGTTTGCTGTTTGGCCATCTTGGTTTGTGCTAAGAGAGGAAGAATGATGTCTATAAATCAAATAAAATTAAAATAAACCAACCCAAAACAAAACAACAAGAACAACAAAAGGCACGAAAGAGTCATGACTGTGGGAAGGAATCCACCATGTCACCGCCGCAGGAAATCCTCCCTATTTCTTGCTCTATTAAGTCTTCATCATGCAAAGGTGCCTAAAAATGAGATTGACCAAATAAACCATGTTTGGTCTTGATTGTAGCACTACTACTGAGCTAGTCCCATGGTTACACCAGAGTAATTTCCACGTCCTCGATCTTCTCTGTTGTCCGGCGATGATGTTGTGTAGGGGGTGGTGGAGCTGCTCGTACCTGAAACAGTCAGAACCAGCCTGTGACCATCACCAAACTGACAAAACTTCACAGCTTGCAGAGATTAAAACTGTAATTTTGGGTTTATACCTCAAAATGATGCAAAAATACAGATTATATCTCTAGATCAACAGAACTACAGTGAGTAACCAGCTGAATCCAGGTCCAGCAATGAAGCTGTTGAGGCTCTGTGTTATCAAGTGTCACCACTTTTAGGTGATTTTCCTCCAGGATGACTGGCATTCATGAGTGTAAACATACCAAGGGAAATAATTGATTTATTCTGCCTGTACCCACAGATAATCCAGTACATAAACCTGGGATGGACTTTGGACTTGATATCAAACACTGCAACCTGATGATGCCCTTGCCTGGAACTTGTATGGCCTGGGAAGTCAAGACCTTGTTGTATCTAAGCAGCTTCCTTGTATTGAATCAACCACTGGCCTGAACAACACACACCTGAAATCTGATGTTATTTTTACACTCCATCATATCAATAAAATCATTATTGCTCATGACAGAGATGACCTCAAGCACTAACAATATTTCACATAAGGTTTTTATCCCATGATTTCAGAATACACCAGAGTGCCTGGCTACAGAAAACACCAATTGTGAAGCAAAACCAGAACAAAATCACATTATTTTCAACCCAGGCATATTTAAAATGCAATACTAAGAGAAATCTTTTCAGTTAAGGTGTGACACACAAGTAATGTCTTGAAAAGACAGTCAGTTGCAAGAAACTCATGAAGTAAATATAAATCAACAAAATGGAAATGCTGAATCAGTTTCTTTTTACAAGGGAATAAGATAACATGAAATTCTGTTAAACATTTAAATACTTAACGATGCAGCACCACCTCTGCCTTGTGCATGACACTGAGTGAGGCTGACTCACTGAATATTCAGCATATAATTTTTAAATATATGCAAAAATGCTCTTTTTTCTGCAACCTCATTCGTTGAAAATGTCAGGAAAATACAAATGTTACTTCTTAATATGATCTGGGTGAGGATTTTGCAACTCCCCAAACTTGATTTCAAAGTTAATTCTAGGAGATGGATTTTGCAAGTTCTAAGTGATTAAATTCTTCCTTTCCTGTTGTGGCAAAATCTCTCTTTCTAGACAGCAAAGATATCACAAAATATATAGACTTTATCCTTAAGAATTTTTAAGCCAAAACTCTCAAATCAAGGGGTTTGGAAATTTAACCTTAAATGTAATGGAGTTCCAAGGACCACCACAGCTTATGTCAAACTGCTGGCACATTGGAGAAGAAGCAATTGTACAAATTCTGTGATTAAACTGTTCTGGCATTTATTCACCATCACTTTTTAGTTCTGTTTAGGGGTTATTACACGTGGCAAGAACAGAAATAACCTCCCAATACCTGGAAAGGCAGTATAAATTTATTAACTAACATCTATTTTGTTATTACATCTATTATTTTTTATAATTATTATAATAATTATTATATATTATTATACTAAATATTATAATAATTTATTATTACATCTACAGATATTACATCTACATTATAGATGTAACTTCCACCCAGGTTGGGTTTCATGATTTACATGCCTGGCACAGAGATGTGCAGGTATGACACCTATGCAGGCAGACACAGAAGGGCAGGTTAGATGAAGGATAGGGGATGGATAAAATTCAAGGTCATCTTTAAACACAATGATTTGCTGTTTAAACAAGTGCAGCTTTGTTTTGTTCTGGTGTTTGCTTCATCTCAAATAGCTCTCACCTTCTACAGCTTTTTGATGCCTCCATGGTATTCTCAAAGGGGAGTGAACAGACTTTTCCTCACACTCTTCACCTGAGATACCTCATTTTTATACATAATAATTAGATTTGCAGAACACAGAGAGAAAAATCATCAGGTGCTGTATCACCACCCTGCTTTGAAAGCCCCTATCCTGATTTACCCAGAATGGGCCCTGACTGGCAGCATCAATGAAAACAAGAGGATTTGGTTTTCACTTACAGGGCGCAGTTTGCCATAGGAGGTGTCAGGAGGAACTCGTGGGGGCTGTGAGAATCCAGGGGACTCGGAACTGAAGCTGTTTTCTGAAAAAGTGAGCAACAACCCCTCAGAAATAAGCTGCTCAGTGTTGCTGAATTCACCTCATGTTGCAAAAAAAAGCTTTTTTTTCCCCCCAACCCTCTGAAATGTGAAAAATCGAAATTAAGCATTGAGCTGAAACGTTTCTTTAATGCCCAGCAGAGAGGGACCTGGCCTGGATCAGCACCAGTGTGGCCAGTAGGAGCAGGGAAGTTCTCTTCCCCCTGCACTGGGCACTGGTGAGGCCACAGCTCGAGTGCTGGGTTCAGTGTCGGGCCCCTGAGTCCAAGAAGGACCTGGAGGTGCTGGAGCGTGTCCAGAGAAGGGAACGGAGCTGGGGAAGGGTCTGGAGCACAAGTGTGCTGAGTTCCCGGCTGAGGGAACTGGGGGTGCTGAGCCTGGAGCAAAGGAGGCTGAGGGGAGACCTTGTGGCTCTGTCCAAGTCCCTTGGAGGAGGGTGGAGAGAGGTGGGGGTGGGTCTGTTCCACCAAGGAGCAAGGGACAGGACAAGAGGAAATGGGCTCCAGTTGTGGCCAGGGCAGTTGAGATGGGATGTGAGGAAGAATTTCTTTGCTGAAAGGGTTCTGAGGCATTGGAAGGGGTTGCCCAGGGCAGTGGTGGAGTCCCCATCCCTGGAGGGATTGAAGAGTCGTGGAGACACAGTGCTGAGGGGTCAGTGGGCATGGGGTGCTGGGTTGACAGTTGGATTTGATGATCTTAGAGGTCTTTTCCAACCTCAATGATTTCATGGCTCTGTGATGGTGCTATCACAGAAGCTCTTACCGTTAGTTGATGGTGATCTGGGGAAGTACTGAGAGCCTCTCTTATCCGGGCTGGGGTAGGGACTGGTGGGGGGCTGGTCGTACAGAGGCAGCGCTGGAAGGGCATTACTGGGCTTTGGAGTAGGGGATACCTGTGTTAAAAAGAAAAAGGGGTTGTGAAAACCTTACTCCTCATCAGTTCTCATGTCCACACCGAGCTGCAGTGAGATCCCTGACACATCAGCATGCTCAGCACTGTCACCTGGAGTAAAACCATCTGTCCAAAGAGCAGCCAGGTACATTGAGGAAGGAAATCCAAGATATCCAACAGGGATTATGTATTTTGTTTTTAATCATAGGAGAAGTTTTCATCCTCTCTCAGATAATTTAGACAATTTTTGTAGGTGATTTGAAAAAAGTCATTTGGCCAAGTGTGTTTCTCCACATCCATTCACACAAAGAAGCATTAAGATCACTCAATTGTATATATATAATTATATATTGTATATATATAATTATATATTGTATATATATATAATTGTATCCCAACTCAATTGTATATATAGCATTTAAATGTTGTTTCCATGTTCTTCTCAAAGAAAAGAATAAAAATGCTGGAGAAATTACTTTGTAAGGAACATAAAAGTCCAGTTCCTAGCACTGCAGTTACACAAGAATATCTTTCATTTTCTAATCTAAGGATTACAAAACTATACTAAAATTAGGACATTTTTGTAAAAAATATTGATAAATAATATTGGGCAAAATCCTGTTTTTTATAAACTGAGAAGATACAAAAGAGACTGGAGTATGAAAACATTAAATTAGGGGTGAGGGAGCCTCTAATGCTCTTTTTGCCAGGTTGTGTTTGATGTCTCACCCTATGCCATAAACAAATTGCAGGAAGTAGACTGTGAATTTCCTCCTTTGGTTTAATTCTTTTCAACCCAAATACTCACCTTTATTCACAAATCTGTGCCATTTGCCAAAACAGATCAGCTGATAATTATTAGGATGGGTAAGAAATTAAAAAGTAAAGCACTTTTGGTTGGTACAAAGGTAACGATTTTTTTTTTGTTGTCTTAAATTGTTCTGATTTTTTTCTTAAATTGATTCTAATTTTTTTTATTAAATTGGTTCTAATTTTTTTTATTAAATTGGTTCTGATTTTTTTCTTCAATTGATTCTGATTTTTTAAATTAAATTGGTTCTAATTTTTTTTATTAAATTGATTCTGATTTTTTTATTAAATTGGTTCTGAATTTTTTTATTAAATTGGTTCTAATTTTTTTATTAAATTGGTTCTAATTTATTTTATTAAATTGGTTCTGATTTTTTTCTTCAATTGATTCTAATTTTTTAAATTAAATTGGTTCTATTTGTTTTTATTAAATTGATTCTAATTTTTTCTTAAATTGGTTCTGATTTTTGTTCTTCTTTCAAGAAGTGGCAGATCTTTGCAGCCTTGCAAAAAATTGCCCTAATAAAGTAAAATCATCCTTGTAAGCTAGCACTTCAAACCCTTCCCATACCTGAAGATCTCCAATCCACTGGGTCTCTCCATTTTCTGAGGCTGTAAGTTCTTCAACCAGTACTGATGGGAACACCCCAACGCGCCCGTTGAATTCTCCTTCCCAAAAGCCATCGTCATCTTGATTCTCCTTGTTCAAGATGCGGATGATGGCTCCTTCTGGGAAGGAAAGCTCATCATCTGTCTGGCCCTCGTAATCATAAAGTGCTTTTACAAAACAGACTGAAGAAGGGAAGAGAGAAAAAATAAAGAGTGGCATTGGTATGAGCTGCCAAAGAAATAAGAAATACTTTTACAGATGGACTTGATCATCTGAAAGGTCTTTTCCAACCTAAATAATTCTATGATGCTGTCATCACTGAGTCAAATTAATTTAGTTTTCCTTAGTTTTAGTCAATGTTAATCTCAATTCTATGAGACAGCCAGGTAAGTTACACAGATGTGATATGAGACAGATAATTAGTGACACCAGTTGTACTCAGACACAGTAATGGACACAGCAACCCTGGATCCACATCCAGCCTGGGAAAGGAGAGGCTGGAGAGCAGCCCTGCAGAGAGGGACCTGGGGACTCTGGTCCATGGCAAGTTGAACATGAGCCACCAGTGTGTCCTGGCAGCCAAGAGGGACCCCCGTGTCCTGGGGGCACCCAGCACTGCACTGCGAGCCGGGCCAGGGAGGGGATCGTCCCGCTCTGCTCTGCACTGGGGCGGCCTCACCTCCAGCACTGGGGGCAGCTTGGGCACCACGGGATAAAAAGGATCTAAAGCTGCTGGAGAGTGTCCAGAGGAGGGACACAACATTGGGGAAGGGTTTAGAGGGGAAGGGTGTGAGGAGAGGCTGAAGGCACTTGGGTTGTTCAGCCTGGAGAAGAGGAGACTGAGAGGAGATCTCATGGTGGTCTGGAGCTTCCTCCCCAGGGGCAGAGGAGGGGCAGGCGCTGAGCTCTTCTCTCTGGCCACCAACGCCAGGAGCAGAGGACATGGCAGGAAGATGTGGCAGGGGAGGGGGAGGTTGGCCACGAGGAAAAGGTTCTTCACCCAGAGGGTGGTGGAGCACTGGAACAGGCTCCCCAGGGAGGTGCTCAGGGCACCAAGCCTTCCAGCAGCATTTGGCCAAGGCCCTCAGGGACATGGTGTGAATGTTGGGCTTGTCCTGTGCAGGGACAGGAGCTGGACTCCATCATCCTGGTGGGTCCTTCCAACTCACAACATTCAATGATTCTGGGTCAAATACAAGAAATCCTCATGTGCCACCTCTAAACCCCATGTGGAGAACACTTTGGAGAACAAGCTTAACATACTGTTTAGTTTATTTTAATGGATATTTACCACTGGAGTCTCCATTCAGGCTGCCTGAGACTAAATCAACCTCAGTGGAGTTATTTGAGGTGTGGGATCGACTATCCAGTGCAGCAAGGGACTGCAGCATACTCAGCAGGCTGCTGGAGGTGGGGAACTGCAGGTACTTCTCTGGCACGTACCCCACTTGACCTGCTTTATTCCGTGCCTGCAAGTAAACGACACAAAAGATGCTCTGAAAATAATCCCAATCCTTGCTCCCACCTCAAGTTCTACAAAAGAAATAGTGAAAAGAGAACAAGCTCAGAAAAATGATACCTTTACCCAGTCTTCCATATCTCCATCTTCAATCACTTCCAATACCTCGTGTTCCTCTATGGTCAACTCATCTGGTTGAGAAGCCTGAAGTATAGAACAGGAAGATTTAGAAAATAAAAAGTGTTTTCAGGTGCACAGGACAGGCAGTGTTCAGATATTCTCATCTAAACTTTAATTAAAACTTAATGTGTTTTGTTTTTTTTTAAATTTAAATTATGTGAATTATATATTGATTATTGTTAATTATGAAAATGATTTTTTATTTAAATTAAATGAAAATTTTATGATGTGGGATATTTTAAAATATATTAATAAGGGTTCTTCTGTGTACCACTGACATTCACAAGACCTTTTTCACTCAAGAGGAGAGATGGGCTGGTCTCTTCTCCCAGGTAACAAGTGACAGGACAAAAGGAAATCACAGAATCCCAGACTGGTGGGGTTGGAAGGGACCTCAGGAGATCATCCAGTCCAACCCCCCTGCCAAAGCAGGTTCCCTACACCAGCTTGCACAGGAAAGTGTCCAGGTGGGTTTGAACATCTCCAGAGATGGAGACTCCACACCCTCTCTGGGCAGCCTGGCCCAGGGCTCCGGCACCCTCACAGGGAAGAAGTTTTTCCTTCAGTTTCTCTGGAACTTCTGGTGTCCCAGTTTGTGCCCATTGCCCCTTGTCCTGTCACTGGGCACCACCCAGAAGAGCCCGGCCCCATCCATTTGGCCCCCACCCTTCAGCTATTGACAGACATTGATCAGATCCCCTCTCAGGCTGCTCTTCTCCAGGCTGAACAGTCCCAGCTCTCTCAGCCTCTCCTCACACAGGAGATGCTCCAGGCCCCTCAGCATCTCTGTGGCCTCCACTGGACTCTCTCCAGAAGATCCCTGTCCCTCTGGAACTGGGGAGCCCAGAACTGGACACAACACTGCAGATGTGGCCTCACCAGGGCAGAGTAGAGGGGGAGGAGAACCTCCCTTGACCAGCTGGCCAGGCTCTGTTTAATGCCCTCCAGGACACTGATGGCCTTCCTGGCCACAGGACACACTGCTGGCTCATGGTCAACTGGTCATCCACCAGCACTCCCAGGTCCTTCTCTGCAGGGCTGCTCTCCAGCAGGTCACCCCCAACCTGTCCTGGTGCCTGGGGTTGTTCCTCCCCAGAAAATAGTCTCAAGTTGCACCAAGGGCAGTTGAGATGGGATGTGAGGAAGAATTTCTTTGCTGAAAGGGTTCTGAGGCATTGGAAGGGGTTGCCCAGGGCAGTGGTGGAGTCCCCATCCCTGGAGGGATTGAAGAGTCGTGTAGACACAGTGCTGAGGGACATGGGTCAGTGGGGACTGGTCAGTGTTGGGTTCATGATGGGACTCGACGATCTTAAAGGGCTTTTCCAATCCAGGCAATGCTGGGATTCAATGGAAGCCCCCTGAATACCACCCAGCACGTTGAACCCTATTTAATTGGAAACCCTAATTAGCCTTTACTGTAGGACTAAGGCTGCCACAGTGCCTCCGGCCGCCGCCGCGGTGTGATTTACAGCTGACTCCAGCAGCTCCAGCAGAAGCAAAGAGCATGAAGCAGTTTGTCAGCAAAGCTTTAACTCATGAGTGGTGGCTTCACTGTTCCAGCACAAAGAAGAGCTTTGTCGTCCTGCGGGCGAGCACGCCTGACGCCCAGAAGGCACTTTGAACATCGTCACACAGAATCACAGAGTGTCAGGGATTGGAAGGGACCTCGAAAGCTCATCCAGTCCAACCCCCCTGCCAGAGCAGGAACACCTGGATGAGATCACACAGGAAGGTGTCCAGGTGGGTCTGGAATGTCTCCAGAGAAGGAGACTCTACACCCTCCCTGGGCAGCCTGTCCCAGGGCTCTGGCACCCTCACAGTAAAGAAGTTCCTTCTCAAGTTTAAGCAGAACCTCCTGTGTTCCAGCTCACACCCACTGCCCCTTGTCCTATCACTGGACACCACTGTGAAGAGCCTGGCCCCATCCTCCTGACACTCACCCTTCAGATATTGATCAACATTAATGAGGTCCCCCCTCAGCCTCCTCTTCTCCAAGCTAAAGAGCCCCAGCTCCCTCAGCCTTTCCTCATCAGGGAGATGCTCCACTCCCTTCATCATCTTGGTGGCTCTGTGCTGGACTCTCTCCAGCAGTTCCCTGTCCTTCTTGAACTGTGGGGCCCAGAACTGGACACAATATTCCAGATGTGGCCTCACCAGGGCAGAGTAAAGGGGAAGAAGAACCTCTCTGGACCTACTGACCACCCCCCTTCTAATGCACCCCAGGATGCCATTGGCCTTCCTGGCCACAAGGGCACAGTGCTGGCTCATGGTCATCCTGCTGCCCACCAGGACTCCCAGATCTCTAGGATCCAGGTCCCAGGACATCTCCACATGCTTCCATTTCTGCAGGAACTCTGCTGAACTGCAATTTAAATGTGTTTTTGGAATGATATGGATTTTTATGCTGCTGCAGTTGTCCTCAATTAGATATTAAATGTATTTAATGTGCATTATTATGGAGCCAAATGCTGACATTCTCCCTCAAACTCCCACAGAACAGTTGCACCTATGGGTTTTTTTAATTGCATAATTAATTTTTCTAATAATTATTTAAACAAAAAAAACCCAATACAAACCTTATATGAATAAACAACTTTGCAGGTGAGAGGATAATTTCGTAGAGTACCAGAAGGACTAGAACTACTGTCATCAAAAACATCCATGTTGTCTTCAAGCTCTTCACCTTCTTCCTTTTCTGCATCAGCATTGATCTATTAAAACAAATACAATCAGATTATATTGTATAATTACAATATAATAATAAATAAATACAATTTATCATTATACCAGCCAATAAAAATCAGTGAAGAAACAACAATGAAAATGAATTGAGCAATATTCTTCAGTGTGGTGGGTTTTTTATTTTTACTATTTAGGATTATTGAAACTGGACAAAAAAAAAATATCAATGAGTAAATAATGTTCAACATGTGTTTTTTGGAACAGCAGCCATCAAACAAAGCAAACACAGGGAAGCAAAAGAATAAGAGCTGTCATGAAATTCCATTTTTGCTTAACTCAGCTGTATTTCTTCATTCAAAACAACTGGAGAAGCTTTTGGAAGCTCCAACTCAACTGCTGGACATTTATTTTTGATATAAGCTGTGAAAAACAGTGAGTAATGTGCTTTTGGAGATGCCATTTCAGAGGAAAAGCAAATAGTTTAATGGAAAAAAAGTCAATTTACTATGAATTTATGTTATGAAAAGATTAATGGCCCTGCAGCCACGAGTTACAAAATGAAACTTAAAAAAATGGAAATACTTAAAACTTGAAAACTATTTTTTTTATAAAATCAGCCTTCCAGCTGGTGGATTCTACACAACAGATTTGCTGCAGCTTCTAAAGAAAAAAAATCTTTAGAGAAAAAATGTTGATTAAAAACTAGCTATAAAAGTTGAAATAAAAATAATAATAAAAATAATAAAAAATAAATATAATAATATAAATAAAATTATTATTATTATTATTATTATAATAATATAATATAATATAATATAATATAATATAATATAATATAATATAATAATAATAATAATAATAATAATAATAATAATAATAATAATAATAATAATAATAATAATAATAATAATAATAATAATAATAATAATAATAATAATATTTTTTAGGGTTGCTTAGGCTCCCTAAACCAGCTGTCTCCATCCCTTCCTTCTAGACCTGGTGGAGAAGAGCACAAAACTTCATCATTTTCTGACTTAGATTAATTTTTTTAAGACATCCTTCTAATTTGTTTGACTTTTCACTCCTTATTTTCATTCCAAGTGCATCCATCACTACTAAAATGTTGTGGGAACAAAAATGGATGTTGTGGTAATAAAAAAATATCACTGTCCTACCTAGCTAATATCTAGCTAATGTCCTACCTAGCTTTGATATCTAACAATTTACTCTAAATTCTAAAAAAATAAAGGTTTATTTTTACTGGAGGATCCCCCTCCAGTTTGTAACTGCTTTTTGCTGGGCATGGTCTGTGTCCCAGCAGCTAAAGCTGCTGTTCAGTTGACAGCTCTATGAAACATCATGGAAATTAGTGTCTCATGTCTAGAAAGACTTGGTTGTAAAACATCTGCTCTTGGTTTTCCTCCACGAGGAGGAAAAATACAGTTTAATTTTTCAGTGTGTGGGCTGCTCAAACTCCTTGAATAGAATCATTTACAAAGTAGGAAGACAGAGGGAGAACAGCACGAATGGTATAGAGAATTTAGCAGATTGTTTCAGAAATCTCATCATTCTACAGAGTCTGGCAGCACTTTGCAATACATCGATTTTATGAGGGCAGTTAATGACAGAACAAGGGGTGATGGCTTGAAAGTGTCAGAGGGGAGCTGGAGCTGAGATGTGAGGAAGAAATTGTTTGGTGTGAGGGTGGTGAGACCCTGTCCCAGGTTGGGCAGAGAAGCTGTGGCTGCTCCTCCCTGGAAGTGTTCTGGGCCAGGTTGGATGAGGCTTTGAGCAACCTGGTCTAGTGGAAGGTGTCCCTGCTGCTGGCAGGGGGGGTGGGACTGGATGAGCTTTGAGGTCCCTTCCAACCCAAACACTCTGTGACTCTATGATTCTATTCAGGGACTGAAATCACAATTTGGCTCACACAGGGTGCTGGCATCAAGATGAGAATCAGGCTTGACTATGAACCAGTAACCTAAGAGCTGAATGATGCTATAACCTTTCACAGCTCAAAACATCCATTTTCATGTTCAAAGTAAATGTATCAACTGCAAACTTTATTTCTAACTGCAATAGTGTATTTCTACAGGACAAATGTTTTTTATAACTCTACTGCTTCAAGTCCTAGTGAATAAAAACCAAAATACAGACCCCATAAAGACATTACTCTCTCCTCTCCTTTTTGAATAAATTATAGAAAATATAATTTTCCTCAGAAAAGGAGGCTGAGGGGAGACCTTGTGGCTCTGTCCAAGTCCCTTGGAGGAGGGTGGAGAGAGGTGGGGGTGGGTCTGTTCAAGCAAGGAGCAAGGGACAGGACAAGAGGAAATGGGCTCCAGTTGTGGCCAGGGCAGTTGAGATGGGATGTGAGGAAGAATTTCTTTGCTGAAAGGGTTCTGAGGCATTGGAAGGGGTTGCCCAGGGCAGTGGTGGAGTCCCCATCCCTGGAGGGATTGCAGAGTCGTGTAGACACAGTGCTGAGGGACATGGGTCAGTGGGGACTGGTCAGTGTTGGGTTCATGGTTGGACTCGATGATCTTAAAGGTTTTTTCCAGTCTTAATGATCCTCTGATTCTGTGATTCTGCATTAACCCTTTCAGCTTGTTACAATCCCATAGCAGGCTATAGAAACAGAGCAATATCAAGCCAGCGACGCTGCTTTCTTCTTTTTAGTTCTCTGAAAGAAAATCTATCGAGAGCTTTACTGAACAAATTCCATCATGGCAAGTCCTGGCACAAAGAGCAAAGCTGTGCACAGCATAAACACAGCAGATTCCTGGTTTCTGAACGTTAAACACTGCCCACTCGTTACAGATGAAGTGCAAATGCTGCTTGTTACATAGTGCAGCAATTAAATAATTGCAAGCAGCCTAATTTCTGTAAGAGTTCTAAGAATTCCATCCATGGGCTGTCCTCATCTGGCCTGCCAAGGTCAACAACAGCTTTATTTTTGTTTTAATACAGGATCATATGTAAGTGTAAAAGGGGAAAAGAAGAATCACAGTTCAACCTCCCATGCTGTGGCATCTGTTAGCTTGCCAGGGTCTAGCACGGGGTTGAGCTCCAGGATTGACTGTTGGCATGTCTGATGAGTTGGAGAACAAGGTGTTGGGTGGAATCCAACATGTAAAACAGGAAGTTAAAGGAGGTGGAGTATAAGAAGAAAGGAAAAAAAACCCTCTTAAACACCGCTATGTAATGTATCCTCATCTATCCTGGCTAGAAAGGAGCTGAAATGAAACTCAGCACAAGAACTCCTTTGGGATTTAGGAAGGTTGAAGCTTGGATCTGCATACTCCAACTTTAATCTCTAATTATACTACTAATTATGGGCATAAAGCACTGCAAAACACTGTCACTGTGTTTGAGCTCTGCCTGTAACAGCCTAGAAGAAACATCCTAACACCCTGAAGAAAGCCAAGAGTGGATTCAGGAGGCTCAGGATTTGCTGAGACTCCATTTGGTGCTCGCTTGCTTTTTTGAACTCAAGTTGACACAGATGAAAATAACTATACAGCAAAAAAAAACCCCTTTCCTTCTAAGGATCTACCACCACTACCAAGAAAACAATAAAGAAGCAGGAAAGCATGAAGAAACATGGGAATGAGCAGGATATTTTGTGTGTAGATAGCACATACTTGCTGAAACAGAGATTTTGTTTCTCATAGGTGGTCAGGAAAAGCAAACCATACTCTAAATTATTTGCAATGCAACAAAAACCACATTCCCATTCTCCCTGGAAGTTTTGTTATACAGAAGATCTATTCTGGCTGTCCAAGGTGTTTAAGATTAAAAAGAAAGTGTGAATTAAGTAATTTTAATAGTGTATGAAGACTATAGTTAGGAAAACACCCAAGACTTTATAAAAGCCTCTGAATTTTGTTAAATATTCTATATAAAAACATGTACAGAAAATGTAATTTTTAAATTTTAATCAGTTGAGGTAAACTGACTAAAACTTGAGGAATTTTATTTGTGTTGGTTACTGGTGAAGAGCAACAGACTGGTCAGTTTTACCAAAGGTGATGGCTCAGCATCACATGTGATAAAAGGGAATTAAAAAAAAGGGAGTCTGAGCTTTTTTAGCTGTTCCTGAAGATGGTTTCTTGGTTCAGGCAGCTCTTTGATTCAGTTATCATTTTTTTTTTGGTGAAACATACCATTCTTCAGAAGGGGGAGAAGAAATGAGAGTTGGCTTTATGTTCTTTCTTGAATCACATAAAAATGTCGAGCTCTCTCTGGCCTGTTTGGCAAACCAGCTATAGACATCACAAACACAATGAGTCTGATGCACAACTGAGTAAAAAAAATCATTCCTCATCTTCCACTGATCAAAGTCACTTTTTAATTCAATTTTGGGGATATTGGATTAAATTTTCAAAAGGGTGGGACTTGAGACACAGTGAGACAGGCTCACACAACTGAATTGAACAGTTTAAGTGACCAACTCTTTGGATGAGATGCAGTAGTGACCAGGTTTGTGGTCTGTTCCAGTTTAACTTCAGTCCTGCTTTAATGAAACCAGTTCTTCAGAAAGAAAAAGTCAAATATTGAATGTATCTCAAATAACAGGGCAGGAACTGGCAGGTGAATAGTGGCAATGTTGGAATCTACAACAAATTCTTTGGGGGAAACATCTAACCCCGCTCATGGGAATGGATCAGTCTGTTTGCCAAAGGTTTTCATTGGTTTTTAATGAATCAAATTTTCATCTCAAATAGCCAAATCCATTTGGAAAACAGGCTTTGCTTTCTTGAATGACTTTCACTGTGATCCACACAGAAGCAGCTCTTAAAGAGATGATGCAGACTCTACAGTTTTGTAAACATTTTGGGGGAAAAAAGATTAAAAAGCTTTTCATCCAAATATCTCAGGTAACATCATAAACTATTAATGAAACTTCAAAGGAGCACACAGACATTTTTCTTTTCAGGAGATGGCAAATAGATGTTATGGCACTTATCCAAGGGCAGAAAAATGAATCTAAAGTCAACTCAGCAACAGAACCTCAAAATCCTATTTCTTTCCTTCCATGAAATTCAGACACAGTCATACAAAGCTACAAGACTTTTCTGGTTAGCTAACAACCAACTAAATATTCTCAATTTAGTTTTCTATTTGATATGAAGTTAGGAGTTGCTATTAGGAAAGAACCACGTGGAGATGAATCACAGAATCACAGAGTGTCAGGGATTGGAAGGGACCTCGAAAGCTCATCCAGTCCAATCCCCCTGCTGGAGCAGGAACACCCAGATGAGATCACACAGGAGGGTGTCCAGGTGGGTCTTGAATGTCTCCAGAGAAGGAGACTCCACACCCTCCCTGGGCAGCCTGGCCCAGGGCTCTGGCACCCTCACAGGAAAGAAGTTTCTTCTCAAGTTTAAGCAGAACCTCCTGTGTTCCAGCTCACACCCATTGCCCCTTGTCCTATCGTTGGACATCACTGTGAAGAGCCTGGCCCCATCCTCCTGACACTCACCCTTCAGATATTGATCAACATTAATCAGGTCCCCCCTCAGCCTCCTCTTCTCCAAGCTCAAGAGCCCCAGCTCCCTCAGCCTTTCCTCATCAGGGAGATGCTCCACTCCCTTCATCATCTTGGTGGCTCTGTGCTGGACTCTCTCCAGCAGCTCCCTGTCCTTCTGGAACTGTGGGGCCCAGAACTGGACACAACACTCCAGATGTGATGAGGTGAGGTTTATGTGTTGGAAACCCTACCAGGTGTGAAGAGCCGTTGTTGGTCACCGAAGGTAGAGTGGCCCAACGTTCATTTTCCAGTTCTTCCATCACTTGGTTCATTGCACTTTTCAGCCAGGTATCCACTGACACCCCAATCTGCTTCAGCAAATCGAGACGGGCTTCTGCTTTCAGCTTAATGATCTGAGGAGAGAAAGAGCCACCAGTCAGAATCCTTTCAGGATTACATTTCCCTCCTCACCACCACTCAAACGTTGTTATTTCCCCATCTGCAAATTACTCAGGTAGGTTCCCAAAGCTGCTCCACAGGGAAATGAGGCCAGTTCTTCATTTCCTTGCCTGCAGGAATGTGCTGTGAGCCAAGAGATGGGGAATGGTTTTCTAGAGAGGTATTTAATGAGTTGGTGTTTTTAAAATAACATCTATGAGTGAACACTCAGGTTCTCTTTGCATATTCCAGTTTAGATGATTTTCAAGGTGCAAAACCCCAAACAAATCCAAGTATTTCCCAATATTTTTAAAATTAGGAATATTCCTAGGCTGTAGAACCTTTCAGCTGATGATTAAATTGGATGTGAATAAATAAATCAAACAAATAAATCTGCTGTGATACACACACACACAAACCCACCAACCCCCTCCACGGGGCAGTTGTCCATCAGCACTTGCCAGCCACCAGAGGAAGCTTCTTTGGGATGAAACAGGGTAACTTAACCAGCCCCAAATGAAGTAAACATCACACTTCAACACACAGTTGGGGGATTTTTGTCTTTGGAATAGAATGGAAATGTGGGTTTCTGACAGCTGGGTTCACTTCAGTATCCTGGCATGCTCCCTGGCTGATGGAGCCAAGGCTCTCACAAACTCATGGCCAACCACCACTCTGATCCACATTGCTTAACAACCTCAACAGGAGGAATGGGAAGGGTAGCATGAAGAAACAGAGAATTTCAAGCAAAGTGAAAAGCAGAATTTCAAGAAAAGTAGAATTTCAAGAAAAGCGAAATTCAGAATTTCAAGAAAAGTGAAATTTAGAATTTCGAGAAAAGTGGAATTTCAAGAAAAGTAAAATGCAGAATTTTGAGAAAAGCCCAATTTCAAGAAAAGTGCAAAGCAGAATTTCAAGAAAAGTGCAATTCAGAATTTTGAGAAAAGTGGAATTTCAAGAAAAGCCCAATTTCAAGAAAAGCGCAATTCAGAATTTCAAGAAAAGTGAAATTCAGAATTTCAAGAAAAGCCCAATTTCAAGAAAAGCAAAATTCAGAATTTCAAGAAAAGTGAAATTCAGAATTTCAAGAAAAGCAGAATTTCAAGAAAAGTACAAATCAGAATTTCAAGAAAAGCAAAATTCAGAATTTCAAGAAAAGTGCAATGCAGAATTTCAAGAAAAGTGGAATTCAAAATTTTGAGAAAAGCAGAATTTCAAGAAAAGTACAAATCAGAATTTCAAGAAAAGCAGAATTTCAAGAAAAGCAAAATTCAGAATGTCAAGAAAAATGCAATTCAGAATTTTGAGAAAAGTGGAATTTCAAGAAAAGCAAAATTGAGAATTTCAAGAAAAACGAAATTGAGAATTTCAAGAAAAGTGCAATTCAAAATTTTGAGAAAAGTGGAATTTCAAGAAAAGTACAAATCAGAATTTCAAGAAAAGCAGAATTTCAAGAAAAGCAAAATTCAGAATTTCAAAAAAACAGAAATTCAGAATTTCAAGAAAAGCCCAACTTCAAGAAAAGCAAAATTCAGAATTTCAAGAAAAGTGAAATTAAGAATTTCAAGAAAAGCCCAATTTCAAGAAAAGCAAAATTCAGAATTTCAAGAAAAGCAACATTTCAAAGATCACATCAAGAAGAAGGAGAAAACCCAGGGATAAAACTGAGGATATTTATGTCCACTCCAGCCCTATCATCATCATCATCTTGTTGCACTTACTCATCAGAGGAGCAAAAATCAAGAGATTTACCAAAGGTCACTCAGTGAATCACCCATGAAGGCAACAACAAAAACCCCCCCCACCGCCCTGGACTTTTTCCTGCATTTCCTTTCACACCATTGTTTGTTTTTAGCAAGTTACTGTGCAAGCAGCAGAGTTTCACCTCCTTCCTCACCCTTCCAGCCCTCTCCACCACGATCAGAAGGACATGACTTCAACATCACTGCCTGTATTGACACCTCAAGTTATCAGTGGCACTGGGAAACCAAGCAAAACCAGCAAAAATAGATGGGATTAAGAAAAAAATTAGAGGGAAATGACTTTTTCTGTAGTGGCTGAAGCACAGTAGACTATGTAAAAATGTATTTACAGTGAATTAAAATGCCAATTGGTGCTACACAGATTTTATCTCTTATGCATATCCTTATTATATACAAAATTTTGCATTGAGCTGAGCTGATCTTGGCTTTTTCTATTTGCTATTTTCACTTTACTATTATCTTTCTACTCAGAAGATAGGTCAGAAAATAAATGATTAATTTTCACACAGTTAACCCCCCAAACATAGGTCCATTTTTATTTTAAAACTAATTGCCAAGGTGACTTTAAACCTGTTTCAAACAATGAAACTCCTTTGGAGAGATATTATTTTTAATTCCATTAAGAAGAAATGTGATTTAAAAAAAGTTGTTAGAATAAAATTTATTATGTGAAATATATCTTCATATGGGTACAGCTGAATGAACATGGTCTCCCACATAATTAGGTAAGGAGACTGAAGGATCTGAGAAGTTTGAGAAGTTATTTCCCATGGGAAAAGCCAAAACCACTTGGACAAGTGAAGTTTCCACTTCTCCATGCAAGTGGTCTTGAGGTGAATGATTAACCTGGACTGTAAATACTGTTCAGACAGCTGAGAAAATGAGGAAAAAAGTCAAATATATTGATATGCATTAATTATTAATATGCATTTATTTAGTCAAGATGGAGAAAATACTGATTTAAAACGAATAAAAAGTCCAAAGATCAACCCACAGATTACTTTCTTTTTTCACTCAATCATGGCATCAAGCATCTTCTAAAAACCTTGTAAGTCATTGTGGCCAGAGTCCCAACCCAAACCCTGTAAATGTTTACAAAAGCAATTAACCATGAGGAGGTCTGAAACCAGAAGTGTGAGATGATGGGAGAGTTTTGAGGTCTTGAGGTGTTTTATCCCTTTATTGGTCTTAGAAAGGCAATGCCTGTCACTCAGGTTTTTTTTTCTTTTGCCCCTACTGTATATTTAAAAGCTGTAAGAACATGGAAACAAGAATAATTTTAATTAACCTTTTATTTAGAAAAAATTGGTTTAGGAGCACTTAGCAAATGGAGAAGGGGATTTCTCATTAAATCAAACTAAACAGAGAATAAATGCACATTTAAACCAGAGACGTTAGCACAGAAGCACCAAAAGAGCTGAATCCAGGGATGTCAACTGTTAAGAAGTCAAAATTTTGAATGAAAACACTTCCCAACCACATCTGCTTTGAGAGAAGAGGAGATGAGGGGAGGCTCTGCAGAGGGATCTGGCCAGGCTGGATCCATGGGCCAGGACCAACTGCAGGAGTTTCCATGAGGCCAAATGTTGGGTCCTGCACTTTGGCCTCAACAACCCCCGGCAGCTCCAGGCTTGGGGAGGAGTGGGGGGAGAGCTGCTGGGCACAGAGGGACCTGGGCGTGTTGGGCAACAGCAGCTGAACAGGAGTCAGCAGAGTGCCCAGGTGGCCAAGAAGGCCAAGGGCATCCTGGCCTGGATCAGCACCAGTGTGGCCAGTAGGAGCAGGGAAGTTCTCTTCCCCCTGCCCTGGGCACTGGTGAGGCCGCAGCTCGAGTGCTGGGTTCAGTGTTGGGCCCCTGAGTCCAAGAAGGCCCTGGAGGTGCTGGAGCGTGTCCAGAGAAGGGAACGGAGCTGGGGAAGGGTCTGGAGCACAAGTGTGCTGAGTTCAGGCTGAGGGAACTGGGGGTGCTGAGCTGGAGAGAAGGAGGCTGAGGGGAGACCTTGTGGCTCTGTCCAAGTCCCTTGGAGGAGGGTGCAGAGAGGTGGGGGTGGGTCTGTTCAACCAAGGAGCAAGGGACAGGACAAGAGGAAATGGGCTCCAGTTGTGGCCAGGGCAGTTGAGATGGGATGTGAGGAAGAATTTCTTTGCTGAAAGGGTTCTGAGGCATTGGAAGGGGTTGCCCAGGGCAGTGGTGGAGTCCCCATCCCTGGAGGGATTGAAGAGTCGTGTAGACACAGTGCTGAGGGACAGGGGTCAGTGGGGACTGGTCAGTGTTGGGTTCATGGTTGGACTCCATGAGCTTAAAGGGCTTTTCCAATCAATTTTGGGATTCTGTGATGAGTGACTCACTGAAGGTGGGCACTGATCCTGCTTCTTATTTGGATGCTCCTACACCCAAGAGGAACCACCTGCTAGCCTGGTGTTGGAGTGTGTTCAGCTCCAACCTCAGCACCTGCAAATGAACACTCAGGTTGGACATCTGTAGTGTGAGAACAACCTCGTCAAAGGTGACTGATTTGTGTGGGGCTGATTTGTCACTGTGCTAGGACAGGGGTGGGTTAGGAGCTTTGGTGAACACATCATCCTTTTATTGTTGTGTTTTGGGTTTTTTTTAAGGGCTGATGGACTGACTTAATGCAGGGCAGTGCAAGTCATTTGCTTTAGCTTGTTAATGAGAAACTCCTCATTTCACCACGTTACCGAGCTGAGGTGCCCCTGTGTGTGTGTATAGATATATAAATATATATATATACACTTGATGTGGATATATACATGTATAATATATATATATATATATATTTTATATATATATTATACATATATATATTATAATATATATATTTGTCTTTATATGCTGACATTTTCCATATGCCTTCAACAAAAACTGCCTAGGAAATGATCAGCCACGTTGTTGTGCTGTTTTACCTCGTTATGCAATTTCCAATTAGCTTGAGTTATGCAACAGCAATAAACATCCAGCCTAGGCACGCTACAAACATTCAGAGTTCACATTAATACTCGAGTCTGTTGTGAACTGTGGTGTTTGTACCAACTTGTTAGCTCAAAATAAACAAGCTCCTCCAAGATCCTTGACTGTACTTGCTAAGGGTCAGACAAAGAGTTTTTAATTCCAGGTACTCAGCAAATCCAATCGAGTTCCTACTCTATTTACACAGAGTATTCTTAATATTTGACAAATATTTGTTCCAAACCACAAATGTTTTGAGTTACATTCCATTACAGACAAGCCATTAAAGTATTTACAGTATTAGGTCAAGCCTGTACTTGAAAGATGTATAATGTTAGTTACAAGCATTCCTACATATTTTTACCTATATATATTTTAAATTAATATATTAAATTTAATATATTTATTAATTCATTTGTTAATATATTAATTATTTTTATTATTTATTAAATTTAATATGGTTTAATTAATATATAAAAAATATTTAAACCTGATAAACCAAGGTTAACAGCTTCCTACCTATATGAGAACAAGAAAATAAAATGCCAGACAGTACTATAAATTTATTCTGTTTCTGACAAAGGAACAGCTATGTACTTAAAATATAAATAAAAATATATTAAAATATATAAGCATTTCATTCAACTGCATCTGAATCAGCTGGGGTTTGATGTTTTCATCATCCCAGAAGAAAGTGTTCACCAAGAGGGAAACAAGGGATTACCCAGAGGAAATGCTGGTGTTTCCAGCAGCATCAAGTCACGCAACAGCTTTGCTCTCTGTGGTGCTTTTATTCCTGTAGCCAGGCACGAGGGAGGGTCTCTCCTTTGGAAGGTCAGGTTTCTGCAAGCTGGAGGTTTGACTCCATCAAGGAGGGACCCACTTTGCACAAAGGAGGCAACTCCAGCTTGCTTGGTCTTCTCTTTCAGTTTCTGATGTGGGAATGTTGCCAGAAAGTGATGCATTGAAACAGGAAGAGACACAAGACTACAATTCCCTCAAAAAAAAAGACACACTGGCTCTCCAAGCCTTCTTCACAGAATCCCAGACTGGTGGGGTTGGAAGGGACCTCAGGAGATCATCCAGTCCAACC
Organism: Caprimulgus europaeus; assembly: GCA_907165065.1. The sequence goes on from OU015523.1 coordinate 123,848,512, forward strand.
CCCCTGCCAAAGCAGGTTCCCTACACCAGGTTGCACAGGAAAGTGTCCAGCTGGGTTTGAACATCTCCAGAGATGGAGACTCCACACCCTCTCTGGGCAGCCTGGCCCAGGGCTCCGGCACCCTCACAGTGAAGAAGTTTTTCCTTCAGTTTCTCTGGAACTTCTGGTGTCCCAGTTTGTGCCCATTGCCCCTTGTCCTGTCACTGGGCACCACCCAGAAGAGCCCGGCCCCATCCATTTGGCCCCCACCCTTCAGCTATTGACAGACATTGATCAGATCCCCTCTCAGGCTGCTCTTCTCCAGGCTCAACAGTCCCAGCTCTCTCAGCCTCTCCTCACACAGGAGATGCTCCAGGGCCCTCATCATCTCTGTGGCCTCCACTGGACTCTCTCCAGAAGATCCCTGTCCCTCTGGAACTGGGGAGCCCAGAAGTGGACACAACACTCCAGATGTGGCCTCACCAGGGCAGAGTAGAGGGGGAGGAGAACCTCCCTGGACCTGCTGGTCATACTCTATTGAATGCTGCCCAGAAGACCATTGTTCTTCTTGGCCACAAGGACACATTGTTGGCTCACAGTCAACTGGTCAACCACCAGCACTCCCAAGTCCTTCTCTGCTGGGCTGCTGTCCAGCAGGTCACCCCCAACCTGTCCTAGTGCCTGGGGTTATTCCTCCCCAGGTTCAGGACCCTCCACTTGTCATTACTGAACTTCATCAGGTTCCTTTGCACCCAACTCTCCAACTTATCCAGATCTCACTGAACGACAGCACAGCCTTCTGGTGGATCAGCCACCCCTCCCAGTTCAGTGTCATCAGCAAACTGGCTGAGGGAACACTCAGTCCACTAATCCAAGTCACTGATGAATATATTGAATAGGACTGGACCAAGTACTGACCCTTGAGGAACACCACCAACCACAGACCTCCAACTAGACTCTGTGCTGCTGATTAAAACCCCCTGAGCTCTGCCATCGAGCCAGTTCTCCACCCACCTCCCTGTCCCCTCATCTAACCCACACTTACCTACAAGGATGCTGTGGGAGACAGTGTCAAGAGCTTACTCCCTCAAAGAGATCATCTATTTCCAATTAAAAACTAATCAAGGCTTTAATCATTGATTCTCCCTCTCAACAAGATGGGTTCTAGCAGACACACCTGCTGTCCTTCCCAACAGAGTCACCTCCACCAAGAGAAGCTCATAGACTGGAAAAGATTTTAAATCACTTTATATATTCCCAGCAATACTAAAATTAACTCTATCCTAGCAAAACCAGGGCAACCAAGGATCTCCAGGAAGGCAGTTGAGTTTCAAAAGCAGAAGAATGCTGGAATCACTCTGAAATCTGGGTGCTTCCCACATTTCCTTGTTATTAAGTCTCACTGTAGGACAAATCTTTTCCTATTGAACAGTGAAATGGTGATTTCCAATTCCTATTTTCCAATTCCTATTTAATAACCAAGGACTGGGAGAGCTTTACACTGATTTAAAAACCTTCAGCCACCCACAAAGTTTACAAACAGTCTTCTGGGTGGTTTCTGCTTCTCTTTGCCTTAGCTGATGGTAGGTTAGAAGAAGATGAAAGGAAAAAAAGGTTTAAAAAATATAAATATTGTTATCTATTTCTCACATACCTACCATTGAAAGCATAGTTTTGTTTATTTACTGTTCCAGTCTTAATTAAGTGAAGGCTTTAAACCTCCAGCTTGCATGAGATGAAGATAAACAATTGCTTTGGAAGTCATGGAAATTAAAATTAGCAAGAATATGTTATAAAGTTTTTCTCTGTGCCTAAAAAAAAGGGTCTGTAAGAAACCAAGTGTTCACCTACTTCCCACAAACACCTCGGTTTTAAGTCTTTTAAAATCATTTCTAACACTGTTGGGATAAAAAGCAAACACAGAAATCCAGTAAAGCTGATCTAATGTTGCTCCTTTAAATATTTTGGTTTCTAATTTTTTTAGTTCAGTTTTGAAAGGAGTTTCTTGAAAGTAAAATTGATTTATTTTCCATGATTTTTTGGGGTGCAGAACAGGACAGAGACTCCTGCACATCAGAGTGCTCCTCTCTCTGCTCTACATTCCCTGCCAAGCCCCTGTTTTTTCTCTTAAAAATTCAGAATTCTTTATTTTAGACAAAGGTTATACATACAAGCATGTTCAAAGATTAAAATGGGATTAAATTAGGATTACAAGCGATCTTGTGTGAGAAATATTTTATTCCACTGCAATGTTTTTCTAGTGGCAGGAACAAAATCATTAATTGGGTTGGACAAGCTCATTTAGCAAATTGTTTTAGTTAAGAAGAAAGCAACATGGAAAAGTTTTGACTAAACATTCTGGAAAGATACAATCTTTATTTTTTTTCCTCATTTAGAAACATTTTTGTTTCAATTCCAAGCTTTTTTTTTTTAATTTAAAAAAAGCATTAAAAAGAAAGAATTCTCTTAAGGAAAAATAATGTATCATTTAAATTTTGGGTCACCAGAATTATTTGCACAGCAATAGGTTTTTATTGGAATAAAAACAAATATTGGAATATTACAAATTTCTCAAAACTCAACATAAACCTTCACCTACAAATCAGTTTTAAATCACAGTGCAGTGCTTTTAAGGCAGGGATTCACGAGCAAAAAACCCCTGAAGCTCAACTTTCAGTGTCTTGTTGCCATAAATGATGTTTGGGATGGAAACTGAACTATGCCCAAAACACCTCAACCTAAAAAAGTCCTGTCCTACACAGCTCACCTCAAATTTTGATCCTTGGGGCACAAATTTGGGATCAGCCTTGGAAGGGGAGTTTGTCAGTGATTCCTGCTCTGCAGTGTTCACCTGCAGCACAGAGTCCCAGCATGGCCTGGATTGGAAAAGCCCTTTAAGCTCATCGAGTCCAACCATGAACCCAACACTGACCAGTCCCCACTGACCCATGTCCCTCAGCACTGTGTCTACACGACTCTGCAATCCCTCCAGGGATGGGGACTCCACCACTGCCCTGGGCAACCCCTTCCAATGCCTCAGAACCCTTTCAGCACAGAAATTCTTCCTCACATCCCATCTCAACTGCCCTGGCCACAACTGGAGCCCATTTCCTCTTGTCCTGTCCCTTGCTCCTTGGTTGAACAGACCCACCCCCACCTCTCTGCACCCTCCTCCAAGGGACTTGGACAGAGCCACAAGGTCTCCCCTCAGCCTCCTTTTCTCCAGGCTCAGCACCCCCAGTTCCCTCAGCCGGGAACTCAGCACACTTGTGCTCCAGACCCTTCCCCAGCTCCGTTCCCTTCTCTGGACACGCTCCAGCACCTCCAGGTCCTTCTTGGACTCAGGGGCCCAACACTGAACCCAGCACTCGAGCTGTGGCCTCACCAGTGCCCAGTGCAGGGGGAAGAGAACTTCCCTGCTCCTACTGGCCACACTGGTGCTGATCCAGGCCAGGATGCCCTTGGCCTTCTTGGCCACCTGGGCACTCTGCTGACTCCTGTTCAGCTGCTGTTGCCCAACACCCCCAGGTCCCTCTGTGCCCAGCAGCTCTCCCCCCACTCCTCCCCAAGCCTGGAGCTGCCGGGGGCTGTTGAGGCCAAAGTGCAGGACCCAACATTTGGCCTCATGGAAACTCCTGCAGTTGGTCCTGGCCCATGGATCCAGCCTGGCCAGATCCCTCTGCAGAGCCTCCTGAACACTCCCACCCAGCTCAGTGCTGTCAGTACTGTAAATCAAGACTGTATGATGCCAGAGATTTATAAAAAGCAGATAATAAAGGTATTCTTTGTCCTCCAGCCTGTGTTTCCTTTGTCTTCTCTGCAGCCTAAAACCCATCCGTGCTACCTGGCTCCAGGTGAAGCTCAGCCACCACTTGCAGCACAGCGACTGCAGTGAGTCCTGCAGCAACCTGGAACCACCAGCTCCTGTGAATTCACCTGGCCAGGACCAAAAAATCCCAAACCCAATACCTTTTCTGCACCAGCTAAAGATCTAGCTAATAAATGACATTTTTCAACACAACATGAAGTGTTTTGAGGTTTTTTTTGAGTGGGAGGATAGGTGGGAAATTTCTACAGCTATGACAGCAGAGTTAGTTAATTTATATGCTAAATATTCTGCACAGAGTTAAATCAAATAAGACTGTTGGGGTGAAGCAAACAGTAAATTAAACACTGCCACAGATAACATGTCTCTAAGAGTGAATGCCAAGGTTAAGAGCACGGAGGTGAAGTTCTTCATGGAGAAGAGCCCACCTATGTAGCTCCAACCCAACTGGCAGGCTGATTTTTCCCAAGCTCAAGGGTATAAAAAAATAAAGAGATTCCTAAAGAGAGAATATAATTGGTGAGGAAGGAGGTGGAGAGCAGGTGAGAGGGAAATCAAAGCGTTTTATAGGGTTTAAGAAGTTCTTTCCAGGCTACTGGTGATGGCACTGAATGGGAATTACCCAAATTCTGTAAGTAGAAAATGAATGTATATAAAATGTATTTATGCAAACCCTTGGTAACACATTGCTCTGGAGTCCTGGTAATGAACACTGGTTCTTCATAAAGTGAAAGCTGTTGTACACATTTCATAGTCAAAAAATTCAGTAAGATTTAAGCAGAGGTTGGATTAGACACCCCCAAAGCTCCTGATGTGAATGACTCTATGAAATGACACCACATTTAAAACATAGAATTAGGGAACTGAGCTGGATCTTCAGTGAGTTCCACCTTTCAAATGAACTGATTTTCTTTAAAAGACAAAAATGAAAGGGTACAAACCAAGCAACATTAATATTCTTGTAGCCCAGAATAATCCTTGATCCTATTACCAAAAAGACCTGAGAGACAGTCTACTGCCTGAAGTCCTACAGCAATTATTCTTCATCTCAGCAACATCTAAAGTCAGGATGATTATTATCTGTAGGATGATTTCCTAATGACTTAGCCATTTGTTTCCATACAGAAGGACATCCAGCCTTCACAGTACACAGGGATCTATAAAATATATACAGAGCAAATATGGCTCTTCAGTTGACTGTATCACAGAATCCCAGACTGGTGGGGTTGGGAGGGACCTCAGGAGATCATCCAGTCCAACCCCCCTGCCAAAGCAGGTTCCCTACACCAGGGTGCACAGGAAAGTGTCCAGGTGGGTTTGAACATCTCCAGAGATGGAGACTCCACACCCTCTCTGGGCAGCCTGGACCAGGGCTCCGGCACCCTCACAGGAAAGAAGTTTTTCCTTCAGTTTCTCTGGAACTTCTGGTGTCCCAGTTTGTGCCCATTGCCCCTTGTCCTGTCACTGGGCACCACCCAGAAGAGCCCGGCCCCATCCATTTGGCCCCCACCCTTCAGCTATTGACAGACATTGATCAGATCCCCTCTCAGGCTGCTCTTCTCCAGGCTCAACAGTCCCAGCTCTCAGCCTCTCCTCACACAGGAGATGCTCCAGGCCCCTCAGCATCTCTGTGGCCTCCCCTGGACTCTCTCCAGAAGATCCCTGTCCCTCTGGAACTGGGGAGCCCAGAACTGGACACAACACTGCAGATGTGGCCTCAGCAGGGCAGAGCAGAGGGGGAGGAGAACCTCCCTGGACCTGCTGGCCACGCTCTTTTTAATGCCCCCCAGGACACTGGTGGCCTTCCTGGCCACAAGGACACACTGCTGGCTCATGGCCACCCTGCTGTCCATCAAGACACCCATACATCCTTCCAGGAAACTCTATTTCATCATTAGGTTCAAAACATCTCTGTGTTTGTTCCTGCCCCTTCATCCCACAAAAGACCTTCCTCTGTTCAATGTCCACTAATAAAAAAAGATAAAAATAAAAATCCTATATTATTATCATGAATTCATACAACTTAGTTGTCTCAAGATTTCTTTTCTCCTTGTTCACACCAGAACAGGCAAACATGGAAAAAAAATCTACTGTGAAGTATTTTCAGGAGGATCTGAGCATGCTGCCTGCTCTTCAGATTTCTCACTCACCACAAGTCCCTGAAAAATAATTATCAGAAATCATTAATTCAAGATTAAAATTCTTAAATAATGTTGTATAATTTTTGCAACAGGGCAATCAGAATGATTAAATGTTTAAATACAGCTGATAAAGGACTGTGGCTTGTACATCTTCATAGTGCTATAATACAGCTTTCAGGGTGTGGAGTCTCCATCTCTGGAGATGTCCAAACCCACCTGGACACTTTCCTGTGCAACCTGGTGTAGGGAACCTGCTTTGGCAGGGGGGTTGGACTGGATGATCTCCTGAGGTCCCTTCCAACCCCACCATTCTGGGATTCTTTGATTTGAGGATCTTCTCAACAACATTCTCATCTCTGCAGATGTCCTCACTAAATTGCTTTTCACCAAAAGAGTTCAAAATTCCTGAGCTGTGGATGTCAGCAACATTTTTCCAAGCTAGTCCTCATTCTACCTAGCTGGAAAGATGGAACAGCTCCTCCACAACTCATGCCAAGGAGGCAATCTGCTTACCTAGCACAGCTCTCCTAAGCATATGTTTCCTGAGCAAAAATAGATGGTAACAAATGACATTTGACAAATTCAACTTTTTTTTTGAGGCTTGGTAGCCTTATTCCATGTAAATTATTTTAGTGAAGCATAAAGAATTCAGCTTTCCTCACATTTCTTATGAGGAGTGAATGACACCACAAGTGCAGTTGAAAGGTTCAACACACAACTAACACCAGGCTGCAAGGTAGCTACGTCAACTTGAGATGCAGCAAGACCACATGCAGCATACAATTAATAGATTAGATCCTAAGATAGAACAGGAGCCCAGCCAGCAAACACCACTGTTATCACAGCACAGTCATAAATATTCATAACTAAAGAGAAGGGGAGGGAGAAAACAGCCCACCATTTACAATTAAAAATGGACCAAAGCTTCTGAACTAATCAAACCAAGTAAACAGCACCATAATGAGTCTTAATCAACTCTTATCTGGTACAAATACTCTCTGGAGAGTTGTAGATATCCTAATGATGAGATAAAATGCATCCCCTTATAATTAAGTGGAAATAGGATTAATTGCTGTGGAGGCCCCAAGACCTTCTTTGAGCATAAAACTGAGCAGAAATGGGAAATCTCCAATTTTCATTGAGAAAAATGATGTCAGCCCTGGGACCAACTGTACTGCTTGGTGAGACTGAGACTGAGCTATCAAAGTATTGGAGTCTTTAGTTTGATGAGAGGAAGAAGAATTCAAAATAGAAAGAAGATGAGAAGAAGAGGAATTCAAAATAAAAATGAGAGGAAGAAGAATTCAAAATAAAAAGAAGATGAGAGGAAGGATTCAAGTAACCCAGCCTCAGGATCTGGGTTCAGGCTGAAAGAAGGATTACAGAAACCAAGGAAATAAATAGCTTACACTTTCATTTTCCTTATTTCTGCAACATGGATCAGGGAGACAGTAAATTTTTGTCTCCCAATAGTTTAAAGGGACACAGGCATTGGAGAAATGGAAAGTTATTTTAAGGCAAATCTGATCTATCCAATTAGTTGAATTAATAGCTGTAACCCACCCAACACCCTTCACAGAATTGCCTACTAGGTAGGAGAAGACCTTTAAGATCATCAAGTCCCATCATTAACCCAACATTGACAAGTCCCCAACTAAACCATGTCCCTCAGCACTGTGTCTTCCTTACTGTTGTCACAAAAATCCAACTTTAAAATACAGAAGTTCTAGTTCAGCTCTCTGCCTTGGTTGGTTGACTGCAAAGAAGCTACAAGAATAATTTATTTTCTCAAATTATTGAATTTCAAAGGTGCTGATCTCTTCTACAGATGATGATTAAATTGTGCCACCTCAATTGAAACGGGCAGGCTCTGCTCTCAGTGCTTGTCTTCATCAAAATCCAGCCCTTGTGCAGCAGTGGTTAAAAGCTGTTTGGACAAGGATGGAGTTCCTCTGGATCTAAACTCTACAGTGTAGCATTAACCATCATCAATTTTCTTTCAGCAAAGAAATTCTTCCTCACATCCCATCTCAACTGCCCTGGCCACAACTGGAGCCCATTTCCTCTTGTCCTGTCCCTTGCTCCTTGGTTGAACAAACCCACCCCCACCTCTCTGCACCCTCCTCCAAGGGACTTGGACAGAGCCACAAGGTCTCCCCTCAGCCTCCTTTTCTCCAGGCTCAGCACCCCCAGTTCCCTCAGCTGGGAACTCAGCACACTTGTGCTCCAGACCCTTCCCCATTTTTATGTCAGAACCTTCTCTGCAACTTCTTATCCTGATTTTCTTCCTTTCTGCTGCTGCCTTTTCCACCTTTCCTTCTCACGCTCTCCGCCCTTGCACAGTTAATCATTAACCAGATATACATTGAAGTACTTTGGAGTATAATCTGTTGTAAATACTTTACTCAAATAAAAGGCTATTGCAGTTTAAAACACTTCCTGTTAAAGAGAGAGCTTATTCTGGATTTGTTTTAAAGACACCAGTAGGTGGAATAATTTTACTCTGTATTTTCTAACCTCTTGAACTGTAAATCACGTTCCCAATTACACCAGGTACTCGGAATATCTAGTGGTATGAGAAGCACTTAACTGAAATAATTACATTTGCTCCACAGTTTTAATTAAGCAACCCACTCAGCTGAAAACTAAGAGATTAGTTCCTGTTGCTTGCAATAGGATTTTTTTAAATCACTGCCCATGAAAACAGTTAACTTTCACCAACCCAACACTGGCAGTCAAGTATGAAGAAGCTAGTTTGTCATCTCATGAGTCTTTCTTAACCCAGAAAAAAACATCTCATAAACCTCCAGAACCTTCTGAAAGTACCTCAGAGTAAAAGTAGAAAAAGATACAAAGCTTCCTTCAAATATTTTCCTATCAACATTATAAATTTATATATGGATCAAAACCCACTAGAACAGAAGGCACATCAGCGTGTGGCAGCTCCTTCTAGAAGCCAAAAAGCGTGAAGACAGGGATATGATCATCATGTGCTGGTATGAGTTCCTTCAAGCAGAAGGAAATTAGTAAACTTGAGATTGGATTTTGCCTCTATTTAAGACAAAACCCCAAAATATTGAGATTCTTGACCTTTGCACAATAGCAAAAACACCACAAGTTTAATCACTCTTCATCATGATGTTTTCTAATCTTACTCTTCTCATCTCGAGTCTTTCATTAGGTTGATTCAGTGATTTGTGATGTATGAAATCAAGAGAAAAAAAATGACATCTTAAAATCCCCCGATATTTGATGCTAAAAGCTCACATTTCCACTAACAAAATTAAATAGCTGTAAAAAAAAAAATCCTTCTGTGGTAAGAAGCTGAATGTGCCAAAATAATTTCCCCCTTACCTCAGCCTTGCGAATGCTCTCTCTGGCTTCATCTATTTTCTGCTCTAGCTCTGCTCGGGTTTGCTCAGACATCACAGGTCCATGGCACTCCAGCTCTTCAAGTGTCTGTCAGAAATAAGGAAATACATCACAAATTCAATAAATGCCAGCAAATCATTGACATGATAAATATTTAAGATAAGTCAGGGAAATTATTGTATGATTATATGCTGGGTTAACTCTGAAAATAGCTCATTCCAGGAAAAAAAGACAATGATTAAGGCAAAACATCATTTAGAAGCACAATATTTCACATGGAAATTCCACTTAAGGGAAAGTTTCAACATCTTCATGAAAATATGATACTGTAGGATGAATCCACTCATCTGTACGTTGGTATTTACATCTAGAACATGGATATGTTGGTCCATGTGTATGTCAGGTTGAAAAACAACAACTTGAACATGGAGAGAGAAGTCACCAGTGGAAGCTCTGCTGAAGGGGAAGCCAAGAGAGGTTTGCTGCATTTGCAGGAACCTTGTGTCCAGAGGAGAAACAGTGAATCATAGAATCCCAGACTGGTTTGGGTTGGAAGGACCTCAAAGCTCCTCCAGTTCCAACCCCCCTGCCAGCAGCAGGGACACCTTCCACTAGACCAGGTTGCTCAAAGCCTCATCCAACCTGGCCCAGAACACTTCCAGGGAGGAGCAGCCACAGCTTCTCTGGCCAACCTGGGACAGGGTCTCACCACCCTCACACCAAACAATTTCTTCCTCACATCTCAGCTCCAGCTCCCCTCTGACACTTTCAAGCCATCACCCCTTGTTCTCTCACTCCCTGCCCTTGGACAAAGTCCCTCCCCAGCCTTCCTGGAGCCCCTTCAGGTACTGGGAGGCCACTAGAAGGTCTCCCCAGAGCCTTCATGGAGAAGACACATTGGAGTTTCTTAGTTTCATGTTCATTTATGTTATCTGCATAGATCCAAAAGAAAAACAAAACATGTGACTGCACAAATCATCACCACTCATCTGCAAATCTGAGCCTGGTTCAGTGACTCTTTATCCATTTTGTGTTAAATCATCTTTGGAGAAAGAGCAGAAGGAGCATCAGGTGCCAGGACCAGAACCCTGGATGCTCCCACCTTTCTCCCAGGAGAGTTACTCCTATCATATTTTGGTCACAGACTCTGTTAACACCCTCTGCCTGCTGCTACAACTTCTGGTTTTAGCTCTAGCGTGACCTAGGCTCAGCAGAAGATAGGTCAGGTGGTGAACATCTACTTTGATCTTGCTTGTTGCATTCCCCTGGGTAGTCTGAAGAATGGTTCAAATCTCTACAGATTAAAGTGGAGGTACAGACCAGAAGCCAGGTCTGCTCCTTCCTGGGATGAAGCTCACTGAATATCACACAGTATTCCAGATATTGTAGTATAGACATGTCCTCTCTGATGGAGTTTAACGTAGTCTATGCAAGTTAAGCTTGAGCTGAGCACGTGAAACAGATGTTCTTAGGCAGAAGTTAGCACGAAAAGGTAGCTTGGGTTCCAAAACTCTTTCTAAACAAGAGCATGAGAGCCTTGCTATAGATATTTAAGGAACCTGATGACCCAAGGGATGCATTTCTACTGGCTCACTCCTGGACAGTCTCATCTGTGTTTCAAAATACACCTGTATGAAGGCCACAAGGACATCCAAATACAGAATCACAGAATGGCCTGGATGGGAAAAGCCCTTGAAGCTCATCGAGTCCAACCATGAACCCAACACTGACCAGTCCCCAGTGACCCATGTCCCTCAGCACTGTGTCTACACAACTCTTCAATCCCTCCAGGGATGGGGACTCCACCACTGCCCTGGGCAACCCTTTCCAATGCCTCAGAACCCTTTCAGCAAAGAAATTCTTCCTCACATCCCATCTCAACTGCCCTGGCCACAACTGGAGCCCATTTCCTCTTGTCCTGTCACTTGCTCCTTGGTTGAACAGACCCACCCCCACCTCTCTCCACCCTCCTCCAAGGGACTTGGACAGAGCCACAAGGTCTCCCCTCAGCCTCCTTTTCTCCAGGCTCAGCACCCCCAGTTCCCTCAGCCGGGAACTCAGCACACTTGTGCTCCAGACCCTTCCCCAGCTCCGGTGCCCTTCAGCCCTAGGTTCTCCTATGTTGAGCCACATATGTAGACATTAATTTATCAATACACACTTAATTTTGTGTTTTCACATTAGATTTCAGTGTGCACTACTCCTGCATTTTCCTAGTGTTGAAAAGACTTTTGATATCCAAATGAATACATTTTTTTCCTACAGGTAATATATACATGTGGAGATAGGATGATCTTGAAACTTGAGCTTGAACAGGAGGACACTGGGTAAAGACAGAGGAAGATCTATCAGTTATCTGCAGTAAAGTGGAAGTTGTATCTTCAGATTTATATGGGAAAACCAAAATTTATATGGGAAAACCAGAACACCTGAGGAACTGCTCACCCACCAGTCTGAGTGCACCATGCTAAGAAAGGATAAGATGGAAATAGCATGTTTCCTGGAGAGACAACAGGACAAAAATAACTCCTGGGTGCTTGTAGCAGCTCCTTTTTCACACAGTGGGAAGCTGCAATGAATAAAAATTGGTGAGGGGATGTTTTTGTAACCCACCCGCTGACTGTGGATGATGTTTTTGTGCTCCCGGGCCACCCGAGTAGCCCATTTCCGAGCCTCCTTGTTGAGGCTGTGCTCTTCAGTCGTTCCAGTTTCCGACTCCAGTTGTCGACTCTGGAACAGAAAACCAGAGAACAAGTCATGACACAGATCTGGGGCTACCTCTGGAGAGATGATGGTATTGAATTATACAAGTTTCACAGAATCACAGAATCACAGAGTGTCAGGGATTGGAAGGGACCTCGAAAGCTCATCCAGTCCAACCCCCTGCTGGAGCAGGAACACCCAGATGAGATCACACAGGAAGGCGTCCAGGTGGGTCTTGAATGTCTCCAGAGAAGGAGACTCCACACCCTCCCTGGGCAGCCTGTTCCAGGGCTCTGTCACCCTCACTGTAAAGAAGTTCTTTCTCAAATTTAAGCAGAACCTCCTGTGTTCCATCTTACACCCATTGCCCCTTGTCCTACCACTGGACACCACTGTGAAGAGCCTGGCCCCATCCTCCTGACACTCACCCTTCAGATATTTATAAACATTAATGAGGTTCTCCCTCAGCCTCCTCTTCTCCAAGCTAAAGAGCCCCAGCTCCTACAGCCTTTCCTCATCAGGGAGATGCTCCACTCCCTTCATCACCTTGGTGGCTCTGTGCTGGACTCTCTCCAGCAGCTCCCTGTCCTTCTTGAACTGTGGGGCCCAGAACTGGACACAATATTCCAGATGTGGCCTCACCAGGGCAGAGTAGAGGGGGAGGAGAACCTCTCTGGACCTACTGACCACCCCCCTTCTAATGCACCCCAGGATGCCATTGGCCTTCCTGGCCACAAGGGCACAGTGCTGGCTCATGGTCACCCTGCTGTCCACCAGGACTCCCAGATCCCTTTCCCCTACATTGCTCTCTAGGAGATCATTTCCCAACCTATACTGGAACCTGGGGTTGTTCCTGCCCAGATGCAACACCCTACACTTGCCCTTATTATATTCCATCAAGTTTTTCCCTGCCCAGTTTGCATTTATCAGCCTGAGATCTTGTTTCATACAAAAAAAGAGTGAACAACACCAACTCTCTTCCTTATGAGCTTTGTGGTGGTACCAGGTTGTGGAAAGCCAACTATGAAAGCAAATCAAAGTTCATTACTGGCCATGTTTCTTCATTCCTGTTTGACCTTTTTAATTACCTACATTAAGCTGCTCCAGTAGCTCACTGCACAACGTAGAGGACGAGCACATGGATTTATTTAGGCACATCCCATCCTTAAGATAACATTTGACCTCAGGATTTTTCCCAGCTTATTGGAGTAAGCATTTTTGAACAGTTTCTTCTACAGCTTCCAGCTGAGTTTAAACAGCTGTGAATCTGAGCAGAATTCTTTTGACTTTGCCTCTCCCCTATAAAATGTCTCATAATGAATTTTCAGTGTTCCCATTGGTCTTGCTCCTCATGCAAAGGAAGAGCAAAGTCTCCTTTTCATTAAGGAGAAACTCAACGACTCATTTTCATTAAGAATACAGATTTCTTTTCAGTCCCAAGTGTGTTTTTTGGTTTTTAATCTATTTATCAAAAAAAGCACTTGATCAGAAAAATGAATATAAACTTTGTGGCTACTCCTAAGGGCATACTAAAAAAGAAATGAATTGTTATTGGATCAGAGTGGTTCTATTAGGTATTAATAAAGTAGTATTATAGCCAAGCAGAGCTTACCTTTGCTTAAAGGTCTACAAATAAACATGAAAATGGGGTAATAAAAAGAGTTGGGGAGGAAGCTAGAGCTGTGGTCTGTGTGGATACCAGAAATAGAGACAAGGTCTAGAAGGAAAATCTAGTCTCCTGGGGAAGAAGCTGAAAACAGGGACTTCCAACCTGCACAAGAGCAAGGAGAGTGGTGGAAATGTACAACCTGAATACTTGGTTGAGAAGATGGTGCAAGGAGAAAGGTTTCAAGCCCATCAGAACCTGAAATGCTTCCTGAATAAATGGAACCAGTGTCACAGGGAGGGACTTCAGCTGATCTGTGAAAGACCAAGTTGCTGGCATTGAAGAAGGCTGTGAAGGGACTTTGAAGCAGAGGAGTAAGTTGGTTGGCATGGAAGAGGACATGCTTCAGGAGGACTTCAAGGATGACTTGAGAAGTCTATATCCTCAGGTAATGACAGGCTAGAGGGGTATATCATGTCAGAAATAAAAAGCTCACTGCCATATAAATAGGTATGAAGAAAGGAGCTAAACCAGAGATTTATCTCTATTTTATATAGACATAAAAATCCAAAGTATAGGGAAGAAGGCAGGGAAACTGAAGTGTCTGGTCCTAACTCAATATACTAAATTAAGCTCTGCCTTAAGTGTTTTCAGGGCTGGAACTTGGTAGTGGCAAGACATCCAATAACTCAAATGAACCTCTTTCAAAAAAGAGGGAAACCAAAACCACTTACCACAGCCAAGGAATGAAAGAAAGAGTCAAAAAACCTGAGCTAAACATAGATGGACATTCTGCTGTTCTCCCAGGGTTTGGTTTACAGTGAAAAGTAGTGTTTAGTGCTAAAAATTCAATCAGTAAACCAACAGAAAGTAGATTCCAACCAGCTAAAGAGCTTCAAGGCTAGCAATGCTGTTCCTTGAATTAACCCAATGCATTTAGGCTGTAGACACAAATTGCTTCTCCATTTTTGTCCCAAATGTTGTTGCAGGTGCAGAAGTTGCCTTAGGACATGGACAAACACACAGCTTGTATTCTCTTATTTGTACAGTTATATCCAGCTGTGGATAGCAGACCTAGTTTTAAGAGTAAAAAAGTTGGCTCTCGAGCCTAAAAGCTTCTTATTTTTCTAGCTGAGGTCTAAGAAAAGTTCAGGTTAATTAAAGGAAGTAGTCAACATTCATTGCATGCAAATCAGCAACACAAAACACACCTAAAAATCACAGCAATTTCTTTTGAAGAGGTGAAAATCAGAAGGTACCAAGCCAAGGTTGAAAATCATGCTCAGCCTTATGATCACCATGCCTGAGGAGGAGGAGGAGGAGGAGGCAGGGGTATGCATGACACCTTTCACACCATGGAGAGCTAAACACAGCAGTGATGATGCACTTGTGAGTCAACTTTGGTGCTTGTTTTAGTCTATTATTGTAGAATTAATTTCATTTTAGGGTGAGCTAAGACTGACATGCCATTCAGTAAATCTTCAATGTTACAAACAGGACATCACCCACCTTGAAAAATAAAGATTATTTGCATATAGGGTTTTTTTTTTCTCACTCAGAAGAAGAAAAAAAGGATTTACATCCACTATTAAAAGGTTACATAAACCTGTGTGCATATATGATAAAGCTGAAAACAAACCAACCTATTATTGCTGCTTTCTATAACCCCATTCTGCTTTTTCATCTAATAAATTTTAATCTAATAAATTCACATCTCATAGTGGTGGGTGCTGGGGGCTGCAAACAGATAAGGAACATCCTACCAGGCAGGGAAGAAAGAGAATAATTACATTTAAACTCATTGCAAGCAAGATGGTTCTGGGATATCTGAAGAGGGAAAGGACTTTTTTATGTCATCTGGGTTGAAAAAATAATCCCACCATGATTACATGGAATTTTACTAAAGGAATTTTCTGTAGTAAAATATTTAAATTTCAACAATCTCTATCATTTTTCTATAACAAAATATTGAATTCCCAACAAATAACAAAGTTATTGTCTGACACCTGGTGTGAGTGCAACTCTCCTTCCTAAAAATACCCACAAAAGGAAGAGTTGTACAGCCAGGAGTAGGAAATAATTGCTCCTGTTGGTTTTTAGGGAGTTCTTTTTAATTCTGGTTTAATAATTATATTGACCATTAGCTCTGAAACATTCTGTACACACAGATTGTTGCAGCAGTTGATGCCAAACCTGTTAGGAGAGGGTTACTGTGAAGTTGTAGCTTTGTTTTTTTCCCATCTCTGGGTTTGTTTTGGTTTGTTTTTAAAGATTAGAATCTTAAAAGTACTATTTTTTGTTAGATATCAGTAATTAATACAGCTTTGTTGTCCCTAGTGCCTGATGTTTTTGTATTAAGCACTTTTGTCATACAGCAGAGATTAAAAGCCTCAAATTTTATTTTTTTTTTAAATTTTAATCCTATTTATTTTTTTAAATTTTAATCCTATTTATTTTTTTAATTTTAATCCTTTTTTTTTTTTTAAAGTTTTTAATCTTCTCAGTGAAATTAATTTGGAAATTAGAGGGGCAGGATATTTTTGTGAGTGTACTTCTACTCTCACCCTTACAATTAGTCTCATTTTGCCTCAGCTGTGACAGCAGCTGCATTCACACCCAATTTTTCCAAAAATCTGTAGTAGTGCATTTTATTTTAACTAGAAATATAGAAAAACTGCAAGGAAAAAAAACCCAAAACTACCTTTGGAATCAACTTTGATAAGGAGAAATTTATTTCATAGATATTCTCAATACAATATAAATAAAGAACTCTTTCTTAAGTGGCCACTTCTTTCAAGTATTACTTCTGCTCTCTACTCTCACTGGTTCAAATTATTCAATGTTTTGCTTAAATAGCATTTTCCCACTGTAAAAAAAATAATTACTAACAGTGTGCTCCCTAAATTAAAATCAAATCAATTAGGTAATGAGCCAATTTCAGCTCATTATACTTAAAATAAATCAGAAATGATGTTATTTAACTCAAGGTAAGACAGTCAGTGACTCCAGGGTGTGGACTTCCCTTCAAACTAAACTTTCAATATTGACCTCAAATATGAATATTTTACCTCAGATCTTATTTTAAGCATGACTAGGGTGGGGGAAATTAAGTAAAATCAGTTTTAGTCATGCATAAGACCAGGCATCTACTGAACATTGATCTACTTGAATGACTCTATTCCTCCTTAGCAATAATTCCTCATATTTTAGACATTGATAAAATTCAATCCTAACTTTTTTTTGGGAGTGTATTTAGCTTGAAAAAAGTCCTAATTAAAAAAAAAACAATCACTTTGGTATACTGTGATATAAAAATACAGAACAAGTGGTGGTTTCTCTAGACTTGTTAGTTTGAGCTCACTTAGGTGAGGGATTAATTGTTAGGAGCAGTTTATATTTAATGGATTTTTGGTATTGAAATATTTACATCAAACATAAAATATTTATATTTAATAGAGACAAAAAATAGACTACAATGTTCCTGAGGAACTAAAAGAATTTTAAAATATTTAAACATATTTAATACTAAATATAAGTTTTAAAATATATTTTCAATATATAAATAATTTCTATTTACTTTCAAACCCCCCTGAGCACTTGAGCTGAGAAAGGACACCTGGCCATGAGGAAGAACAATGTGTTTTTATGTATTTCTTATATAATTTCTATGATATATCTTAATACAAACTGTTCAGAAATTCAATATATTCTTCTGTGTAGGAGAATGAAATGAAATTCATCCTTATTCTCACAACCTACCCATAAATCTTGTATATCTGAGTGATGATGAGGTGAAACCACAAAACTTCCCACTGAGATATTGGGGTTTTTTTTTTGCAAATCACAGTGAGAAAAATCTATTTTTTTCATGTTGATAAGCTGTCCTACAAATAGGATTTGGCTTTATTTTCTACTTGTGTGCTCAAAGAAAACAGCAGCATCAGGAATGTACAGGGGGAAACCATAATCCCAGCTAAAAAACAGGAAAAAGCCCTCAAAAATTGAGTGTCAGCTTTTTGTTGCCATTATCCTCTCGTGCTATGGACATTTCTTTATCCTCTGGCTCATTTTTTTCACATGATAACAAACAGTTTAAGGAAAAAAAGATTATTTCCAAATAGGAAATGAGAAAAATTGGCTAATTTCCAATCTATTTTGCCTTGTTCTTATGGCAAAGGGCTTATCTGTGAAGCATGGGGACAGTGTGTTTTCAATGCAAGAGATTTATAAATATTATAATATTTATCAATGATATTTTAAAGAATTATAAATGATATTTTAAAGAATTATAAATGATATTTTAAAGAATTATAAATTATATTTTAAAGAATTATAAATGATATTTTAAAGAATTAATAAATATTATTCACCTCCTGGGAGGATGTTTGATGATTAAACTGTCATTACACTGAATATTGCAGCATTCATGTTGAGGTCAATTGTTTTTTTTCATGAAAGACTAAAGGTATTTCAAAAGATTCTTCTTTATTTTTGTTTGTTAATGTTGGGAATTAGATTTATGGAAAGGATTAAAGTTGGTTGGGAATGAATCAT
This sequence comes from Caprimulgus europaeus, assembly GCA_907165065.1. The sequence goes on from OU015523.1 coordinate 123,866,693, forward strand.
TGATTTCTTAATGAATATTTTTTTAAACCAACCATTTCCTGAAGGGAAAATAGTTTAAAAAATTTTTAAAACTTCTTTTTTTTTAAAAAAAATATGATTTTCTGCCAGTTGAAATTAATTGAGATGCTGAAACAATCTAAATAATTTAGTCACATGAAGAAATAAAGTTAGGCTCAAAACATCTTTTTTTGGCAACAGAAAATAGCTGGTTGATGTAAATATTTTCTAGTAGGCTTCTCTGGGGATACTCAAGAGTCTACATTTCAGCCAGTGTGGTGTTGGGGATAAAAAAAATCCTGAAAATTGATGGAAAACCATTTCATTTTCTTAGGAATAGTCTCTTGTGGAGGCTCAGACTGTGCACATGGAGAGTATTTTGGTACCTGACTCAAAGGTTCCATGGCAATCCCCTCATAAACCAAAACCAAATTGAGCTAGACCATGTAAAACTGGGATTTATAAAATCAGTTTGAGCTTTCCATATAGGTGAGTTCCACATCCATGTTGTTTATAAAATTCTTCTTGTCTATAATACTCAAAATTTAATTCTAGTAACACTTAAATGCTCCAAACTTTGAGTCCATCAGGTATTTAGCCTGAAGAGAGCCCATAATTCTTGGAAAAGGTTAATATTAAATATTATCTATTTACTTATATTTCTTTCTGTGTTCATCTTTGGTGTGAAAATGATCATGTACAACTCACACAAACTAAAAGCCAACTGATAATCTCTGCAGATCATCTACAGAGAGAGTATGTGGCAAAAGAATGCTTCATAATTGTTCTTCAGTTAAATCATAGAATCATTGAAAGCTGGAAGGACCCACCAGAATGATGGAGTCCAACTCCTGTCCCTGCACAGGACAAGCCCAACATTCACACCATGTCCCTGAGGGCCTTGGCCAAATGCTGCTGGAATCTTGTCAGCCTTGGGGCCATGAGCACCTCCCTGGGGAGCCTGTGCCAGTGCTCCACCACCCTCTGCCTCAAGAACCTTTTCCTCATGGCCAACCTCCCCCTCCCCTGCCACATCTTCCTGCCATGTCCTCTGCTCCTGGCGTTGGTGGCCAGAGAGAAGAGCTCAGTGCCTGCCCCTCCTCTTCCCCTTGGGAGGAAGTTCCAGACCACCATGAGATCTCCTCTCAGTCTCCTCCAGGCTGAACAACCCAAGTGCCTTCAGCCTCTCCTCATAGTCTTCCCCTCTAAACTCATCACCAATTTTGTGTCCCTGTTGTCTGATTGATTAGAAAATGCACAATTTCTGACAAATTCAAAAGAGTGAGCAAAACTCCTCATTCTCTTGCAATTCTTGATTAAAAATGAGGAATGTGTAACCTGCAGCTGCCCAGGTAGGATCTTGTCAGCTGAGCATAATCATTAAATCCCAGATTGGTTTGGGTTGGGAGGGACCTCAAAGCTCATCCAGTTCCAACCCCCTGCCAGCAGCAGGGACACCTTCCACTAGACCAGGTTGCTCAAAGCCTCATCCAACCTGGCCCAGAACACTTCCAGGGAGGAGCAGCCACAGCTTCTCTGGCCAACCTGGGACAGGGTCTCACCCCCCTCACACCAAAGAATTTCTTCCTCACATCTCAGCTCCATCTCCCCTCTTCTAAGCAGGTAGAAGCTCCAGGAAATGCAGTGCAATGAAGAAATGCAATAATTCTACAGCCCAAGTGGTTTCACTGCATCCAAGGCACTGAGACAGTTTGAGACATGAACAAGCCCTTCACTGCCTTCTAAGAAGCTCCTGAAGCCAAGCAGCACGAGCAGCGCCCGTCCATCGTCTCAGCCCACACAAGCACCGTGCCAAAGAATCATGTAATTTGTTTTTACTGTTGAGGAGTTTAATACAAGCAAATTACAGTTGTATTTTACATGGAGATAACCCTCTGGAAAAAGAACAAAATTCAATTAGTAATGGGATGGAATTTCATCAGCACATACTAATGACCTCCAGTTGTTCCACAAGCTTCCCCATTCTCGTTAGAGAAGTAACCAATTAGACACATCACTATCTGGAGCTGTGAAATTTCAATTCATGCCCCTGAAAGATTAGAATATCAATTCCAAATGCTGGGCAAGTGCAAAAGAGAAGTGTGAAGTTGATCTCCACAAATAGAATAGTTTAATTGCTTTTTCTTTCTTTTCACTTAAAATTGCATTGTGAAAAAAGTTTTGTTGGTTTGGGTTTTTTTTTGTTTAATTCCTTTTTTCTTCTTTAACTTAAAATACTGTCATAGAAACATAGAATCACTGTGGTTGGAAAAGCCCTTTAAGATCATCAGGTCCAACCATGAACCCAACACTGACCAGTCCCCACTGACCCATGTCCCTCAGCACTGTGTCTACACGACTCTTCAATCCCTCCAGGGATGGGGACTCCACCACTGCCCTGGGCAACCCCTTCCAATGCCTCAGAACCCTTTCAGCAAAGAAATTCTTCCTCACATCCCATCTCAACTGCCCTGGCCACAACTGGAGCCCAGTTCCTCTTGTCCTGTCCCTTGCTCCTTGCTTGAACAGACCCACCCCCACCTCTCTGCACCCTCCCCCAAGGGACTTGGACAGAGCCAGGAGGTCTCCCCTCAGCCTCCTTTTCTCCAGGCTCAGCACCCCCAGTTCCCTCAGCCGGGAACTCAGCACACTTGTGCTCCAGACCCTTCCCCAGCTCCGTTCCCTTCTCTGGACACGCTCCAGCACCTCCAGGTCCTTCTTGGACTCAGGGGCCCAACACTGAACCCAGCACTCGAGCTGTGGCCTCACCAGTGCCCAGTGCAGGGGGAAGAGAACTTCCCTGCTCCTACTGGCCACACTGGTGCTGATCCAGGCCAGGATGCCCTTGGCCTTCTTGGCCACCTGGGCACTCTGCTGACTCATGTTCAGCTGCTGTTGCCCAACACCCCCAGGTCATGTGGAAATAGTGTCAAAGGCTGTACCAAAGTCTAAGTACACCACATCCACAGCCTTCCCTCATCCACTGAGAGCATCACCCTGTCACAGAAGGAGATCAGGTTGGTCAGGTAAGACCTGCCTTTCATAAACCCATGTTGACTGGGCTTGATCTCCTGGTTGTCCTGTCCTATGGTAGAAAAAAAGTTGTTTTGGGGGGTTTTTTGTTGTTGTTTAATTGTTTTTTCCTTCTTTTCACTTAAAAATCTCATTGTGGAAAAAAAGTCTGGTTTTATTTCTATTTTGTTTTTATATATTATGCATTCTGTTGCCACTTTTTCATGAGTGTAAATTCAACATCCTGAGGAACCACGTGCAGACCGATAACGACACCACAGCCAAAGGTTGATCCTCCCAGGTACCTCTGCTATAGTCATTCTCATGGCACTGACAGGTGAGGGCTCAATATCCACCAGCTGGACAGCATTAAAGCTCTGGATGCAGAGATGGCACCAGGATGAAAACACACAGTTAGCAAAGGTTAGAAAGGCAGAACAAAGACAGTCAGAAAAATTCTGCTAGTTGTACTAAGAATAACTTAATTTTTTTTGCAAATAACTGATTCTATACAAAGGAGCTAGAAGCAAAATAAAAATCAAAAGAAATTCAAAATTATAATTTGTTAAAATGGAAAGACAAAGGAAACTGTGTTATAGGTGTTAGTATGGCTGGAAAAATCATCTTTACATATCTATTAACAGGGTTCTTGAATTGAATCACCTGAATTGAATCACCTGGAGATCAAGACATTTCCATCCAAGTCAATTTATTAATAAATTCAAATAATAAAAAGCTGCATGAGGTGAATTTATTTAAAAACCCAGACTTAAAACTCTGATTTCTTAATATAACACCAGTAGTGTCAGTGGGACATCAACACCCCCCACTTCTATTAAAGTGCTATACTATGCAAACTGTGTTTCACTTGGTTTTAATGTCATTAATGATTACTTTGGAGGCAACATATGCACCAAAATAATATTTTCTGTGATTATTTTGTATAGTATAAAGTGCTATACTATACATATTATGCTATAGTATGCTTTATAAAGTGTTATGCTATGCATACTATAATTTACTCAGTTTTAATAGCATTAATGATTGTTTTGGAAGCAACATAAGCAGCAAATTAATATTTTCTGAGATTATTTTGTATAGTATAAAGTGCTACACTATACATACTATGCTATACTCTGCCTTACAAAGTGCTATGCTATACATATTATGATTATCTCAGTTTTAATGTCATTAATGATTTTTTTGGAAGCAACATAAGCAGCAAATTAATATTTTCTGAGATTATTTTTTATAGTATAAGGTGCTGTACTATACATACCATGCTATATTATGCTTTATAAAGTGCTATAATATCCATAGTACAATTTACTTGGTTTTCAGGTCATTAATGATTGTTTCAGAAGCAACATATGCACCAAAATAATATTTTCTGAGGTTATTTTGTATAGTATAAAGTGCTGTACTATACATACTATGCTATACTCTGCCTTACAAAGTGCTATACTATACATATTATGATTAACTCAGTTTTAATTTCATTAATGATTGTTTTGGAAGCAACATATGCACCAAAATAATATTTTCTGAGATTATTTTGTATAGTATAAAGTGCTTTACTATACATACTATGCTATATTATGCTTTATAAAGTGCTATAATATCCACAGTACAATTTACTTGGTTTTAAGGTCATTAATGATTGTTTCAGAAGCAACATATGCACCAAAATAATATTTTCTGAGGTTATTTTGTATAGTATAAAGTGCTGTACTATACATACTATGCTATACTATGCTTTATAAAGAGCTATACTATCCATACTATAATTAACTTAGTTTTAATGTCATTAATGATTGCTTTGGAGGCAACATATGCACCAAAATAATATTTTTTGAGATTATTTTGCCATGTAATGTTTTAACAGTGTTCTTTCTAAATCAATCACTTCTTATAGATATATAATAAATATATATTGAGTAGTTTAGAGGTATATGGACACTATTTGGCACAGCATCACACACCCTGTAACCCAGTTATTAGGGAGGATTATGAGAATCTCACCAGAAATATAAAAAGCTAATAAAAGTAGTAAGAATTATGCTGAAAGTAGAGAAAAGCAAGACTGATAGTCACAATCTGGAAGCAAAAAAAAATAATTCAGCTTTTCTGTCCATGACATTGAGTCTGTTTGATGCTTTTGTTACAATTTCCCACCTACTGTAAGCAGAGCTGGTGGAATCAGGTCATTTTCCCTTCCTTTGCCAAAAATATAGTGTGAGGTTAAATCAGAGTGAGATGCCAGGGAGCCACTGTTCTCTTCCTCATTTATCAACTATTAAAAAAATATTATTTAATTATTAAAAATGGAGCAAAACCAACAGAATGAAAGAATTCCACAGGGTTCTTACGGTGTCGCTGTCGCTTGGTTGGAACTGGAAAGGTTGTGGCTTGTGAAACACGGAGTTTTCCTGTAGAAACAGCTGGAGGTTGTAATCCCTCACCACCTGGGGAAGTAACAAACACCACGTGAGAGCTGGTATTTGGTAAATTTCAGTACATGCTACAAGAAAATTAGTGCATTACTGCAAACAGAGATAGAACCTTGAATGCAACAAAAGGAGATGTAAGACCTGGTTCTGGGCTGGTTATTCAGAAATCACAGAATCTCAGCCTGGTTTGGGTTGGGAGGGACCTTAAAGCTCCTCCAGTCCCAACCCCCCTGCCAGCAGCAGGGACACCTTCCACTAGACCAGGTTGCTCAAAAGCCTCAGCCAAGCTGGCCAAAAACACTTCCAGGGAGCAGCAGCCACAGCTTCTCTGGACAACCTGGGACACTGTCTCACCACCCTCACACCAAACAATTTCTTCCTCACATCTCAGCTCCAGCTCCCCTCTGACACTTTCAAGCCATCACCCCTTGTTCTCTCACTCCCTGCCCTTGGCCAAAGTCCCTCCCCAGCCTTCCTGGAGCCCCTTCAGGTACTGGGAGGCCACTAGAAGGTCTCCCTGGAGCCTTCTCTTCTCCAGGCTCAACAGCCCCAACTCTCTCAGCCTGTCCTCACAGCAGAGCTGCTCCAGCCCTGGCATCATCCTCGTGGCCTCCTCTGCACTGGCTCCAGTAGCTCCATGTCCTTGTGCTGTTGGTGGCCCCAGCACTGGAGGCAGCACTGCAGGGGGGGTCTCAGGAGAGCGGAGCAGAGGGGCAGAATCCCCTCCCTGGCCCTGCTGCCCACGCTGCTCTGGGTGCAGCCCAGGACACGGTTATTGGCTCTGTGCTGCCAGCGCACGGTGCCGCCTCATGTGGAGCTTCTGGTCCCCCAGCACCCCAAGTCCTTCTCCTCAGGGCTGCTCTCCAGCCATTCTCCACCCAGCCTGTGTTTGTGCTTGGGGTTGTCCCAACCCAGGTGCAGGACCTTGTGACTAGGTGGATACACTTTGGACAAGCAAATGCTAAAAAATATCTACCATTAACCACCAAAAAAACCCAATAAGGCAAAATGGGAGGAAAAAAACCCAACTATCGAGTGTACAATCTGTGGTGTCACTACCATAAATATTTTTTTCTCCACTTCTGGATAATTTCTAGTACACAGCTCCTTCTTAAGCTGAAACATCTTTATTTTTACACAAATTATTAGTTGTAGGAGCTGCAAAGACTATTTGGAATAACAGATATAAAACCAGCAGCAACATTCTTCTCTTGCTATCAAATTGCTTTCAAAGAAAACTCTCATCGCTTACATTTTGCTCAACCAAAACTATTTCAGCTATTAAATTTGTTTAATGATACATTTCAGATAATCTGACATATGTCCCTAAACAAATCCTTTATGTCAGAATTTATACATAATTATGAAGAAAAAAAAACCTCTGTGATTGCAATATGGAAAACCAGTATCACTGGTTGGAGAACTCCAGCGAGGATTCAGTGCTTTGATTGATGAAAATGTGTAAATAGCAGCATGAAATTACAAAAATCTGCTGCTAAACTGAAGGTTTAAATGTACAGAAGTGTATAATAAAGATGGTTTTTATCCAGAAATAGCAGCAGCGTTGCATAGGACCAAGAATTCTGATGACACCCTATGAATAATGGTAAATACAAAATGTTCTTTAATGCATCAAAATGTTGATAACGAAATATTGAAATGTAAAAAATTCATCTTCAGTTAAAGAAAGTAAATAGTCCTCCAGGGCCAATAATATATTCATTTAAAGCAGTAAAGTATGTAATTATGGCGCTAATTGGAGCAGTCGAATGTGAACATGTTCAAATGTGGAGAAAACAGAGAGAGAATGGACAGGGGGAGTGGGGATTAGAATCACAGAATCACAGAGTGGTTTGGGTTGGAAGGGACCTTAAAGCTCCTCCAGTCCCAACCCCCCTGCCAGCAGCAGGGACACCTTCCACTAGACCAGGTTGCTCAAAGCCTCAGCCAACCTGGCCCAGAACACTTCCAGGGAGGAGCAGCCACAGCTTCTCTGGCCAACCTGGGACAGGGTCTCACCACCCTCACACCAAAGAATTTCTTCCTAAAGTAGGAATTCACATAAATAGGAAACTGGAAAATACTAAAGGAATAATCATCTGCAGCTTCAGATGATGCTCAGCACTGACCAGGGCATTGAGATAATTCATGATCTCCAGTCATAACAGCTCCAGTCTTCACAAAGTCCTTCAGATAGATGGGAACGCTGAACATAGCACAGAACTCCGTGCCATGTCACAGAATCCCAGAATTGCCTGGACTGGAAAAGCCCTTCCAGATCATCAAGTCCAACCATGAACCCAACACTGACCAGTCCCCACTGACCCATGTCCCTCAGCACTGTGTCTACACGACTCTGCAATCCCTCCAGGGATGGGGACTCCACCACTGCCCTGGACAACCCCTTCCAATGCCTCAGAACCCTTTCAGCAAAGAAATTCTTCCTCACATCCCATCTCAACTGCCCTGGCCACAACTGGAGCCCATTTCCTCTTGTCCTGGCCCTTGCTCCTTGGTGGAACAGACCCACCCCCACCTCTCTGCACCCTCCTCCAAGGGACTTGGACAGAGCCACAAGGTCTCCCCTCAGCCTGAACTCAGCACACTTGTGCTCCAGACCCTTCCCCAGCTCCGTTCCCTTCTCTGGACACGCTCCAGCACCTCCAGGGCCTTCTTGGAGTCAGGGGCCCAACACTGAACCCAGCACTCGAGCTGCGGCCTCACCAGTGCCCAGTGCAGGGGGAAGAGAACTTCCCTGCTCCTACTGGCCACACTGGTGCTGATCCAGGCCAGGATGCCCTTGGCCTTCTTGGCCACCTGGGCACTCTGCTGGCTCCTGTTCAGCTGCTGTTGCCCAACACCCCCAGGTCCCTCTCTGCCCAGCAGCTCTCCCCCCACTCCTCCCCAAGCCTGGAGCTGCCGGGGGTTGTTGGGGCCGAAGTGCAGGACCCAACATTTGGCCTCATGGAAACTCCTGCAGTCCTGGCCCATGGATCCAGCCTGGCCAGATCCCTCTGCAGAGCCTCCCCACCCTCCAGCAGATCAACACTCCCACCCAGCTCGGTGTCCTCTGCAAACTGACTGAGAGTGCCCTCGATCCCCTCGCCCAGATCATGGATCCAGATGTTAAACAGGACCAGCCCCAGCACTGAGCCCTGGGGACACCACTGGTGTCCAGTCCCAGATGGATTTAACTCCATCCCCACCACTCTCCAGGCCCAGCCATCCACACAGTTTTCCACCCAGTGAAGAGCACACCCATCCCGGCCATGAGCAGCCATTTTCTGTGGGAAATGGTTTCTTACACTCAAAACTAACAAGGAACAGGTGAAGTATTAAAAAATTGCAATCAATATTAGAACCTTTTCTTTGATGGCAAACCTGTTCCTTCCAAATTACTCATTTCCTAACATTTTTTTCACACATTTAAGCTACTTTTGAACCACGTGCACAACTGTTGATACAGACACTCTACTCTGGATTCAAGTCTCCTTTTTGAGCTGATTCCTGCAACGTGGACCTCCAGGAAATGTTGAAAGTTCAAAAGAAAGGATGAGCAAAAGCTGGAATAATCCACCCATGAATGTGTTTAGCATTTCAGAGCAAGGCACATGTTTTCAGTAGTAATATAATACGAATTTTTCTTCTCCACATTCTTTAACTGCAAGAAAATTGGTGCTGACAAGCTATAAACCAGTTGTAAAAATCCTGTTCAGACCTGACAGCTGTATTTACATTTTTGGTTCATTTTTCAGGCATTGTATTAACTTAGGAAAGTAGAAACAGAACTATTTTCCTCAAACATACAGCATGATGTCATTACTGTGTAGGATAAGCCAGACCTGGAGGCTTCTGGCCATGCAGAAGCTTGCCAACACAAGCTCAGCACGCACAAATATATGATGAAGGTATTCCTATGCAAATGAGCTGTTTGGAAATGACAGTTTAATTAGAGGAAAGTCCCAGCCAGGCAATGCTCCAAATATCCTAATCTTAAAGTATTGAATACAACATTGAGAAATTATTTATGAATATAGAGATATATAAGAAAATCAACACTTCTACCCAACTTGGTGTCATCTGGAAACTTACTGAGGGTAACCTTGATCTCCTTGTCCAGGGAATCAATGTATATGAGCATATGTCACACTTAATGGCTCTAAACTGAAAGAGGTGAGATTTAGGTGAGATGTGAGGAAGAAATTGTTTGGTGTGAGGGTGGTGAGACCCTGGCCCAGGTTGGCCAGAGAAGCTGTGGCTGCTCCTCCCTGGAAGTGTTCTGGGCCAGGTTGGCTGAGGCTTTGAGCAACCTGGTCTAGTGGAAGGTGTCCCTGCTGATGGCAGGAACTGGCTGAGCTTTAAGGTCCCTTCCAACCCAAACCAGTCTGGAATTCTATGATTCTATTCTATATTTAGTTAAAAGATTCAAACCCAGTATTTTTGGGGGGAAGGTATTTTAAGCTGACCCTAAAATGATATATACCAAGGTAAATTATTGAAAGCCCTTTTCCAACAATTGGTATTTTCATTATCTTGACAGTTTCTGCCATATAAATTCACAGACAAGTTAGTGTGAAGTCAATTTTTAATCCATTCACTTTATTTCTAACAAGGTGCAAGTTTGATGCTTGCAGGTGAATAAGGAATGTGGTAAATACGTTGTTTCTACATAAATCCCTCCATGAATGAGCTCTGTGTGGGTGGTTAAATACACATCAAGGAATATTATGACTGCACCAAAGCAGCTCAGTTGAGCTCAATGTTAATTATGATTATTATTATTTTTTTTAGCCCAGCAGATAAATTATTTAAGTAGCAAAATTATCCTGGAAGCGACCACGTACACCTGATCTGGCTGCTCGACAAAGCAAATAAACCACAGCTATGACAAGACTTTTAATCTGTTTTCTGTTTTTCCTAATTCAAGGGAGAAAACACCACAATATTTGGGTTTTTAAGTTGACAGCCAATTATTAAGAAATGATCCAAACAGTTTCACAAGGTTTTACTGTGATGGATGACTAATGCTGGTCCAGATTACTCAGCACAGAACTCAGCTGCAATTTCTCTTCCCAAACCCACAGAGGGAAGATAACTGAATATTTCTTCATCATTCTTCTCTGAAGATCTTGTACTGTGAAATATACTCCTGAGAATGCAAGCTGGGTGGTAAGAGAAAAAAATTCTCCCCAAGAAAATTATTTTAAGTTTCTTTTAACTTAACACCACTCAGGAATAACCAAAAATCACAACCATTCAGTTTTGTCATGATTTTGGAAGCAAATCTTAAGCCTGGGAACTTATATATGTTGTATATTTAGTTCCAAAGGATCATTGAGTTAAAACTTACCCTGCTGGAAGTCTCCAGTAAAAACTGGAATGTGTTTTGTACAGCTTGGCATGTCTCTAGTTCAGTCCTGCTGAATGCCATTAAATAATCCTTAAGGTGATCATATACATTTCCATCAAGAGCCTGTAGGAGAGAAAGAAGTTGAGAAAATTAAGATTATAAGAAAAGTAATATGTACTTTTGGATATGGTTTATTAATATTCATGTTTAGGTTTGTAAGATGCTGGTAGAATTTCTTTGAACACTTAAATCACCTGTAATTACCAGCCTGGATGGTGACAGATGGACATGTTTCATTTTGGATGAGGATTGACAGGGCTTGAGTTCCATTAGATGGCACCACAGAGCATGGTAATGTATCAGGTTGTATTAAATGATTTCCACCCAGTTGTGTAATATGGGCATAGCAGAACAGTGGGGTCAGGTCTGGATAAGTGAAGACGCTCAGGGAGATGTCATTGATGTCAAGAAAGGGATCTAGAAACTGCCAGGATATGGGGTTCTACCAAGTCATTGTCCCACATTCACAGAGTCACAGACTGGTGGGGTTGGAAGGGACCTCAGGAGATCATCCAGTCCAACCCCTCTGCCAAAGCAGGTTCCCTACACCAGGTTGCACAGGAAAGTGTCCAGGTGGGTTTGAACATCTCCAGAGATGGAGACTCCACACCCTCTCTGGCCAGCCTGGCCCAGGGCTCCAAAACCCTCACAGGGAAGAAGTTTTTCCTTCAGTTTCTCTGGAACTTCTGGTGTCCCAGTTTGTGCCCATTGCCCCTTGTCCTGTCACTGGGCACCACCCAGAAGAGCCCGGCCCCATCCATTTGGCCCCCACCCTTCAGCTATTGACAGACATTGATCAGATCCCCTCTCAGGCTGCTCTTCTCCAGGCTGAACAGTCCCAGCTCTCTCAGCCTCTCCTCACACAGGAGATGCTCCAGGCCCCTCAGCATCTTTGTGGCCTCCACTGGACTCTCTCCAGAAGATCCCTGTCCCTCTGGAACTGAGGAGCCCAGAACTGGACACAACACCCCAGATGTGGCCTCACCAGGGCAGAGTAGAGGGGGAGGAGAACCTCCCTCGACCTGCTGGCCACATTTGTCTTAATGCACCCCAGGAGACCATTGGCCTTCTTGGCCACAAGGGCACACTGTTGGCTCATGGTCAACTGGTCATCCACCAGCACTCCCAGGTCCTTCTCTGCAGGGCTGCTTTCAGCAGGTCACCCCCAACCTGTCCTGGTGCCTGGGGTTATTCCTCCCCAGATGCAGGACTCTACACTTGCCCTTATTGAACCTCATCAGGTTCCTCTCCACCCAACTCTCCAACCTGTCCAGATCTCTCTGAATGACCACACAGCCTTCTGGTGGATCAGCCATTCCTCCACATGACATCACCAAAACCTACAGCAACATCTGCATGCTTCAAATACACAACTATGTGCTCATTAAAATCTCCTCATCACCATCTGCCATGTTCCATAAGCACAACTGTGCACAGAAACATCAAATACATTAAAAAAATGTATCATGAACTTATCAGCTATCAGAAGATGACACCAAAGTTCAAACTCCACAGCTCTGTTGTAACCAGAGCCATAAAATGACGTCACATGGCTTAGGTTAAACCTGTGTGACTTTGGAAGTGACTGATAATTTCATTTAAATATGTGAGTCTGGATATATTCCAAAATATAGATTTAAATATATCAAAATTCACAGATAGCCATTTAAAAATAGGATATTCGCTGAGATAGTGTCTACCAGATTTCATCAGATTCAAGAATGGATTTCTATAGAAAATTGCATTTCATTATTTAAATAATTGTGAAATTATTTAAGAAATAATTTCAGCTCCAACAAAATCAAGGCCAACATTCAAGACCAGACATTTCTCTATAAAATTGCATTTGATTATTTAAATAATTGTGAAAACTCAGGAGGGAACAAAAGGTGAAATTGTGCAAGGCTTTAAGAAATAAGTTTCAGCTCCAACAAAATCAAGCCCAATGTTTAAGACGAGGCTGACAGTGAAGCAGACACAAATCACCCAGAGCTGACAACAAACAGCAGAAGAGATTTTCCTTCTGCAAAGAAGTCTCAACTCGCCATCAGCACCCAACTACAGCCACCACCAGATGAAATTACAACTCAACATCTGGATGTTCTTACAGTAGGATGAATAAAATTGTGTGACTGGGATTCTTGTATCCAACATTTTATCTCCAAAATCCACTTTACACTCTTTTCTTCATCCTTGACTGACCAAGTGTGAAGTACCTCCTAGCACAGGCTGATCTTCTCCTTCAACCTTAGACATTAAACCTCCCTCAAACCTGTTAGCATAAAACTACATCCATCAGAAACCACCCAGACAGGACATGATGCCAAACCAGCAGCAAAGATGGGCACCACAACGTCACCAGCTCACTCAGACACCCCTGTCAAAGCATGGTCTCAAGGGGTCAGCAGCCAGAGCAGATGTTTGAGGCCACCAGCCACAGGCAAGAGCTGTAGGTTCACTTCTCCAAGATCTTACAAGTGATGTCAGCTCTACCCAATACTCCATTAAGAAAGATTAAAAAAATAATAATAATTCTTATTACAAGAGCTCTGTGGCTGGGATGTTACATTGATAAAAATGTCCTGAATTTCCCACTGTAAATCCATAAAAAACCTGCAGAGATACACACACAGCTTCAGTTCTTGTCTCTCCTGGTATAGGCACAGTGTTACTGGAATTGTGTCCAGTGTTGAGCCCCTGACTCCAAGAAGGACCTGGAGGTGCTGGAGCGTGTCCAGAGAAGGGAACGGAGCTGGGGAAGGGTCTGGAGCACAAGTGTGCTGAGTTCAGGCTGAGGGAACTGGGGGTGCTGAGCCTGGAGAAAAGGAGGCTGAGGGGAGACCTTGTGGCTCTGTCCAAGTCCCTTGGAGGAGGGTGCAGAGAGGTGGGGGTGGGTCTGTTCCAGCAAGGAGCAAGGGACAGGACAAGAGGAAATGGCCTCAAGTTGTGGCCAGGGCAGTTGAGATGGGATGTGAGGAAGAATTTCTTTGCTGAAAGGGTTCTGAGGCATTGGAAGGGGTTGCCCAGGGCAGTGGTGGAGTCCCCATCCCTGGAGGGATTGAAGAGTCGTGTAGACACAGTGCTGAGGGACATGGGATAGTGGGGGACTGGTCAGTGTTGGGTTCATGGTTGGACTTGATGATCTTAAAGGGCTTTTCCCATCCAGGCCATGCTGGGATTCTGTGAAGCCCATCCCAACACGTGTTTATTCTCTGCACCTATTTTCTATCAAGCATTAAGAATTAATTCATCTCCAGGTGTGCTCTGTAGCTCTAGGAATATAAAAAGATCTATAAATATTAACTTCTTGATTTCCCCACTCCTCCTGCAATGACCACAGCTCCCCAGTTTGGTGCTGAGATGCCACCATACCCAACCAGTGTGACATGGAGACTTAGAAGATTGATCTATAAGAAAGAACATCAAAGATAAACATGGCTAAATATTAGGAAGCACAAACTCTCTGCATGTGAAAACTGCCTTACAGCCTTTCTCCTTTCATTAATTAAAAGTGGGTCTGATATGATGAAGTTTTTAAATACTGATGAGAATTGGAGTTATTAAAGGCAACGCCACACAACACAGCCAAGCACCCCACGGCGACACGCACAGCTAAAAACGTGCTAAAAACCTCATTGTTGAAGAGAAAAAGTGACAATCCCATCACTTCCAGGATTAGAGAGCTGGTTGGTGACAAATTGCTTTCAAGGATAATGTATCTATTCAATCCATACAATGGTAATTAATATATCAAGCTGGGTATGTTAATATTAAAACAAAAGATTTGACTTGCTGAACTATAAATGAATATTCACGTGGGATTTTATAATACCTAATGTGAATCTCATTCACTGACAAACTCTCTGACCCAAACCACTGAACATTACAATTTAGGTTTGCAATAAAACATCTTTTTAAAATTTCTGATCACATAACTTGGAAGAGGAAACTTGAAAAAAAAAATAAAATAATCAAAATCAAAAAAAGCCAACAGATTATTCAGCTACAACGGCTTTTGTTCTCTTTCTGAAGCTCAAAAGATTACTAAATCACTGCCTGTATTACAATCAGATTGAAAAACCTGTCTTTTTTCCAGTCTTAAAAGGAAATAAAGGGGTTTTTTTAACCAATCTAGCACCTGAATGAAGATAATATGAAGTGAAGTACCACAGAATTATCAGTTCCAAGGAGAGGAAAAAAATCATGGTTTTTAAGAAATCAATTCTTTATAGTGAGATTGTCATACTAAAGGTAAGAAACTCCTTCCCCACCTGAGGTCAAGCTTTAGCAGAATAATGGCTGAAATTAGAACTGAAAAAATTTGAAACTGTGAACAAAGGCAATGGATACACAATTAAATTAAAGTGCATTTTAATAAGAAATCCTATATGATAACTGAAATCAATAAAATGACATATGGGGGGGGTGAGAACATTTTTCTTACATCAACATAAAGTCACAACTATAACATAACATGGTTTTCCTAGCAGCAAAATTTCAGTCCTGATTTAGATCATCATTTTGAGGAGGTTTTTCTTTTTAATTCAAGAGATTTTATTAAACATTTTAGGAATGAGGATGCGTTGACTTTGATAATTCTACATTTGCCTCGAAAGCAAAGAGGTAAATACAACTATTTTATGGACTGGTAGTGTATTGGGTTGCCTTTGGGATGTTCTTCACCACAGATGACAAGGTATGATGGTGCAAAGACATGGTGTTGAACATATCACATTAATTTGCATAATTCTGGATAATATCTTTACAGTTTGAACTCACATGTTCAAATTAAACCTCTCTTTCAACCATCTGAATGCACCAGGTACCAAAACCTGGACCTCAGAATACAAAGTTAGAAGACCACAAAAACCTCCCTACGCTTGTCAAGGCGTGTGGGGTTTCACTGACTAATTAACACTGCTCTGAGCTGGGTCATCACTGTGTAGAAAAATTTACCTTAAACATGAGCATTTGTATTTTTCATAGAATCATGGAATGGTTTGGGTTGGGAGGAACCTTAAAGCTCATCCAGTTCCAACCCCCCTGCCAGCAGCAGGGACACCTTCCACTAGACCAGGTTGCTCCCTGCCCCATCCAACCTGGCCCAGAACACTTCCAGGGAGGAGCAGCCACAGCTTCTCTGCCCAACCTGGGCCAGGGTCGCACCACCTTCACACCAAACAATTTCTTCCTCACATCTCAGCTCCAGCTCCCCTCTGACACTTTCAAGCCATCACCCCTTGTTCTCTCACTCCCTGCCCTTGGACAAAGTCCCTCCCCAGCCTTCCTGGAGCCCCTTCAGGTACTGGGAGGCCACTGGAAGGTCTCCCTGGAGCCTTCTCTTCTCCAGGCTGAACAGCCCCAACTCTCTCAGCCTGTCCTCACAGCAGAGCTGCTCCAGTCCTGGCATCATCCTCGTGGCCTCCTCTGCACTGGCTCCAGCAGGCAATATTCTTATATATTTTGGAACTCTCTAACTCTCACTGGAACTCCACTCCTTCAAGAAGATGACCATCATGGATCAAATTAAGTTTTCATTTGTAAACATTCAACCATTTGTGAGTTGATGCAACTCAACTTTTTTTACCTGTCCCAATTTTGCCTACCTTGAGCATTAAAAACCTCGAGAAACTCTTCAGAAGCTGCCACCACTTTGCTGGAAACAATACAGCTGATGTTGAAGGCAAAGAATTTCCTTACATGGGTGGAGGTAACCAAAATTAGACCTGACCCTGCCCCACCCAGACTACAGTCTGAAAATGAAAAGATAAGGAGAAGTTTTAAATGAACTGAACAAAAATCATTGTGTTTGTGGAGTGATATCTTTGCTCTGAAGTCAATGGTATTGCATCATGGTCATGGGATATATTTTCCTGTTCAGTAATCAAAGTAAAACCCTCAAATAAAAAGGGAGATCCATATCACAGATGGCTTCTCTCTATTTTAGGTAGTCTATTAAAAATTAAAACCAATTTATTTTACCACTCTATTTTCATTTGCATTAGAAACTCTGTTTTATCTGTCCATGATCTGTTTTGGTTTGAAAACAACCTGTAAGCCATTAAAAACAGGGATTCTCTTTTTCATCCAGTATTTTCCATAATTCTACTCTAAACTTTTTATTACTTAACATTAAAAAAGCGCCCCAATCTCAATGACATAACATGCTGAGTGAAGCTTTTTCAGTGTTTGTCTTTAAAACTGATGCCTATAATCCATTAAATAAACAGTGGGATCTCATGGATGATGAAGTCTGGGAATTCTCAGTTGAATGATTTTGGTAAATGAGATTCCAAGGGTTTTAATTTTTATATGTAAATACCTCAGAATATAAAAAGGAACATAAAAATTAGATCTTGGGGTACATATAATAATAACTAAATTATTAACAGGAATTATTACTATTAAGACATGAGCTTAGGCATCCTCCTGGGTCTCTGAGAGGTTAAAAACCAGAGTAGTTCAGATCTATTTTAGCCCAAGTGTGGCAATGGAACTCTGATTATTTGGAAATGAAGGACAGAGTAAAATACAATTGTCTAAATAAACAGAGTAAACTAAACAACTGTCTACAACTCAGAAATAAAAAAGTCCACAGGAAGGCATATGAGGAGAGGCTGAAGTCACTTGGATTGTTCAGCCTGGAGAAGAGGAGACTGAGAGGAGATCTCCTGGCGGTCTGGAACTTCCTCCCCAGGGGAAGAGGAGGGGCAGGCGCTGAGCTCTTCTCTCTGGCCACCAACGCCAGGAGCAGAGGCCATGGCAGGAAGATGTGGCAGGGGAGGGTGAGGTTGGCCATGAGGAAAAGGTTCTTGAGGCAGAGGGTGGTGGAGCACTGGCACAGGCTCCCCAGGGAGGTGCTGATGGCCCCAAGGCTGACAAGATTCCAGCAGCATTTGGCCAAGGCCCTCAGGGACATGGTGTGAATGTTGGGATTGTCCTGTGCAGGGACAGGAGCTGGACTCCATCATCCTGGTGGGTCCCTCCAGCTCACAACATGCTGTGATTCTATGAATCCCTGATAACTTGAATCAGCTGCCTTTGCCCAACTCACATCAGCAACACACAAGAACATTTCCCAAGGATATTTGGAAAGAAAGGAAGGAAGGTCAGGAGAACCCATCCTTTTCACTTAGCACTTCATCCCACAGTGATTTTCCCATAAAAATGCTGATTCCGGGTAGTAATTTATTCTAGACATCAACTTGTCCAAATATAGAAGAGAAGCTTGTGTTCTTTCAGTCTTTTTCTTTTTTTCCATCACTGCAGAAATTTGTCACTGGTGAAATACCCTTCTTCTCCATCAAGACACCCTAATGTAAGTCAATTCTAGGGAATATTTGTCAACAAAATGTGACTTTTATATATCAATTACTGAGAAACCCATGATCAAAGCAAGAGGAACATCCCAGAACACCATGCCTGTGGAAACCACGTATCTGCTGACAAAAAACAACTTAAAAATCTTTATCTGCTAAACCATAAGGGCAAGTAGAGAAAACTGCTAAGAAAAGCTGATGACAAAAAGCTTTTTTGTCATCTTTTACCTACCCTCTTTGCTGGTTCAAAAAGTTAGAACTGGATTTTCTCAGCCTACAAGGAGAAAGGAGCACTTCAACTCAGCTCTGTAAAATCAGAATTTCAAGTCAGGCAGTGGTGCAGCCCCACAATGTGCATCCCATGCAAACCAGTGGTAGCTGAGGCCATCAAATTCTCTGTATCCCAGGATAATCTTGCACATCCAAAGCTGCTGCAGTGATAAACCTGCTTGATAGTGAGGTCCAGATCCACCTCGCTCTTGCTGAAGTAACACTAGATATTTCTACCTGTGAATGTCTGGAATTTAGTGAGGTCCCACAAGTGGGAAACAAAACTGCTCTAAAGAAGGTAAATATGGAGAGAAAGAGGGAAGGAATCCCAGAATCCCAGCACTTCCTCCACTGGAAAAGCCCTTTCAGTTCATGGAGTCCACTCATGAACCCAACACTGACCAGTCCCCACTGACCCATGTCCCTCAGCACTGTGTCTACACGACTCTTCAATCCCTCCAGGGATGGGGACTCCACCACTGCCCTGGGCAACCCCTTCCAATGCCTCAGAACCCTTGCAGCAAAGAAATTCTTCCTCACATCCCATCTCAACTGCCCTGGCCACAACTGGAGCCCATTTCCTCTTGTCCTGTCCCTTGCTCCTTGCTTGAACAGACCCACCCCCACCTCTCTCCACCCTCCTCCAAGGGACTTGGACAGAGCCACAAGGTCTCCCCTCAGCCTCCTTTTCTCCAGGCTCAGCACCCCCAGTTCCCTCAGCCGGGAACTCAGCACACTTGTGCTCCAGACCCTTCCCCAGCTCCGGTCCCTTCTCTGGACACGCTCCAGCACCTCCAGGTCCTTCTTGGACTCAGGGGCCCAACACTGAACCCAGCACTCGAGCTGCGGCCTCACCAGTGCCCAGGGCAGGGGGAAGAGAACTTCCCTGCTCCTACTGGCCACACTGGTGCTGATCCAGGCCAGGATGCCCTTGGCCTTCTTGGCCACCTGGGCACTCTGCTGGCTCCTGTTCAGCTGCTGTTGCCCAGCACCCCCAGGTCCCTCTGTGCCCAGCAGTTCTCCCCCCACTCCTCCCCAAGCCTGGAGCTGCCGGGGGTTGTTGGGGCCAAAGTGCAGGACCCAACATTTGGCCTCATGGAAACTCCTGCAGTTGGTCCTGGCCCATGGATCCAGCCTGGCCAGATCCCTCTGCAGAGCCTCCCCACCCTCCAGTCATTTCTTAGATGATTGCTGCCATGCAGCTACCTGGGACGTGAGGAGAGAAAAGAGCTGTCTAAATAACAACAGGGTTCCACCAGCATTTGTTCCTTACCCAGCATTGTTCATCTGCTCACGCTGGTCCCATCTACACTTTGTAAAAATTAAATACTGTAGCAAAACCACTCTAGTTTTATTTGAATGTCCCAATTAAAACTGCTTTTGATTGCTTCCTCTGTCCCATGTCACCTTCAGCTCTACTCTGGAAGTATTTCAGTAGATATCAACCCCAAAATACATGTGCACAGACAAGTGTCCTGGGTACCTCAGCTGTCCCCAACTCCTGCAGCCGGTAGTTTCTTTGAATATTGAGTATTGTCAGACACAAAGTATGAGCCAAACCAAACAGAAAGAGCAGGAACTTGCAGACTTTTTCCTTTACTAGTCTTTACTGCACTGAAATCAAACTATTCTACTTCCCCAGTCACCAATCTGTTCATATCTCCTTGAAATGAAAAAGATTTTGGCCCAATAACTCAAGAGTCCCTACAGAAAGATCTTCTGCCACCACTCTGGCTTCTGCTTCTTCTTGCAGTTTCATAGAAAAACAAATTCAAGGAATTTTTACAACTGTCTCACTGTTGCTGTCAGGATAATCAGCTTCTACTGGTCCTTTTGTTTTCTTTTGCTTAGGTCAACATCCTGCATGACTGCATGTTCTTCAGAAGTACATTCTTAAACACTCAGCTGTGAACAAGGAAGCAAAAAAGATTCCAGGGACTTCTCCATACTTATCAAGAGAAGAGAAATGATAAAAAAATCTGGTAGTAAGTAGAAATAAAAAAGGTAGGAAAAGAAAATGATGGAAAAGTCTGCAAAAAATAGAAAGTTTCTATTTAAATCAACAAAGACTGCAGAAGCTACCTTGATTTGTACCTTTGGTTTCCCCCAACCTAGAGAAGGAGCTTTCACCATGGCAAACATGGGAACAATAAACACTAGAAGACAAGAAATGCCCTGACTTCTGTTTGCTTGTCTTTCAGCTCGGTGCTCATAAACACACTTTGCACTTTCCCTTACCCCAGAGCTTTGTGTTTTCTCCTGTCAATGGTTTTGGGCTTGTTTGCAAGTTCTTTGTTTGCTCTCCTTAGTCACTTGATGATTGTTCTGCACAACATTTTGTTTCCTTTATAATTTAGGCAAGGTCATTGTTTTTAATGACAAAACCTTTGTGGTTGGGGCACTGAGGTCTACTCTGTACACAGAAAAACATGGAATGGCCACCAACAGATGCTCATCACCCTCCCCCAAGCCAGAAACAAAGTCCATTTAAAACAAGTATAAGCAAAATTAACAATAATATGACGTATTCCCTTCTAGATTTCCCTCCACAGATCTCATGGTAGTGCCCTGGAGTTGTCACATTTAATGATGAGGGTTTTGTAGGTGACTGAAGGAAATCTCCTCTATAATTCTTTGCCCCATGAGGCAGAAAGCCATGAGAGCTACCTGATGAAGACAGCATGAAACTAACGCTTCAGGGTTCAAGAATAATTCTGCTTAAATCAGTGGGAATACCCTGATGTAAGAATGGAAAATCAGCTCTTCAAATTCTACTGTATAAGGCTTAAAAAAAGCTTAAGATTAGGAAATATTTCTTCCCTGAAAAGGCTGTGAAGCGTTGGAACAAGCTGCCCAGGGAAGTGGTGGAGTCACCATCCCTGGAGGGATCTAAAAGACGTGATGCTTAGGGACATGGTTTAGTCAGGGACTTGGCAGAGTTGAGTTTGCAGTTGGACTTGATGATCTTAAAGGGCTTTTCCAACCAAAATGATTCTTATGATCTACTATTCCCTGAAGTTTTAAAGTATCATCTCCAAAGACTTCTTGGACCTATTCTGCTTCTTTCACAGCACTGGAATAAATCCCAAAGGAATCTTTCTTCTGACATGACTAATTGGCAATAAATTGAACTGGTGCAATCGTCTTTGCTTTTGTACTTCCCCATTCTTGGAAAAAAAATAATCCTGGCTTGAATCCAATACTCAGAAGAAGGCTCAGAGGCAGACTGTCACGTCACGTTCTCTTCACAGCTGAAGAGCACTCTGTATTGGTACTGTCAATAATACTTGGCTTCCTTCACACAGAACAATGTCTGTTTATATTGTGCAACGTTTTGCCACTGATTTCTGCTATTCAAGGATTTTTACACTGACCACATCATCAACACCATCATCACAGAATCGTTTGGTGGAAAAGACCTTTGAGATAACCGAGTCCAACTGGACCTGTCCACTACTAAACCAGATCTCTGAGCACCTCATCTACCCATCTCTTCAGTCCCTCCAGGGATGGGGACTCCACCACTGCCCTGGGCAACCCCTTCCAATGCCTCAGAACCCTTGCAGCAAAGAAATTCTTCCTCACATCCCATCTCAACTGCCCTGGCCACAACTGGAGCCCATTTCCTCTTGTCCTATCCCTTGGTCCTTGGTTGAACAGACCCACCCCCACCTCTCTCCACCCTCCTCCAAGGGACTTGGACAGAGCCACAAGGTCTCCCCTCAGCCTCCTTTTCTCCAGGCTCAGCACCCCCAGTTCCCTCAGCCGGGAACTCAGCACACTTGTGCTCCAGACCCTTCCCCAGCTCTGTTCCCTTCTCTGGGCACGCTCCAGCACCTCCAGGTCCTTCTTGGAGTCAGGGGCATCCATAATGACTGTTGAACAGCAGTGGTACATCTAACATTTGCAGCTGGTTTCTTATTTTTTCTTCATTGGAAAAATGCACCCTACAATGAATTATTTTGTTGGTCAGTTTTAAAAAGAAAATAATAAATAAATAAATAAATAAATCACAGAATCACAGAATCACAGAGTGTCAGGGATTGGAAGGGACCTCGAAAGCTCATCCAGTCCAATCCCCCTGCCAGAGCAGGAACACCCAGATGAGATCACACAGGAAGGTGTCCAGGTGGGTCCTGAATGTCTCCAGAGAAGGAGACTCCACAGCCTCCCTGGGCAGCCTGTCCCAGGGCTCTGTCACCCTTACTGTAAAGAAGTTCTTTCTCAAATTTAAGCAGAACCTCCTGTGTTCCAGCTCACACCCATTGCCCCTTGTCCTATCATTGGACATCACTGTGAAGAGCCTGGCTCCATCCTCCTCACACTCACCTTCAAATATTTATAAACATTAATGAGGTCCCCCCTCAGCCTCCTCTTCTCCAAGCTAAAGAGCCCCAGCTCCCTCAGCCTTTCCTCACCAGGGAGATGCTCCACTCCCTTCATCATCTTGGTGGCTCTGTGCTGGACTCTCTCAAGCAGCTCCCTGTCCTTCCTGAACTGTGGGGCCCAGAACTGGACACAATATTCCAGATGTGGCCTCACCAGGGCAGAGTAGAGGGGAAGAAGAACCTCTCTTGACCTACTGACCACAGCCCTTCTAATGCACCCCAGGATGCCATTGGCCTTCCTGGCCACAAGGGCACAGTGCTGGCTCATGGCCATCCTGCTGTCCACCAGGACTCCCAGATCCCTTTCCCCTACACTGCTCTCTAGGAGATCATTTCCTAACCTATACTGGAACCTGGGGTTGTTCCTGCCCAGGTGCAAAATAAATAATCTGAGAAGTAGGTTAAAGAAATGTCCTTTGCTCAAGGATGGGCTAGAACCATGATGACTCTCAGCTTGTGATGTGATTAAATCCTACAGGGTTTAATTGACCCATTTTTAAGAAAGCTCTTGAAATTTTTCCTTATTACACAATTCCACTGTGTCAAAGGTGTGGATTTACCAGCAAGTCTCCAGACATCCCTTCACACTACAGATGAAACATCCTTGACCCACTAGTTCTTCTGGATAAGTCTCAAAATCTTCTATGTTCTACAAGAGCATAGACTAAGGAAGAGAAACCTTCAACAGACACAAATGTGCACATGAAAATGCATTTCCTACCAAATCCCATGTTTCTTCATAGTTAAAAATACTCCCCTGGCAGAGAAAATGCACAAAAAGTATTAAAAAAATAAATCAGATACTGATAATATTCATTCCTCATGAGCTTTTATTCTCTTTTGCATCCCTCCATTTTTTTAACCCTCTATTTTGCCATTGTTTTTAGTTTCTGTTCAGTCAATTCAATCTTTATATTTAATAGCAGTTCCTTTTTTTTATCCATTGTGCTTTTCATTTACTTCTTCAAATAAATCCACTGCACAAAAACTTTTCTGCTCCAACACAAGCTGTTGTTCCCAACTGCTATTTGGATTTATCACTTCCATATGTTTTGGGGTTTCTTTTTTTTCTGTATTTGAGTTTAAAGTTACCTGCCACTTCCAGGAACCTCTTCAATGAACAGGGCTTTTCCAAAGATGTTCTTCCAAGTTTAGTGATGGTGATATGGCAATATTAAAAACTTCAATAAATGTTATTTATTACTGAGCATTTGAGATTCTTATCATGCCAAAGACACAAAACCTGCAGTCTGATGTGGTCCTACAAATGTCTAACCCACAACACAAAGGGGCTTTTCAGGATAATAAAGATATTTTCCAACTCAAATTAAAATGTGGGGTTTTTTTAATTTTTATGTTAACATATGAATTAATTACACAGTATGAAAAGGGCAGAGTATATTTCATATTATGAACCTCACCCCACGTCCCTGAAAAGGCATTCTACTAAAGCATTACTAAATATTCTACATTAAAACTTAAGGACCAAAACAAATGAAACTATTTTCAGGGATTTTTGTAATCTCCACAAATGAATAACACAGTCTTAAAAAAGAAACTGCCTCAGAGTCACAGCGCTGTGATTATTGTCATAATTATAGAATCACAGAACAATGAAAGAAATTATCTCAAACAATAAAGGAAAAAACATCAGTGGGGCATGCCAAAGGTAGAGCAGCTGCATTGCAGCACAGATTAATTCATGTTTCCTAAATATCACTGGGGAATTCCACGTGCCAATTATTCTTTATTACTTTGAGCAGTCCATTCTCATTTATTCCCAGTGGAATCACACTAACAATTTCTGCATGCACTCCTTAGAAGCACCAGTGGGTGAGGAGAAAGATAATTTTAGTCTGGAGTCTGTAATTAAAAAGATTGTGACAGGTTTTTCCCTTTTCTATGGATTCCCTCCACCCCCAACACAAAGCCTGGCATAAAAAAAAATATAAAATAACAATAAAAATAAAATTAAAAGCAGTATTGCTAAATAATAATTATTAAGTAATTATTGACAAGTTTATTGGTTGTAATATTTTCTCCAGAAGCTGACAGTATTCTATAAGCTTCTACTATTTGATACACAATAGTGATGGGGAATAAAAATCAACAGAAAAATGACCCAAATGAGATGCAGTGGTGTTAAACTATCTTTTAATTAAATCACTTCTTAAGCATGGCCTGATGGGGAACACCTCAATGTATTTTATTCTCATAACATCGTTTGATGAACATAATTGCATTAAGGGAAGCTTCTTTGCAAGCTTCTTTCAACCAGTGCTGCACACTCTGTGATTAACGCTCAAATCTTTTTATAAAACCACTGAAATGTCATAATCATCGAATCAGAGTGGTTGGAAAAGATCTTTAAGAACACTGAGACCAACCATGAACCCAACACTGGCCAGTCCCCACTGACCCCTGTCCCTCAGCACTGTGTCTACACGACTCTTCAATCCCTCCAGGGATGGGGACTCCACCACTGCCCTGGGCAACCCCTTCCAATGCCTCAGAACCCTTTCAGCAAAGAAATTCTTCCTCACATCCCATCTCAACTGCCCTGGCCACAACTGGAGCCCATTTCCTCTTGTCCTGGCACTTGGTCCTTGGTTGAACAGACCGACACCGATCAAATTTGCAGCAGAAAATTGTTATTTACAGAAACCTTTGGGTTTCACTTCGAATCATCCAATGGAGCAGTAGTTTTCAGTACCAACTCTGTTGTCACTTTGGTCCTAAATAACCACTGTGGGGGCAAAGGGCAGCTGGTCTCATATAGAGAAGTCCTACAGACTGTCCTTCAACTTATAGTCCATGCTTTTAGTAATATTTATAACTTAATATCTCATTTAATGGGACAAAACATTCAATTTTAAAACAGTACAAGAGCTTTATACATAATTTCAGTGTAAATCTGTGTGAATTCCAAGGAACTCACTGAATCATTGGGTGGTGACATGTAAGAGCTGATAAAAATGCTGAGAAAAATGAGTTTCTCTTCCCTCACGTCTTCAATTCTTCAAGTGAATCCAAGGAACTCAACCAAAAAAACCCTCATTTTTGGGATGTTTGTCTCCATGACTTCTAAAATAGAAAATATCACATGTTTCTGCTTGAAACTCTTCGAGGTAGCCCAACCTGTCTCCTGAGCAGAGCTCACCAGGTGCTTCCTGAGGTCGGTTATTTCTCCACGTTAATGCGGAGCGGGTCCAGCACGCAGGCGGCTTCCTGGCAGAGCCAAGTGTTTTGGGAACTGTGCTGATTGTATTACAGAGTGGCTTTGAAACAAGATGGCAAAGTTTCATTTCCTGTTCCAAAAACAGGTCGTTTTATGACATTTGACAGAAAAATCTGGAAGCCGGAGCCAAATCTTAAATGGTTTCTGCATAAAATCTTGATTTATAAGTTAAAAAGAAAAGCTTTAATATTTTCTGTTAACTTAAACTAGATTTCTCAACATAACCACATGGATTCCTGTTCAGTTCCTCCTTCCTGATCTTAACCCTTTACACTGCTTTCCTTGTGCTCTCTTCCTAGCAGTAATTCAGATTTTTTTTGGCTTTTCAGTCATTTTCCTTATTCTACTGCACTACATTCAACCTTCACCACGGATTATTTCTCTTCTCTCCTTCCCCAGTCACTCCCAACGCTACCAGCCTCCTGTTAACTGTCTCATCTTCAAACATCCCAAACAACTTCTCCATAACCTCCTACACAGGAAATACCTTTCATGAGCATCTCTAAAATCATGTTATGTTTTTTTTTTTCCACAATCAACCCTTTTCTAAAGTTATTTCTGTCAAAATGCCAAAGGGAACCTCGCTGATGAGGCAGCAGCGTTATCGAGAAATACTTTTATTATCTCATGAAAAATGATTCTTCTTTTAAGATCATTTCGTTGTTCTGATTTGGGGGTTGGAGGTTGACCTGCTGAAAGCAGCCCTGCAGAGAAGGACCTGGGAGTGCTGGTGGATGACCAGTTGCCCATGAGCCAGCAGTGTGTCCTTGTGGCCAAGAAGGACAATGGGCTTCTGGGGGCACTCAGAAAAGTGTGGCCAGCAGGTCAAGGGAGGTTCTCCTCCCCCTCTGCTCTGCCCTGGTGAGGCCACATCTGGAGTGTTGTGTCCAGTTCTGGGCTCCCCAGTTCCAGAGGGACAGGGATCTTCTGGAGAGAGTCCAGTGGAGGCCACAAAGATGATGAAGGGTCTGGAGCATCTCCTGTGTGAGGAGAGGCTGAGAGAGCTGGGACTGTTCAGCCTGGAGAAGAGCAGCCTGAGAGGGGATCTGATCAATGACTGTCAATAGCTGAAGGGTGGGGGCCAAATGGATGGGGCCGGGCTCTTCTGGGTGGTGCCCAGTGACAGGACAAGGGGCAATGGGCACAAACTGGGACACCAGAAGTTCCAGAGAAACTGAAGGAAAAACTTCTTCCCTGTGAGGGTGTCGGAGCCCTGGGCCAGGCTGCCCAGAGAGGGTGTGGAGTCTCCATCTCTGGAGATGTTCAAACCCACCTGGACACTTTGCTGTGCAAGCTGGTGTAGGGAACCTGCTTTGTCAGGGGGGTTGGACTGGATGATCTCCTGAGGTCCCTTCCAACCCCACCAGTCTGTGTCTGTGATTTCTATATGAGGCTTTGCTCCACTCTATCTTTACACTAAACGCTTCCCAAACATGGAGCAATAATCACTTATCCCTCTGGAGATAAACATCCTTTTTGGACCACAACTCTTAAACAAGGAATTGGCTTGTGGGTAAAACATGAGGTGAGATGACTGTCACCAGGCAAACGTGACCATGGCTCAGTTCTTCATCAGTACAAGAAACAGCCACGATTCAGGTCCACTCTTTGGTCTCAAGTGAGCTTGGAAAAGCTACATGATGAGCAACGTGATCTTTCAAGGCACGAGCAAGGAGTTTGAACCTGAAAATATTAGATGCTACCATAGCTAGTGGTGGCAGTAGCACTTACTGTTAAGATCATCTAAACTTCCCTTCCTTGTGATTTTGTCAAAATTACCACCAGAAGTGGTTGTCTTTCTGGTGGGAAGCCTCTTCTCACTTCCCTGTCAATGTTGACTCACGCTCACTCAGAATACAAATGCTCAGAACTGTAGTCAGCACATATCCAATAGACCATGAAGGAGCTCAAGTTCTCCAAAGCAGCACTTGGCTATCAACTGCAGAGTGTGACATATGAGCATTTAAGAGAAAACCTCAACAAAAGAGCAGAATTTTGTATTAATTATTCAACAGTTTCAGCAGATGCATAATCACTCTACAAACAGGCCCTCATTAAAGGAATTAATTTCCCCAAGGTTTTATGTGCAGGTACACACAGAGATTGATGTCCTTGGAAGGGAAAGCAGCGTGGTACCAGCTACTGTGAAACCCATGATGAGCATCTTCTGGACCACTTGTATCATGGAGAAAAGGAGGCTGAGGGGAGACCTTCTGGCTCTGTCCAAGTCCCTGAAAGGAGGGTGGAGAGAGGTGGGGGTGGGTCTGTTAAACTAAGGAACAAGGGAGAGGACAAGAGGAAATGGCCTCAATTTGTGCCAAGGGCAGTTTAGAATCATAGAATGTTGTGAGCTGGAGGGACCCACCAGGATGATGGAGTCCAGCTCCTGTCCCTGCACAGGACAAGCCCAACATTCACACCATGTCCCTGAGGGCCTTGGCCAAATGCTGCTGGGATCTTGTCAGGCTTGGGGCCATCAGCACCTCCCTGGGGAGCCTGTGCCAGTGCTCCACCACCCTCTGCCTCAAGAACCTTTTCCTCATGGCCAACCTCATCCTCCTCTGCCACATCTTCCTGCCATGGCCTCTGCTCCTGGCGTTGGTGGCCAGAGAGAAGAGCTCAGCGCCTGCCCCTCCTCTTCCCCTTGGGAGGAAGTTCCAGACCACCATGAGATCTCCTCTCAGTCTCCTCTTCTCCAGGCTGAACACACCAAGTGCCTTCAGCCTCTCCTCATATGGCTTCTCCTCTAAACCCTTCCCCAGTTTTGTGGCCCTATTTCAGTTAGATGGGATGTGAGGAAGAATTTCTTTGCTGAAAGGGTTCTGAGGCATTGGAAGGGGTTGGCCAGGGCAGTGGTGGAGTCCCCATCCCTGGAGGGATTGAAGAGTCGTGTAGACACAGCACTGAGGGACATGGGTCAGTGGGGACTGGTCAGTGTTGGGTTCATGGTTGGACTCCATGAGCTTAAAGAGCTTTTCCAGCCAAGGTGACTGTGATTCCATGATCATGAGTTGGGTACCTGCCCCCTTCACTCATCCTCCATCCACAGGAATAACCATGAGAAAGCAGCGCTCACTCATGGGCTGCCTGTGGAGGGAAGTTCCTGTGCCCAGCTGATGCTGCAGATAACGAAATCCACGGCTGCCTTAATTGTAATTACCAAATATTTGTGGCTTGCAGCTGACAAGAAGTGAAACAAAACTTCTTTCACTTACATAAATTCCCTCTACATTTTAAAAGGAGTATTACAGCAACTTAAAATAATACCTAGCACTGAATTAATAAAAGATTTATAGAAGAAAATGGAAACCTCTAAGTGACCTCAAAATTATTTTATCTTAATGCTATTTTTTTTTGTTTCATTTAGGAAAGAATCTCCATTTTAGAAAAGTAATTCCCTGGGTGCTTCTAAATCAGTATAAAAAGCCTAAAACAATAACATGTACGGAAAATGATTCCTTACAGTGATAAAATTGGTTCTGCTTGTTCTGGAGTCTACAGAAATATGCATCATGCAAATGTTAACCTTTTATTTATACAGGACACCCAGTGAGCAGCCACTGCTAGGATAAGATTCCTGAGATAATTTAAGACCTTCAGCTTACATGTCAACTTACTTTTCAAGTCAAATAGAGTCACCAGAGGAAAGAATTGTTTAAAATACACATTAATTTCTGGGATAAATCAAATTGTTAACTAAAAACCACCAAGTCCTCAATCATGGGTCATTTTTAGAAACATCATCAGATTCAGCTAAAGCTCATTTGTGCAAGTCATGTTTGGAGCCTGGATTTACATTGGTTTTAAATGATGATTAAAAGTGCTTAGTACAAGTGGCGGGTGACTATGCCAAAAGCACAGATGTCAGCTCAGCTCCACAAAAACTCCCAACAATGCTCATAAAGAAAAACCAGGGGTCATTCAAACCTGAATATTCTAGGGCTGTTGGATCATGTAGTCATTCCAGTTAATGGCAGAAAAAACTCCAGAAGCTGGCAGGGAGGGGTTCTCAAGTAGGATCTTCTGAACAGAAAATGTTATGTCATGGAATCATGGAATAATTTAGGTGGAAAGGGAGCTGTTGGTCCAACCTCTGCTCAAAGCAGGGCCAAAGAGATCAGGTTGCTCAGGGCTGTGTCATAGAATCGCAGAATGCTTTGGGTTGGAAGGGACCTTAAAGCTCCTCTAGTCCCAACCCCCCTGCCAGCAGCAGGGACACCTTCCACTAGACCAGGTTGCTCAAAGCCTCAGCCAACCTGGCCCAGAACACTTCCAGGGAGGAGCAGCCACAGCTTCTCTGCCCAACCTGGGACAGGGTCTCACCACCCTCACACCAAACAATTTCTTCCTCACATCTCAGCTCCAGCTCCCCTCTGACACTTTCAAGCCATCACCCCTTGTTCTCTCACTCCCTGCCCTTGGCCAAAGTCCCTCCCCAGCCTTCCTGGAGCCCCTTCAGGTACTGGGAGGCCACTGGAAGGTCTCCCTGGAGCCTTCTCTTCTCCAGGCTCAACAGCCCCAACTCTCTCAGCCTGTCCTCACAGCAGAGCTGCTCCAGCCCTGGCATCATCCTCGTGGCCTCCTCTGCACTGGCTCCAGTAGCTCCATGTCCTTGTGCTGTTGGTGGCCCCAGCACTGGAGGCAGCACTGCAGGGGGGGTCTCAGGAGAGCGGAGCAGAGGGGCAGAATCCCCTCCCTGGCCCTGCTGCCCACGCTGCTCTGGGTGCAGCCCAGGACACGGTTATTGGCTCTGTGCTGCCAGCGCACGGTGCCGCCTCATGTGGAGCTTCTGGTCCCCCAGCACCCCAAGTCCTTCTCCTCAGGGCTGCTCTCCAGCCATTCTCCACCCAGCCTGGGTTTGTGCTTGGGGTTGCCCTGACCCAGGTGCAGTGTTCAATCAAGTTCTGAATGTCTCCAAGACATTCCAAGACAAGTGTATGTCCACACTCCACTCCTCACCAAGGCCCTGGTTGTGTCTGACCAACTTCACAGCAAAAGTTTTCCCTTACATTTAATCAGAATTTCTTGTGTTTCCACTTGTTCCCTGTCCACCATGCCATCATTTCCACAATAAAACCCAAAAGCCTGGCTCAGTCTTCTCCATACCTTCCCCACTGGGCAGCTGTAGATCATTCCAACTGTTAGGATCTCCCTTTCTTTGCTTACGTTGACTTTTCCTTCATCACGTGCTCCAGGTACCATCCTCACTTTTGGTGTTCCCTTGCAACGCTTCACCACGTTAATCCTCCTGACTGCCAACTCATTCCTCAGAAGATCACTTCCTCTATGAGAACCCTTTCAGTCAGTGCTTTTAAAAACAGGCAAGGACATGAAAACTCCACACATCACCCATAACTGTAAAAACTACTGCTCTCTCCAGAGGAAAAAGCAATGCTGCAGCACCTCTTGGTACCAGCACCCGGGCAGAAGTAACCATCTGCTCCAGGGAAACTCCCTAACATGAAGTTTCTATTTAAATTTAAATTGCCATAATCACCACAAGAACTGTGATCAAGAAGAAAAGTCAAATTGTACAATTGCACTTCCTCATGTCAAGCAAACTGGAAAGTACAGAAGAAACAGAAAAGATGACTGATACTTCCAATAATATAGAAAAACATTCACTAAAACCACAGAGACAAATAAAGAGCAGAGCACACAAAGATGTCCACACGAGTCCTCCAGTGCAGCCTGCAAACATCAAGACCACACAGTGATTTATTTTAAAAAGCAGAGATTTTTATTTCTAAATACCTGTTGCTAATGTTTGCTGCCTTATAGAAAATTTATCATTGTTCATAAAAAACACATCACTCTATAAACAGTTCCCCAGCACTAAATCACTCTTGACTGTCAGTTGTTTGGTGGAGTTTCTTTCCCACCCCCTTTCCTTTTTTTTCCCTTTCCTTTTTTTTCCTCTCCTTTTTTTTTCCTTTCCTTTTTTTTCTTTCCTTTTTTCCCTTCTTTTTTTTTCCTTTCCTTTTTTTCTTTTTCCTTTCCTTTTTTCCTTTCCTTTTTTATTCTTTTCCTTTTTCCTTTCCTTTTTTCCTTTCCTTTTTTTTTCTTTCCTTTTTTCCTTTCTTTTTTTTCCTTCTTTTTTTCCTTTCCTTTTCCTTTGCTTTTTTTTCCTTTCCTTTTTTCCTTCTTTTTTTTCCTTTCCTTTTCCTTTCCTTTTTCTCCTTTCCTTTTTTTTCCTTTCCTTTTTTTTCCTTTCCTTTTTTTTCCTTTCCTTTTTTTTTCCTTTCCTTTTTTTTTTCCCCTTTTTAAAAATTCCCTTTTTTTAAAATAAAATTATACCCTATATCCTATTCAGGATCCTTAAAGAGTGTTTAGCTACAAAGGTGACCGTATGTTTGGCATTAACCATGAAGCTTCACTGATGATCTAGCACTATAAATTAATTTGAAATCCTAAGGCAAGTTTTCCTCAAAGATTTCAACGTTGAAATAAAAGCATTAAAGAGGAAACCTTTGAGAGGAGCAGATTTTGAAAATATACCAGAGAAATAAAATAAAATACTTCATTAAAATATTTTACATTGGGTCAAAGTTCATATAAAGCTGAAATGAGACAGTCCTGACCCCCAGGACTGCCTACACACACTTTGCAAGGTTGTGCACTTGGGGCAGGACAGTCCCAGGGGTGTGCACAGACTGGGAGAAGAACTCATGGAGAGCAGCCCTGAGGAGAAGGACTTGGGGGTGCTGGTGGAGGAGAAGCTCAACATGAGCCAGCAGTGTGTGACTGCAGCCCCAAGGCCAACTGTGTCCTGGGCTGTGTCAACAGAGGGGTGGGCAGCAGGGACAGGGAGGGGATTGTCCCCCTCTGCTCTGCCCTTGGGAGGCCCCATCTGGAGTGTTGTGTCCAGGCCTGGAGCCCCCAACACAAGGAAGATGTGGAGCTGTTGGAGCAGGTCCAGAGGAGAGCCAGGAAGGTGATGAGAGGGCTGGAGCAGCTCTGTGCTGGAGAAGGGTTGAGGGAGCTGGGCTTGTTCAGCCTGGAGAAGAGAAGGCTCCGGGGAGACCTCACTGCAGCCTTCCAGCACCTGAGGGAGCTTCTAAACAGGAGGGAGAGAGACTTTTGCCATGGGCAGAGAGTGACAGGACAAGGGGAAATGGTTTTAAACTGAGAGAGGGGAGATTTAGGTGAGATGTGAGGAAGAAATTGTTTGCTGTGAGGGTGGTGAGACCCTGGCCCAGGTTGGCCAGAGAAGCTGTGGCTGCTCCTCCCTGGAAGTGTTCTCGGCCAGGCTGGATGAGGCTTTGAGCAACCTGGTCTAGTGGAAGGTGTCCCTGCTGCTGGCAGGGGGGTTGGGACTGGATGAGCTTTAAGGTCCCTTCCAACCCAAACCAGTCTGGGATTCTATGACTTGCACCCACCTACCCCAGGCTGTAATGGAATAAACTGCTGAGCTGATGCCCATGTCATCTATGAAAGTCTAGACTTTAAAATCAGTTGAAGTTTTAGTTCACTCTTTCTACCAAAAACAACCCAAAAATTACTTTAAATGCTCATGACAACACCTTTTGGTTTAAGGTCAACATTTCCTCGTTGTAAGTTGCTTTATAAAGTCATAAAGTTCATGAGACAAAGTTACAGAGGAGCTAAGAGTAGAGCAGTAAAAAATGAAGTGCAGTCACAATAAAACTTTATAATAAAATAAAAGTATAAAATAATAATAAAACTAAAAAGACAGGTAACAAAACAGCCCTGAATTTATTTCAACCATCGTCTGACGCTTCCTGCTGACCTCAGGTTAAACTTCTGCAGAAACCTGAGCAGATAACTTCAGCTTAACAGGGTTGGTGGGGCTGGACCTTAGCAATCAGGTGATGGCAACTGTTCCTAAGGAGTTAGTCAGGAAAGTGGTAAAGAATAAAACTTTATGATGCTTTAGTTTGTGCTTTTAAAAAAAAAAAATAATTAAAAAAATAAAAATAAACTGCAGAGATTGAAATGTGGAGCTCAGGTCTGTGGCACAGCTTTTGTTATCTCCAGCTGTAAATTCTGGACATGAAGGATAAAGAAAGAAAAAAACCAACAGGACTTAATTATTTTTTTTTTTAAAGGCAGATCTAGACTGGTTTTACTTCTTATTTCCTGATGGAATTGGTAAACTAGGATAGCACCATAGAAATAATTCTCAATTCTTTTAAAAACACTAGAAGCATTTTGTATTTCCTTTCTGAGGATCGTTGTTTTGTGACAGCTTTCACAGCTACAAGCACAGCAGAATGACTCCTTTTTTTTTCTTCTTTGAATAAAAATATTGCAAAGCAAAGTCACATATTCTGAATTACTGAGAATTATCAGAAGCTGTAGGTCAGCAGGAATCCTGCTAAGGAAAACGTTGATTTATTACCTGTTATAGAAAACTAAATAAGGCTTGTGTGTTTGTATATATATATATATATATATATTTATATTTATTTTTTTAATATATTTTTATGTATTTATTGTATTTTTATATATATATATTTATACATATTTATCACTTTATATATGTATATATATATAAACCAAGACCTATATATCTTATAACAAACTTCACTGCTTTGCCCTCTTCACTAAGCAGGAGTCAAGTGATGTGCATGGCAAAAGAGTTCTTGACAGTTGGGTATTATAAAGGCATCATTATAAAATTACAACTTGGTTAAATGTGCACAAAAGCCTTTAAGAAAAGTCACCCAAATTGTGACCTTTGGGTAGAACATCACTAGGTTCCAGCAAATTAAAATTAAAGGTAATTTAATACACAAAGAAAACAAGAGAGGCACAAAGAGCCAAATCAGCTCATTGATTTTACTCCATTATTTATCAGTGTATCCAAGTTGACATCAAAGTTTGGAAAGCTTCAAGTTTTCTAGGAAATTGAGTGTTGTTTCCACATGTAGATGGTCCAAAGTGATGGTTTTGGAGAGTGCTATGTTACAATTCAAACTCCAAGCCAACAATAAGCAGCTTTTTATGGCCAGAGACTGGTTGAGTTCCAGCCAAGCCAACCTCAGCTTCAAACGAGCCAGATGTCAATGGCTCTGTCACCAACAAACCCCACATCATATAATTCTCCTTCTGGAAACAATAACTTGATTAAAGTTAAAACTTATGAAGAAATTGTTTATGATGGATGCAAACAGAAGCAGTCTCTGAAATATTTGTAAATAAGCACAAATATTTTTTCTTATATTAACGTGGTAATATAGAATCATAGACTGGTTTAGGTTGGAAGGGACCTTAAAGATCATCCAGTTCCAACTCCCAATATAGCCAAGTATCAGCTGAAATTTCTTCAGGGTTTTTACCATTTCTAGGTTTTTTCTCATCTTTGGGCAAAAGAAGTAGAAAAACACAAAAATCTTGGACTCTTTAGTGAAATCCTCACTGATGCACTCCACAGGAGCAGTACCAGGCAGCCATCATCTTACACCTAGATGTCACTTACAACAACAGTTCTAGGCAAAGGATTTACATGATCTGGCTTTGAAAACAGAACAAAATGACTTTTTTTTCCCCACTTTCCACATGATTTTTAATGGCTCTTTTCATAGAATGGTTTGGGTTGGAAAGGTCCTTTCAAGGTCAACTAATCCAACCCCCCTGCAGTGAGCAGGGACATCTTCAACCAGATCAGGTTGCTCAGAGCCCCATCCAACCTGACCTGGAATGTTTCCAGGGATGGGGCTTCTACCACCTCTCTGGGCAACCTGGGCCAGTGTCTCACCACCCTCAGTGTAAAATGCTTCTTCTAATGTTTTCCATTGTTCTAATGACTATATCTAGCTAAATCTCCCCTCTTTTAGTTTAAAACCAGGAGGAGGGAGACTCTGAAGGAAGGGGAGGTGAGGTAGTTTGTTTTTCAAGTCTGAAGGTTACCATAGGAAACAAGGAACGTTCTGAAGTATTATTTAGATAAAGGATTTATCTACAGGTTACTGGATAACTCTGAAAACCAGCCTGAGAAGTAATTTTAAATGTATGTATGGGCCATATACAAAAACAGTGATAAAAGGGTGAGCATCTGATCTCACACAAACTAATGACACTGGTCCTGGAGGTGTATCTCACTATGTAGATGGTGAGGGTTACAGGAACCTCACCTGGTGTGTATGCAGTGGAGATCATCACCAATTTGCAGAACTCATCCTGAAAGAGTAGACACTAAATAGCTGAGTAAATCCTGTATGTTTGAGATGCTACTGGTTTCATTCAACCATCCCAACTTGCTCCTTATAGAGGTCACACTTCCAGTTTGCTTTCAAATGGAACAGCTGGAATGCTGTCCTGGTTTTAGCTGGGACAGAGCTGGTTACTTTTCAGCAGCTAAAACATCACTGAGGTTTGGGTTCAGCTGGGATTTGTTAGGAGAAGAACACTGAGATCACACCGATGTTTTCAGTTGTCACTGGAAGTCAAAGGACTTTGTATTTTGCTGGGCTGCAAATGTAAGATCTGGGGGGGTGAGGAATACTGCAATGGATCAGCTCCACGGGCATTGGGCTCTGCCAAGGGGCTGTTCCATCTCCTGTCCCCCATGGGCAGGAGATCCATGAGGGGCTCTTCCTCTCTGGCTCTCGCTCGGGCTCTGGCTCTCCCGGGATTGCGGTTTCGGGTCGGGATTGTCGCTGCTCCGGGATCGTTCTCTGGGAACGGGCCGGGCTGGGTGGGTGGGTGGTGAGCAATGGCACTGGGCATCACTCATTTGCATATTTTATTACTATTACTATTATCATTACTATTTTAATATCATTATTACTCTAAGTTTTCCTTTATTTCCATGTTTAAATTGTTCTTATCTCACCCTACCAGTCTCCTTACCCTTGCCCCCAATTCTCTCCCCTATCCCCTGGGCAGGAGGAGTGAGCAAGTGCCTGTATTTGGCTGCCAGCCCAGTGCCTGCCCAGTGAAACCACCACATAGAAGAAGTTAATTTTCCAAGAATGCTTAGTTCTGTCCAAGAGTCTTGGTCAAGAGAGAACCAAGAAAAGAAGCTGAGTATGTGCAAGAAGGCAGTAACTCCAAAGGTGCTACAAGAAAGATTTTATCAAAACAATTTAAGGAGAAACTTGATGTGATTTAGAAATGTGGACAGCCCAGCAGAGTTCAGAGGAAGGTGTATCAGCTGACTGGAGAAATACTTACAGATAGGAAGGCAGCCAGAACGACAGAGATAACTAAGGACTTACTAATATTAAGATAAAAGGCCCATTTTTAGAATGTTAATCTCAACACATAAAGGAACATGTTTAATTAAGACACTACAAGTGTATTATAGTGTGTAACACATAGTGGGTCACACACTCAACCTATTAAACAAGAACCCTGCTGCCTGGAAAGGGTTTTAATATCACAGAATCCCAGAACTGCCTGGATTGGAAAAGCCCTTTAAACTCATGGAGTCCAACCATGAACCCAACACTGACCAGTCCCCACTGACCCATGTCCCTCAGCACTGTGTCTACACGACTCTTCAATCCCTCCAGGGATGGGGACTCCACCACTGCCCTGGGCAACCCCTTCCAATGCCTCAGAACCCTTTCAGCAAAGAAATTCTTCCTCACATCCCATCTCAACTGCCCTGGGCACACATCCTTTCAAAATACCTCCCTTCCTAGTGATGTTACCTAGAGGAAGGATTAGAAACATTTAATAGATAAAGTCTCTGGTTCTTTATCCTTCACTCCATTTTCCACTCCTAGTATCTCTTTCACAAGTAGTAACGGCTTTTCCAAGTTCTTTATCCTGTAATCAGCAATTTTCTCCCCATTAACTGCTTTTCTCTTTTTAATATTAATTTCAAGTGCTATTTTCTTGCCTGCTCAACCAAAATCATCAAGATCTTCCTACATCTCTTGGTGACAAGCTTTACATTTGCTTGTACAGAATGGTTCTTCACCTTCAAATCATCCCTTGTCTCTTCAGTTCCTTCTCCATATTGTTTATGTGAAATCATTATGCTAAATAAAACAATCATTTTCTCAGGACTTTGAACAGGATGGTTCCCTCATGCATGTCAGAAGAAGACAGGTAAGGGAGAAACCAGGACCTTGCCAGCAATTCTCCTTCCCTTATAAACCCCAGGTATTTACTTTAATCCCACATCTTCTGGATCTCTTCATCAGTCATTCATCCATGAGAAAACCCTCAGCGCCCTACCTGCACCGACCTCGTCCTTTTACGTCAGCAGAGACCGAGTGGGAAGTTTGTTGAGAGCTCCTGGCAAATATGAGACATTAAATCAGATGAATCACCCTTATCCTCAGGCTCCCTGACTCCTTCAGGAGCTCTTTTTGAAGGACATTTCTTCAAAGAAATCACCTCGATTGTTCCCACCGTACGATATCTATCTGAGTGTGAACTGACTCCAGTCATCACTTGTTTTATCAACCTGCCTGGTAGGGAAATCAGATTTCATCAGCTATAATTCACAGAGCCCTTCCTGGAGCTCTCCTCAAAGGTTGGGACACATTTGTTGGTCTCTGTTGGGACTGAGGTTGGTTCTAGCACCAGATTATTATACATTGCTGTCCCTATTTAAGCAGACTCACATTTGAGTTTACATTAGAGCTCTTGGATGAATGCAGCTGGAGCCTGGTGATACATTAAACTCAATTTTCCTAACATTAAACTCAATTTTCCTTAGGATTCCCCCCCACTATGACTTCAAATAAACAATATGGAGAAGGAACTGAAGAGAGAGGTGATGATTTGAAGGTGAAGAATCATTCCATATAAGCAAATGTAAAGCTTGTCATCAAGAGATGTAGGAAGATATTGACAATTTTGGTTGAGCAGGCAAGAAAATAGCACGTGAAATTAATGTGAAAAAGAGAAAAGCAGTTAATGGGGAGAAAATTTTCCCCCCACCAAGCAGTGTGATTCAGTCAACACGATGGATGGAGGGGATAGCATCCAGGGGGACCTGGACAGGCTGGAGAGGTGGGGCTGTGCCAACCTCATGGAGCTCAACAAGGACAAGGGCAAGGTCCTGCACCTGGGTCAGGGCAACCCCAAGCACAACCCCAGGCTGGGTGGAGAATGGCTGGAGAGCAGCCCTGAGGAGAAGGACTTGGGGTGCTGGGGGACCAGAAGCTCCACATGAGGCGGCACCGTGCGCTGGCAGCACAGAGCCAAGAACCGTGTCCTGGGCTGCACCCAGAGCAGCGTGGGCAGCAGGGCCAGGGAGGGGATTCTGCCCCTCTGCTCCGCTCTCCTGAGACCCCCCCTGCAGTGCTGCCTCCAGTGCTGGGGCCACCAACAGCACAAGGACATGGACACGCTGGAGCCATGGTGCAGAGGAGGCCACCAGGATGATGCCAGGGCTGGAGCAGCTCTGCTGTGAGGACAGGCTGAGAGAATTAGGGCTGTTGAGCCTGGAGAAGAGAAGGCTCCAGGGAGACCTTCCAGTGGCCTCCCAGTACCTGAAGGGGCTCCAGGAAGGCTGGGGAGGGACCTTGGCCAAGGGCAGGGAGTGAGAGAACAAGGGGTGATGGCTTGAAAGTGTCAGAGGGGAGCTGGAGCTGAGATGTGAGGAAGAAATTGTTTGGTGTGAGGGTGGTGAGACCCTGTCCCAGGTTGGCCAGAGAAGCTGTGGCTGCTCCTCCCTGGAAGTGTTCTGGGCCAGGTTGGCTGAGGCTTTGAGCAACCTGGTCTAGTGGAAGGTGTCCCTGCTGCTGGCAGGGGGGTTGGAACTGGATGAGCTTTGAGGTCCCTTCCAACCCAAACCATTCCATGATTCTGTTCTAAAATGCATTTGGTCACCATTTCAATTTGAGACCTTGCCTTTGCCTTACTCTCTCCCTTGCTCCCAAGAATGACCCCGTTGCAAGGACATGTGGGTGTGCTCCCACATAAATTTGCTCATGAACAACAGTGCAAAAACCCCAAATTTACAGTTCTTCATTAAGAACACAGTTGGTTACCAGAGAAGGAGATTCAACTACGAGAAATATGTGAAAGAAGGAGAAAAAGAACCCTGAATGTTGTCCTCTCCTTCCAAAGTCATTTGGCTTGGTGAAAGCACTTGCAACTTAGGTCTTCAGTAATCCACAAAGAGATTTCCATATTAAAAAAAAGTTTACTTTGAAAAAAGTTTCAAAACAAGTTCTCCAAAAGAAAGGACTGGATAAGCACAAGCCCAGTAACTGGGTCAAGAAACCACCACAGACCAGCAGTGACTTTAGCAACTGGACCCCACGCACGTAGAACATCGATGGACAACATGCAGAGGACTTTTTTGTCCCCATTATTGCATTATTATTGCAACTTCTTTAAAAAACCACATTTCTGGGGTATCTGTAGGTTCCTAAGGACACTACTAAAAGCTCACACCACCCAAAAGCCATAAATCCTTGAGGAAACTCAACGAGATGAAGATCCTGCCGAGCTCACTATGTGTTTAGTTTGGAAAATCCACACAAAAAGTTGTCAGACCTACAGAGAAAACGAGAATCCCTTTGCAGGGATTATTTTGTGATGTCCCAACACAACAGTACCCATAACCCATCAGAGCCAGTCATAATTTACCTGGGCTATCTGCTAATTATTTTATTATTTCAATTATTTCCTTTATTATTATTTTTTAAAATTATTTTAATTTTAATTATTTTTTGATTTATTTAATTTTATTAACTGATGACAGCCAACCATGCTTGTAAAGATGGAATTATCATATGTGAGCATCACTTAATAATTTTACCTCCAGTATTATAAGGAAATAATTACTTTATGACCATTTCTATGCCTTAAACATTTAGTCAGCACAAATATTCATATTTTATCAATGGAAAAGCACAACTAGACATACACACAGAGTAACTAAAGACAGGATTGCTGCCTGAAGGACTATCAGCCCTGCAGATACTCAGATCTGATTTAGCCTTCCAGAAAGTCAGATATTAGGCACAGCAATTAATTTCTAATACAGGCAATGATTTACTCTAAGAGGCACCCACATATTGCCAGAGGATTACTTAACTTAGTCAAAATACAATGGAATTACATATAAAAATCCCTTGGAGGCTTCATTTAGTGATCTCATTTTCATTTAGTGATCTCATTTTCATTTAGTGATCTCATTTTCTACTTTGGTTACCTGCTTTTCCTATCAATATTTTTTTTTCCCCCCTCAGTATGCAAAAACATGCTGATAACCCAGTGATTTGTTAGAACACAGTGATAGTTCTTCAATAAAACAATTTGAAATGCAAATTACAGCCTTCTAAGTTGTCATGCCTGATTGCATCACCTGGAAATAGTTTGTAGCAAGCAAATTTAAATAAACTCAGAAAATGTCAATAATGCAATTACATAGAGTGTAAATTAGCTTTAAATAGTTGATTTTACAGATTTTGTAATTTATCTGCAGCTATCTAAGACACAGGAATTGCTCTTTAAGTAATTCTAGGGTGATATTAAAGACAAACTTGTGAGCAATCACATTTGGACTTTTGAAGTGTGTCATTTCCTAGGGGTTCAAGTACCTCCTCCTGGCTCCACCTGGGACAACAGCTTTGCTGATTTGCTATTCTCTAAAATTCATGGTTTGAAATCAGGTTATTTAATGATGTTATTTTCATTAATCATACCATAAAGAAATGTTCTGATCAGATAATTGGATTTAAAAAAGGATGATGGGATATGCTACTGAAGAGCTAAAAGATCTCCAGCTTACTTAAAGTCAAATAAAATGTGAAAATACAGCTCTTAGTTTTACAAACTTGATTCCTTTATCCAAGTGAGTTTTTCAGGAAAAAATTGAATTAAAAAATAAAGTTTTGAGGCTTGATAATTGGTACCAAGTATCCCACATGCTACTGCACTGCACTCTCCATTGCAGCATAATGGAAAAATCAACGTTGCTGTTGCAAAACAACCCAAAATTTTGCATTTCACTCATTTTCCTCTCCCAGATTTTCACACTTCCCAACTTCCATAGAGAAATGAGCTTCCTTACCTTCATGATGTTCACTAAGTCTGTCTGATAATAGCGATCTTGGTGTGCATTAGCAGCTGCTAAAGTGAGAAGATAATCATTCCTGGCGTGGATAGCCTTGGAGTTGCACTCGGAGCGTCGTGCTTTTAACTGCAATGAGAAATGGCAGTTAAAAGATAGGTATTAATGAGAAGTTAAATGATCAAAGACATGTTAATAGCAAATTAATATGAGTATGTATGTATTCATATAGTCAAAACTTTAAGGGATTAATAGCTTAACAGTTTTGGTAATGGTAAGGAGATTTCTGATGTATTTTTCTCTTGTTTAGTTGTGATTTCAAGTGGAGTCTTCAAAGAACACTTGTAACTCCCAAATAATTCCTTGTAAATTTGGTTGTATGCAACTCCACACTCTGACTGATGAAAGATTGAGCTTATCTCATGTTCTAACAATTTACCAGCTGAAATGTCAGTCATCTCTAGATTGCAGACAACACTGGCCATGTGCCTCAGGAAATTAGCAGAGAAAAGTTAAATTTTTCTTATACTCACCTTTACACTTGCCTTCTGCAAGCTTATTCTGGACTGGAAAAGACTAAGTTTGGACCTGAAAGAGAAATTAACAGAAGACATTACTGTCTTACACCATTTCTACAACAGTAGAGGATAAACAGGTTGCTGCACTTCTGCAAAATGGTCATTTAAATAACTTTTTATGTCTACATTTTTAATTGGATAGTTTTAAGTAAAGCTTAAGGATCAAAAATAAAATAGTACAAAGTAAGTTGAGTTGCACCAATAACTTCTTCACTCCATGTTTTGAAATCTTTTCCACAGCTTAGCCTGATTTTGGAACAAAATTTAAATAGGTCATGAAAGGGAAATTGGGTGGTGGCTGCAATTGGAGTTATTTTTGTGTTTGATGGATTTTGAGTCAGCCCTCCAGACACAAAGTGCTATAAATTAGAACTACTGGTCATCTGAAGGAATATTAATGCAAAATCATTAGTAATTATATCCCAGGAAGCTGGAGGAGTACCCATGTACACATATTTATTTTAATAAGTAGAATTAATCTGATTTTCACATTTGGATTCATGAAAGAGAAATCAGAGAAGTACTTTAGTAGCTATGTGAAAGAAGGTGGTTTAAAAAGTAAATAAGAAAACAAAATCAAGCAAATAGTTATTTTAAGTTGAATAATACTGTGGTATTAATCTGTCCTAAAATTCCCAAGCTTGAGTTTTTGGGGTTTTTTTGTTTGTTTGTTTTTACTTTCTTCAGGTATTATAAGTAATCTTATTAAAGTTGTTCATTTCATCATCCAGCCCCCAGAAAGTGAAAGACAGAAAAATTCTCTAAGGAAACCATAATTTTTTTTCATTCCTTGAGAATAATTCTGAGTAACTAAAAATTAAAAAAAATAACTTTTAAATTAAAATTTTATTTATTTTAAATATAATTTAAAAAAAAAAGAAAAAAATGGTGAGGCTAACTCCTATAAAACAGGTCAAACTTGAAACTGAAACCATGGGAGTTGCTTGCTTTCCTGAAAGGAAGGAAATCAGCCTCTTTAGGATGTTAAGGAGCATAAAACACTCAAAAATTTATCTTGGTGTCCCATCCTCTCTCCCCCTTCAAATGGACTGACACCAAATCTGAGATCTCTGGAGAGAAAGGAATGTGCTGGGTTTGTGTGTGTTGGGGCTGGTTTTGGTCATGGATGAAGGGGCTTCAGTGATGGACCCTGTGAGAAGCTTCTCAAAGCTCCCCTGGCTCCAAGGTGGACCCATCTCCAGCCCAGGCTGAGCCAATTAGCAACAGGGAAACAGCTCCTTGAATCCATATTTATGTGGGAAGAACAGATTTGGCGAGGAAAGAGAGAGAATCATCAGGAGAGACCACTGACTTGAACAACAGACAATCAGCCTAAACAAAGATCCTTGCCATGATGAAGGAGGAGGAGAGGGAGGACAGAGAACCTCAGACACCCAGATCAGCACAGAGAAGAGTAGGAGAAGGTCAGTGAGGTTCCCTGCAGCCCATGGAAGTTCAGCAGCAGAGCAGATATCCACATGTAGGCCATGGAGGACTCCATGCCGGAGCAGAAAGCTGAGCCTGAGGGCAGGTGTGACTTTGAGAGCTCAGGATAAGCAAGAAGACTCCAGAGTGGGGGTGAGGAGATGCACT
This sequence comes from Caprimulgus europaeus, assembly GCA_907165065.1. The sequence continues at coordinate 123,910,900 of OU015523.1, forward strand.
GGACCCATCTCCAGCCTGTGGACATCCCCATGCCAGAGCCAGGAGCTGAGCCCAAAGAGGTCCATGGCTCCATGGGCAGCCCACGTTGGAACACTTTGTTCCTGGACTCTTTCAGCCCACGGGAGGGATCTCGTGCTGGGAAGAGCAGCAGAGATGAACTGACTGAACCCCCATTCCCTGTCCCTGTGCTGCTGGGGGAGAAGGGAGAGAAATGGGGAGCAAAGTGATGGGAGCCCAGGAAGAAGGGAGGGGTGGGGGAAGGTGCTGTCAGATGTGGTTGTTGTGTCTCACTGTCCTACTCTGATGATTGGTAATTAATTAAATTGATTTTTCTTCCCCAAGTGGAGTCTGTGTTGCCCGTGCCCATCCCTGGTGAGTGAGCCCTCCCTGTCCTCATCCCAACCCACCAGCCCCTTGCTGTGTTTCTCTGCCCATCTCACTGGGTGGGTGGGAGTGAGTGCAGGACCTCATGGTCTGAGCTGTGGGTGAAGCCACCACAAGGAGCTACACAGCCATTAATTACAAAAAGAATGTCAGCTCACACACTGTCCTTTGAAAAGGTCAAATTAAATCAGGTACTTTAACTTCCTTCCTAAAAAAACAGCTTAAATGAGTTACACTTGGGCTATCCAGGTACAAGTGTGCATGACACAGATATAAAAATGTCTATCAGGAAAAAGAAACAAACAAAACAACTTGGCACAAGTTCATGGAAAACAATTCTCTTCCTTCTAAAATCATCAATAATCAAGTGTTAAAACTCATACATGTACAAATGGGCTTGATAGGCTGCAATTATTTACACAGCCGCTCTAAGGAAAACATACTTGGCCTCAATATCAGCTTTCTCCCGCACTGCTTGAGCCATCTGTTCAGTCTCAAAATATTTCTTTTTGCCTTTAGCTAAATCTTTTACTGTCTCTTGTAATTCAGCTTGGATCCTCGTCAACTGGTCCACACACTGCAAAAAAAAAAAAGCATTGAGAAAAGTAAAAAAAACCATTATTTTTTGGCATCTAAATAACATTATCATCATCATTTTATTACTTTTTATTCCATTTTATAAGGAATGACACGGTCTCCAAGTCATTATTGGTTAATTACTCATGCCTTGCTTTTAAAGCTGATCAGAAAATAAAACCACTTTTCTTTCTTTCTTTCTTTCTTTCTTTCTTTCTTTCTTTCTTTCTTTCTTTCTTTCTTTCTTTCTTTCTTTCTTTCTTTCTTTCTTTCTTTCTTTCTTTCTTTCTTTCTTTCTTTCTTTCTTTCTTTCTTTCTTTCTTTCTTTCTTTCTTTCTTTCTTTCTTTCTTTCTTTCTTTCTTTCTTTCTTTTCTTCCTTTCTTCCTTTCTTCCTTTCTTCCTTTCTTCCTTTCTTCCTTTCTTCCTTTCTTCCTGCTGTTTAACAATTCAAATCCAATGATAACTTGCAAATTAAACATAAAAGTTCTGTAAGCTTTGGAGGAAATAATTAGTTGAAATAATTCGAATATAATCGAGAAAAATTAACAAAAAATCTACTCAAGGTGATATAAAAAATGATTAATCTTTCCTTCTCTATAATTTAAAATAGAAGATAAAAGCTCCTGTGTAAAACACACCACAACAGCAACAAGAAGTGATAAACTTTATTTTAACAGCTAATTTTTCTTTAATTATTTTGACAGCTTTCCAACAAACAGGGTTATTTCAGTGTAATTCATAAAGAAAACTTACAGGCTTAAAATGAACAGCTAGCTAGGCAAGAAGTGAAAATAATTCCATCTCTTTTCATTAATATCACCCAAATAATGTTACAATATATATTTTAATGTAAAAAAAATATACAAAGGAATAGCATGAAAGGTATAAAAGTGATAGATCAATACATTGATATTTAATTATAGATATTCCAGACTAGACATCATCAATGAAGGCTCCAGGCAACACTTAGAGGCAGAGCCTCAAGCTACCTGAAAGAAATCAATGGCCTTCAAAGAGCACACCAGGTCTTTCCACATCATTATCACATACCCAGCTTCTCCCATTCAAGGTGCCAGACGTTGTCCTCTAACTGAAAACCCCCCCAGAACACCTAAATTTTTTCATTACACTAATTATTAATGAGTGTAATCTCCAGTACAAGACTAATAAAGTCATGTAATTCAACAACTTAACCTTGATTTCACAATATTTACATTTTAAAAACAATATCCAGTTGGTTAAAAACAATTCTTGTTCAGTTTGTCTTCTCACCACACAATTCTGCTCTCATTAAAAATGTCAAATTCCTTTCTGGCTAGAAAGCACATAAAAATTTATAGAAGTTCACACAAAAAAAACAGTATTTGATGTGTGCAGACCAATAAAGCAATGGGCTCCATCAGGTAAGCTTCATGGTGGGTGGTGTGGGGAGTGGTGGAGAGCAGGATTGGGTTTTTGAAGACCTCTGAGCATATGATAAAAAAATTAAAGGTAGAAAAATCTGTATATATTGGACAGCTGACAGAGACCTCAAACCATTTCAAAGGGATTGGGTTTTGCTACATCAATTGGTATTTTGATCCCTGAAGTCTCCTACCAGCATCAAAAAAAGAAATTAAACTATCAAATAAGCCCAGTTGTGAACACAATCATTTTAAAAGCATCAAATCTCCTTGCTTATTTAAAGGCATAAAATCTCCTTTATTCTGAAGAATAAAAAATTCTTCAGGAGACTGGATGCCACTGAGGGGGTTGGGGTTGGGTGGACACTGGTTGTACATAAAAAGCTGTCACAGAGGTGACAGAGATGGTTGCTTGTTGCATTGACTCCATGCAGAGTGATTTTCTTCTATGTGTCTTTCAGTCTTTGGATACAGATCCATGCAAACATCTGCAGTGGTGGCTACATCACCTTTCCTGAAGGTATCTGATGAACATCCACTGCAGCTCTCTGCCTTGTCTTCCAAGGCCAACAGATGAAACCACACTTATGGGATAAGCTTACAAGGTCTCTGGGGGATGATAATGGCAGGGGGTGGCTGCTGCCCTCAAAACAGCTTCCTCCTCCCTGCCCAAGAGCTGCTGAGCGAGGACAGAGGATCAGTTTCCTTAAGAGGTCAGATGTGGTCTACAGGGGACACATTTATTGCCCCTGCTCCAGAAACACCTGGCAATTTAGCAACATTTTTCAGCAAATCATGAGGCTTTCTAAAATTGTTCCAGTTTAGTATTAAAATGGGTGATAAAAATGAAGCTTCGATGCGGTACCAAGTCAAGGAGGTAAAAGTTTACAGAAACATCTGGAAAATGAAGATCTTGGAACCATTTAGGTTGGAAAGGACCTTTAAGATCATGGAGTCCAACCATGAACCCAACACTGCCCAGTCCCCACTGACCCATGTCCCTCAGCACTGTGTCTACACGACTCTTCAATCCCTCCAGGGATGGGGACTCCACCCCTGCCCTGGGCAACCCCTTCCAATGCCTCAGAACCCTTTCAGCAAAGAAATTCTTCCTCACATCCCATCTCAACTGCCCTGGCCACAACTGGAGCCCATTTCCTCTTGGCCTGTCCCTTGCTCCTTGGTTGAACAGACCCACCCCCACCTCTCTGCACCCTCCTCCAAGGGACTTGGACAGAGCCACAAGGTCTCCCCTCAGCCTCCTTTTCTCCAGGCTCAGCACCCCCAGTTCCCTCAAGATGATCTGCTTCATAACCTTCCCCAGCACTGAGGTCAGAGTGACAGGCCTGACATCTCATCAAGAGCAACTCAATACCTACTGCAAGCTTGGAAGGAGATGCTGCTTCTACTAGAAACTCGATTTTCCATGGCCATATCAGCCTGAAGTGACAAGGATTTTTACTGCCTCTGCATTTCAATTCTGCTCAGCTGTTGTCTGGATGGAGGTCAGCTCAATAATCAATTTATCTGTTTGGAGATCCAAAGGAAAGGCTGAGGGACTGCACTGTAAATTTGTGGTGAAGGAAAATTAATACCACCAAGGAGATGGTTATTCCATGTTGTAGAATACAGAAGTACTGTCCTGATAATTGGAATCACTTGTTTGCTAACTAAGAAGTTCAGGAAAAGAAAGGAACTTTTATCATTTCTATAACTTTCAAGAAGTGGTTGCCCACTTCTACTGCTGACTCATAAACACTGAACTATCAGCATTTGCACAAGAATAAAACTGGGGATTATTTTACCTAGTAAAGATATCAAAGTGCTACATCTTGTTTGGAAAGCTTCACAGAAAAATGAAATTCCACAGGATAATAAAACAAAATCAGTAATAAAGTTAATTTTTTCCTCCAGAAAAACATATATTGCACATGCTTCTAGAAGCTGGAGAGTCATTTGTTCAGAAACTGTGAGGTTCTGCTACACAAACATCTATTGAAAAGTCTGGAGGCAAATATCTTACAAAATATTTACTCTACAACATATAACCATGGAACTTACAGTTTGTTGTTGTTAGTTTTTAGGAAATAAAACTGAAATAGTGGGATTTTCAGGTTTTTTGGTGTTTCTTTTTCTTTTATCTCAAATGGATCTTTCAGCCTACCTCAAATTAAACCCTGAGGTGACACTGATAAAGGACTGAAGGAATATTTACAACTAATATCTGAGACACTTGCAAAGTGCATGCCACCAGCATTTCTATTTCCCTCTTTATGTTATGTTTTGTCCAAAAACACATAGCAAGCATTTCAAAAGATTCTTGAAAACATCCCAAAATGGATATTTGCTGCACTAGTGGCTTTTTGTACACTATGCTCGTTCTTTAAAGGGGTTTTCTCCTCACTACTACTTTCTCCTTGCTACTACTACACGAGGCTTTCTCCTCACTACAGTAAAATCTGCAGAATATAAATGCAAAATAATTACAATATGAAGAGAGTTTTGCTTTACATAAATACCTATCACTGTATTTTTAAAATGGAAACAGCTGGAATATTGCATTTTATCACAGAATGTTAGGGATTGGAAGGGACCCTGAAAGATCATCTAGTCCAAAACTGGAACTCATCTGGAACACAGCCTCTATTAAGAGGTCTATTGTGGGTCTATTCATAGAATCATGGAATCATTTAGGTTGGAAAAGACCTTTAAAATCAACGAGTCCAATTGTAAACCCAACACTGCCAACTCTAACACATCCCTAAACACCACATCTACAGTCTTTTAAATCCCTCCAGAGATGATGACTCCACCACCTCCCTGGGCAGCCTGTTCCAAGGTTTGACAACTCTTTCAGTGAAGAAATTTCTCCTCACATCCAATCTAAACCTCCCCTGGGACACAACCAAGGGACAGGACAGGAGGAAATGGGCTCCAGTTGTGCCCAGGGCAGTTGAGATGGGATGTGAGGAAGAATTTCTTTGCTGAAAGGGTTCTGAGGCATTGGAAGGGGTTGCCCAGGGCAGTGGTGGAGTCCCCATCCCTGGAGGGATTGAAGAGTGGTGTAGACACAGTGCTGAGGGACATGGGTCAGTGGGGACTGGGCAGTGTTGGGTTCATGGTTGGACTTGATGAGCTTAAAGGGCTTTTCCAATCCAGGCAATGCTGGGATTCTTTGATTCTGTATGGCAGAAACTTCTTAAGACATGTAAAATGGAACAACTCATTAAATGAAAGTCAAGCTCACTTTTTCCCTTGAACTGCCCTATTTCCTTTGCATAGATTAACAGATTAATTACAGCAGCTTTTTCAAGACTTGCAATACCTTGCCAGGAGGTGGCTGGATAATCTCCATTCTACATCTTGAAATTTGCACAAGTCATTCCTTCAGGGCTCAGATAGTCCTGTTCTCAAAATGAGAAGCTATTCTAACAAAACCCATTGTCACCACAAAGCCAATTCAGTGTCATTGTCCCAGCACAGCGTTAAGATTTGCAGAGAATGGTTTTAACAAACTGCACCATGTGTAAAAAGTCTCATTTTCAAGCAATTTTAATTTCAGATAACACAGCTCACACCTTCAACAAGCTGGTTATTTATTTCTAGAACAAAGTGCATGCAAAGAGACTGAAAAGTCCATGTGTATTTTACAGCTGCCACACTAAAAGATTTCTAATAACCATTTTTTTCCTCAATAAAAATGACAAAAGTTTAAAGAATTTTATTAAAGAGTAAATTACCTTTTTCAACTGCTGTTCCTTAAAGCACCTGACAGTCCTGGCTGGCTCAGAAATTAAGTTTTTATAGTTCTCACAGATATTGAGTCGGGATTGGGCCACTTGCATTGTGCCTTCTAAAAGTGATTTCCAAACTGAGTACATGCTCCTAAAATAAGAAAACACAGAAAGGTCAGGGCAGTCCAGGCATTACATTGAAAATATGAGTTGGTTCACATAAGAGTAGCATAACTCTTCACAGGATTGGTTTTAATAATCAAGCTAAAGCACAATCCTTCACGCTGATCTAGCAACTCTCTGCACTTTTAGCAAAACAAAATTGAATTGAAATTTTACCAAAAGTCAACATTTTCCCTTCTCTCCCAGTTTTGTCAGTCAATTTTTTGGCACACAATTCAATTTTCAGTTGATTGAACCTGTTGCTCCAATGGAATAGACTCTACAGATTAGAGCAGTCCAAGCCAGATCAAAGGCTTTTTTATATATATGACAATTTTTTAATAAGATTATGGACTTTGTGAGTTTGGGCATCTTGCAATTAAGCAAACAGTTCCAGCTTGCTCATCAGTTTTGTCTCAGCTACCTGTGGTTCCTTCATCAGGTGTAACGGGTCAAAGACAACAACCACAGCTGTGTGGTGAACCTTGCAGGGACAAAATAATTCACCATAAAAGCTCAGAAGTGCCCAAGTCAGAAGGAAAAGGTGGAGCAGGGAGAGAGGAGGAAGAAGGTGACAAGATCTCCTCTGCAATGGCAGCAAGGAAAGACTGTTGGAGCTTGCAGAGCTCAAGAACTTGGTGATAGGGAGGGAGGGGGCAGCAGGTATTTGGAGAAGACCTCTGGGCACTGTGGGTGCATCTGATGGCATGAAAGGCTTGGTGAGTGGGCATCCTGGTTTTGCTGGGATAGAGTTAATTTTCTTCTCAGTAGCTGGAATAGCTGGGGTTTAGGTTCAGGGTGGGATTTGTCATGAGAAGAATGTTGATCAGGTACAAGGACACCGTGGTTGGGGAGTCTGTGAGTGCAAAGGACTGGGAGGGGGGAAGTGTAATAAATAGCAAAGCCCAGAATTAGCATTTGGATGTGCCCATGGGATATTCCAGATCATATCATGTCAGGACATTAACCAGGGTTGACTGGAAAGCTGGGGATTCTCTTGGGGATCACTCAGGCTCACTCTTCCAGGACTGTGGTTTTGGGATTGTCTCTGCTCTGGGATCACTGGCTGGGGACAGGGTGGGCATTGGTCAGTGAGTGCTGAGCAACTGCTCTGTGCATCACTCATTTGCATATTCTGTTGTTGTTATTATTATTATTTTTTTTTATTATTATTATTATTTTATTTCAATTACTGAACTGTTTTTAACTCAACTCACAAGTTTTCTCACTAATTTACCTTTCCATTTCTCTTCCCTACGCCCTGAGGATGGGGGAGAGTGAGTGAGCAACTGTGTTTGGCTACAGCCAAAGGAGTGAAACCACCACAATGGGAAGGAAACTGCAGGTTGGTGGGGTCTGGGTGTTATGGGAGCATTTTATATACACTTAAGACTGATAATTCAGTTTATTCCTTCTTAGAGACACAAGTGCTATGAAGATCCATGTCCAAAACACAAATCTATCAATAATTCCTTCCTGTTTGAAATAAAACTTATCAGAATACAAAGAACACATGAAAATAAAGCATTTTAACTTTTTTTTCTAAATATTTAGGAGGTACTGTTCAAAATGGGGAGGCTGAGCCATTTCTGTTTCCATGTTATCATCCACCTTGCATGTTAATTCAACTAAATTTTGCAAACAACTGTTCCTTGCTTGGCCTCCTCCCTGCTTTCAGATGTGATCTTTATGAAGAATGGTCTCCTAAAAAGAAATTTATTGCTGTCTTTTCCTATGAAAAAATCCCTGTGCTTATTACTCTAATCTTATTTGCTAAAATATATATTCAGATACAAGCATTAATACCCAAACACAGGGCACAATTACAGCTGTTGTCCTATCTTGTCATTTTGTTTTCCCAACCTTCCTAAATTATTCAAGTAATAAACATCTATTGAAGACTAAGCTCAGAATTTCAGGGGAAAACATGTATTTTTAACTGGCAAAGGAAAAAAAAATAACTTTAACTACAGAAGGGCAGCATTTCATTGTTGAGTAAAATAATGACACAAATTGTAATTACAAAGACAGCTATTTTCAGATATCCAACTGTTAAATTACCTATAATCACTTCGTTCATCAGCTTTTATTCCAAGCCAGTCCTTCTTTAAATATTGGCTAGCCAGCTTCTGAATGCTCTGTGAGAAGAAAATAATAATAAAAAAAAGGTTAAAATTAAGAGGTACTGAAAATAACTTTTTTTTTCCTGTATCAGACAATTATAACATGACAAAGAAAGAAGCAATCAGGCTCAATTATCAGCAAACCACTACGATGCCAGACTTATTTCTTCCCCTTTTTATATTTTTATTTGATTTTAGATTCCATTGAGGACAATAAATAAGTTTGATGTTAATATTTACTTTAATATTTTAAATCAGAGGGGCTCTCTGCACACCTCAGCTCTGAAAGTATTTCTGTACCTGAATAACTCTGGTGAGATCAATAATACAGAAGATGTTTGAAAAGTGTGTGGAATAATCACAGGTAGGAATATTGTAAGAAAAATGTAGATTTAAGAGTGTCAGGAGAAAATAAAGCTGCATTTTTAACTGGCAATGCTCTACAGCAACAATAAGAAACTTTAAGTATGGGAGAGCAACGTTTAACTGTTGAGTAAAATAATTATATATATGGAGTAATGAATGCATAAATATTTCCTATATAATTATAAATGCTAAATATAAAATATGAATTGTATCAAATAATTGTACACATTGAAATTACTGAAGAAATGGACAGCAGGTCAGGGAAAAGATTATATTATTGAAGATAATTATTCGATTCAATATAATAATTATTGAATTATTTAATAGCTGAAGACAGCTATTTCAAGATATCCAACTGTTATAAGAATAAAACATTTTATTTAACAGAATGGGGACATGGGGTTCAGAAAAGCAATGAAATACCTGGTTATTTCTGTACCCCAGACTGAAATAATTCATTTTGATTATACAAAGTTGTACTGAAAAAGCTCTGTCGCTCACAGGACCAGGAAGCCTTTACTCAGAGGATTACAGTAAACTAGAGACTGCAAAATCCAGTTGATTTTTAATTATTAATGTTAATTACACTCTTTAGTCTCTATGTTTTGCATGGCCTCAGAAAATCAATAAGAACATTTTCATATCCAAGCTTGGAGAGCAGTAAAATTCAATTTATAAACAATGCAAAGGAGGGGGAGTCGCTGTCGCAGCTCCCTCGCCTCATAATCTCATTTAACAGTATACAGCAATATATAGTACTCATAATTCATAATTCATAATACTCATGAATTGAGTGCCATCACATGGAGAAGAGGATGTAGATTCTCCAGCTCATGGAGCTGGTTAACAGGTTTATGAACACTGAGAAGCATTCCAGCTTCTTCAACAGATCCACTACCAGAGAAGTAATCTCTCCAGCTTTCAAATAAAAGTCTATTTAGGGATGAAGTGGGAGACTTGGCTTGAAATTCTCATTCCAAAATTAAAGATGTAAAAAAAAGTGATAAATAAAGCTATTTTTTTTGCACACAGAAACCCTATAACCGACGTCAGCAAATCAACTACAAACCCAGCGGGATGAACCATTTCTTTCCAAACTGAACAAGATGACCACAAAAATCAGTAAAGCATGGAAGAGAAGGTGCCAGCTGCATGTCAAAGCTGTCTGATTATTTAGTATTTATTCATGAAAACAGATAAAACCATGTTGGCATCTCATCCAAAACTTCTCTGGGTGAACCTATGGGACCACCACAGTAGATTTGCTTCCTTCAGCTTCACGCTGAACATCACTTGTTTTGTATGAGATCCTCCTTGTTCTGCTCTCAAGAACACTTCTTGTTTTGCTGTATCCAAACAAAGAACATCACTGTTGGGCTCAAGTGGGGGAAGTCAACTGATTGTTTAACCTTTGGCATCACCCAACTTTGACCATAGCCTGGGAGCGTGCTCGTTTCTTCCTGAAGGTGGACATTGACCATGTTTAATGGGTGTGAGATAATGATATTTAAATGTAGGAATAAATCAGTAGAGAGGTAAGAACAGAAGTCTGTGCAGAATGCTCTCCTGATTTCAGTGTTGTTTGGTGACTCATTTCCTTAATATTTATTTCAAAGTAACTTTAGAGAACGAGACAGAGTTTCACTGAGTAAAGGTGCTACCAAAAATTACAGTGTAAATCCCCGTCCAAAGCTGAGTGAAATCCATAAAACCTTCTTCCTCTCAGTTTTGTTGGGCTACAGACTGTTGGGTTGGGGGCTCTACTTAGGGACCCTGTGAGAAGCTTCGTGAAGCTCCCATGGGTCCATGGTGGAATCACCTCCAGCCCAGGTTGAGCCAATTAGCGATCAGCGAATACATATTGATGAGGGGAAGAGCCAGGTTGGCAAGGTAGGAGAAAAGCATCAAGAGAGATCATTGACTTGAACAAAAAGAGCATCATGGCCATGAGGAAGAGAAGAGACAGACAACCTCAGATCAGCAGGGAGAAGAGTAGAAGGTCAGTGAGGTTCCCTGCAGGCCATGGAAGCTCAGCAGCGGAGCAGATACCCACATGTAGGCCATGGAGGACTCCACGCCGGAGCAGAATGTTGTGCCCAAGGGCAGTTGTGACCATGTTGAGTGCTCAGCTGGATAAGTAAAGAGACCCCAGAGACACTCAGTGCCAGAGCTGGTGGCGGGGAAGGTGCACTGGACATGTCTCCAGCCTGTGGACATCCCCATGCCAGAGCCAGGAGCTGAGCCCAAAGAGGTCCATGACTCCATGGGCAGCCCACGTTGGAACACTTTGTTCCTGGACTCTTTCAGCCCACGGGAGGGATCTCATGCTGGGAAGAGCAGCAGAGATGAACTGACTGAACCCCCATTCCCTGTCCCTGTGCTGCTGGGGGAGAAGGGAGAGAAATGGGGAGCAAAGTGATGGGAGCCCGGGAAGAAGGGAGGGGTGGGGGAAGGTGCTGTCAGATGTGGTTGTTGTGTCTCACTGTCCTACTCTGATTGATTGGTAATTAATTAAATTGATTTTTCTTCCCCAAGTGGAGTCTGTGTTGCCCGTGCCCATCCCTGGTGAGTGAGCCCTCCCTGTCCTCATCCCTACCCACCAGCCCCTTGGTGTGTTTCTCTCCCCACCTCACTGGGTGGGTGGGAGTGAGTGCAGGACCTCATGGTCTGAGCTGTGGGTGAAGCCACCACACAGATGGAACATCCCAACTTAAAACCCTGTCCAGGAGAATCAATATTGCAAGGTTGGTGCATCTGTATCCTCAGCCACCACGTGGCTCATGAGTCCTGTGTCCCACTGTGCTGGACACCTCCACGTACCATGCAATGGTGCAGGGCTGCCTTCAAAACTTTTGATATCTGAAGAAACACTAAAATAATTTTTAGTATGAAAACATAAAACCCTAGTTCACCAAAACTCCAGTAATAATCTGTTCTCTCTTGTGAAGCAAGAAGGTTTTGTGATTTAATGTTTCCATTTCATTCTCAGGTGTGTATCATTGAATCTGAATAAAAAGTTGGGTTCATTATTTTGGAATGGTATTAATAATTGATATATTTTGAAGTCCACTTTTTCATTGTTTATTTTTAAACAATAATTATTGCCATGAAAGGTCACAAATATCTGAGTTCTCCTGCAATCAACCTCTGCTCACCCTTTGTTGAAAGGACCATACTGATGACTCCACCTGTGTGTGCTATTAACATATTAAACAGGATTTAGAAAGAACAAATATAAAATAGTATAAACAGAGCAGCTGCCACATAAACCCAATTTTAACTCATTTAAAGAAGATTTGTATCCTTCCTCCATGAGTTTCCCATCCTCCTCTCCATCAGAACACATGTTGGGTCGTTACGCTCCAAACACGTTAAGATGACACGTTCATGGGTAATTACCACTGGGTAAAAATCTGCTTCACAGATGGATGGATGGGACAGAAAATTGTCTCAATGAATCACCCAAAGAATCAACACCTAGAAATGAAATTCTGCTGAACAAGAAAGACCATCAAAAAATCAGCACAGCTTCATGGAGGCTCAAATTCAGGTTTTCCAGTGCTCCTGGGAAGCTCCTATTTGATATTCCCTCTCCCAAGGTCTTCAAGTCTACTTATTGGTATTTTCTAATAAGGCCAAATGTGACAGATAGTGAAGGAGGCAAAAAAAACAATTAAAAATATTCATTATTATACTAACAGAAAGTAATTACTGACAGAAAGATGTCCCAAATTAAAAGATTATTGGTAGAAAAGCATGAGGCTTTTAAAAAGACACATTAATGATGCTTTTCAAAGCAGTCCTAAGATCTTTATCTGCAATAATTGAGACATGCTCATGACAGCCAGGTCCCCTAGAACCTATTATTGATTGCAGAAAGCACAACAGACGCCAGCTGATGTAACCCTGAGTGTTGGAAAATATCAATTAACAGGACAAATTTAGGGCTTTTTTTTCACTTAGGTGGTTTCAATATCTTGCATCATTTTGATCATTTCTCTTTATCAGAATCACAGAATCACAGAGTGTCAGGGATTGGAAGGGACCTCGAAAGCTCATCCAGTCCAATCCCCCTGCCAGAGCAGGAACACCTGGATGAGATCACACAGGAAGGTGTCCAGGTGGGTCTTGAATGTCTCCAGAGAAGGAGACTCCACACCCTCCCTGGGCAGCCTGGCCCAGGGCTCTGGCACCCTCACAGGAAAGAAGTTCCTTCTCAAATTTAAGCAGAACCTCCTGTGTTCCAGCTCACACCCATTGCCCCTTGTCCTATCACTGGACACCACTGAGAAGAGCCTGGCTCCATCCTCCTGACACTCACCCTTCAAATATTTATAAACATTAATAAGGTCCCCCCTCAGCCTCCTCTTCTCCAAGCTCCAGAGCCCCAGCTCCCTCAGCCTTTCCTCATCAGGGAGATGCTCCACTCCCTTCATCACCTTGGTGGCTCTGTGCTGGACTCTCTCCAGCAGCTCCCTGTCCTTCTTGAACTGTGGGGCCCAGAACTGGACACAGCATTCCAGATGTGGCCTCCCCAGGGCAGAGTAGAGGGGAAGAAGAACCTCTCTTGACCTACTGACCACCCCCCTTCTAATGCCCCCCAGGATGCCATTGGCCTTCCTGGCCACAAGGGCACAGCGCTGGCTCATGGTCATCCTGCTGTCCACCAGGACTCCAGAATCCATCAACCAAGCCCTCATCATTTTCATTTCTACAAATAAATCTACACTCTGCTATTATTATTTCAGGAAAAACAATGAAGCTTGAGTTGAGAAGGACTGAGCAATATTGTCCTCTGAGTAATCCCTAATATTCAGTGATCCAAGGAACTCCAACAGAGGCTGTAGGCAAATGGGCCAAATTATCCCTCCAAGTGGGGAAAAAGCAAATGGATGGTAGAAAAAGCCCAGCCAGAAGGTAAAACCTTGGGCAACACGTTCAGTCTGAGGCTGGCAGATGGGAAGGACACATGGACAGCAGCTGCTGTAACCAGTTGATGGTTGCAAAGCTTCCTCCAGCCATGCCATCTGCAGCGGTGGTGGGACACTGGGACAGCAGTGATGGAGAAGGTGCAAAGGAGAATTAAAGCTGGAGAAAAAGGGAAGGTTCCCACCTGAAGCCAAGTCTGAGTTGAGAAGATGATGTCCTGTATGTTTAATATTCATTAGCTACTACATGCTTTTAATGTACTGTTATTCTAGTTTGAAGAAGGACTTTTCCAAGCACTGATCACTGACAAGTGACAAAAAATAATGGGCTTTTTCCTTCCCTCATGACATTATTTTGATAGAATTATAGAATCATAAAATGAGCTGGAAGGACCCACCAGGATGATGGAGTCCAACTCCTGTCCCTGCACAGGACAAGCCCAACATTCACACCATGTCCCTGAGGGCCTTGGCCAAATGCTGCTGGCATCTTGTCAGCCTTGGGGCCATCAGCACCTCCCTGGGGAGCCTGTGCCAGTGCTCCACCACCCTCTGCCTCAAGAACCTTTTCCTCATGGCCAACCTCACCCTCCCCTGCCACATCTTCCTGCCATGGCCTCTGCTCCTGGCGTTGGTGGCCAGAGAGAAGAGCTCAGCGCCTGCCCCTCCTCTTCCCCTGGGGAGGAAGTTCCAGACCGCCAGGAGATCTCCTCTCAGTCTCCTCTTCTCTGGGCTGAGCAAACCAAGTGACTTCAGCCTAAGTGGCATTATTTTGTCTGCCAAGTACTTTTCTGGAGGCAAACACTCCACAAAGGTCAGGTTTTGAGCATCTCTCTCTTTCTTTGACTTCTTCTCTGTGAGGAGGGAGAAGAACCCAATTCTCTGGAGTTCACAGAAGTTCAGAAGCCAGTTGTACCATTCAACCCCTGCAACTTAAGGCTCTCCAGCAGCACCAAGAAAAAGCAATAGTTCTATGATGTTTAAATTCTTATTATCAGACCCATCCATTGCTTGTGCACAATAATTTTGTTTTGTTTTATTTTTAAATGAGGAAAAACCGTTCAGTAATGTTGGACCATTATTCTTGTGGGTTGCATGTGAGATGGAAAATTCTATTTTATATCAGTACTGCTGGTTCTTCAAAAATAAAATTCAGAGTCACATCAAGACCTCCCTGCCCTTGTAAAAACAGCAGTTTGATTGATATCAGGTATTTTTAAAATCCCATTTTTAGTTGTAGGCGAGTCAGACTGGCTGAGAATGAAAAGAAACTGCCATATACAGAGAATCTACTAAAAAGAGATTTAAACCCCCTGACTTAGGAGAAATTTCTGCATTTTGAAGAGTGTTTCTACTACAAAAATGATTAAAAAAATTAAAATAAATTAGATGCATCCAAAAAAAGACACTGGAGGTGCTTGTGCTGCCCCAACACTTTCAGGTTCTTCTCTGAAACCAGTGGGATTTTACGTGCCTTCAGCCAGCTCAGTGAGTCTGACTCACTGAAACAGCCAGATATTCAGCACCAAAAATTTCACAGACAGCTTTACCAATCATACAGATGTTTTTGGGGGGTTGTTTTAGGTTGGTTTTTATTTCCACAAGCTTCAAGAGTAACTTGAAACATATTTTAGGCTGTTGCAAATCTCTTCCAAACATGTGGACAAGGAGAAGGGAACGTGTGGGAGTGGAAAACGCAGTCTGAGTGGTGAGAAGACAACTCCAGCTCCTGAATACAGAATAATTTAGACTCAATATTAAATTCCAAGATCATTATTAAGTATTCCAAGTGATTATTTAAAGTGGGATTTTATTTACTAGCACAAGATTCAATAAAACCTTTTAATGATTTAATGAGAATAAACTGTTCAGCACAGACTCAATCCATGCAGGATACGACTGGGTCTAATTTCTGTTATAAACTGACGACAAAAACACTGTCAGACACAATTGGTTTACTCAGAGTTTACACAGGGCCTTAGGCAACAAGACTGTGAGTAAAGAGCTGCTGCAGCACAAAGAAAAATGAAAATAAACCACATAACAGGCAGCATATGGACTTCTACAGAGCATCTTAATATTTGCAAAAAAAGGAGCAGATCAAAACTAAGCCAGGACTGGTTGTGTTGTCTTTAAATAGGGTTAAGTGATTAAAAAATTAAAAACAAAAAGGTTTCTGTGTGCCTGCAGCATCAATTTTCAAACTCCCCCAGAAACATGATGAAGGGCTGATTATCTAATATAAAGCTGCATCACTAATTGTGTTGCTTCTCCCTCCTGGAGATGCTCCTTCCTACTATTAGATGATTCCAGTTCCAGAAAATATGGAATTTCATTCGTGATCTTTTTCCAACCTGCTCCATTTCTCATTTTTTGGTATTTTAAGCATGACAAGAAGGCAAAGGAAAACAAAGGGGAAAGCTGAAAAATTAATTTACAGCAATCAGATTTAGGAAAGAAAATGTCAAGTCTCTTGTCCTTCACGGGGTTCGTTCATTTGTTAAGTTAAAGTCAAGAGTTAAAAACCAATTACTTCCCTGGAAGCCTCTTGATGCTTTCCAAAACATCTCACTCCTGGAGTTCAGCATTATTTTCATAGAATCATAGAATCCCAGACTGGTTTGGGTTGGGAGGGACCTCAAAGCTCATCCAGTCCCAGCCCCCTGCCAGCAGCAGGGACACCTTCCACTAGACCAGGTTGCTCAAAGCCTCAGCCAACCTGGCCCAGAACACTTCCAGGGAGGAGCAGCCACAGCTTCTCTGGCCAACCTGGGCCAGGGTCTCACCACCCTCACACCAAACAATTTCTTCCTCACATCTCAGCTCCAGCTCCCCTCTGACACTTTCAAGCCATCACCCCTTGTTCTCTCACTCCCTGCCCTTGGCCAAAGTCCCTCCCCAGCCTTCCTGGAGCCCCTTCAGGTACTGGGAGGCCACTGGAAGGTCTCCCCAGAGCCTTCTCTCCTCCAGGCTCAACAGCCCCAACATGATTTTCCCAATATTTTCCATCAGTTTTACCATTTTATTCCAGACCACATTTCTTTACATGTATTTTATGCCACCACATGACAGAATCAATAACCTCCCTAAAGTCAAGACAACCAACACCTTCTCTACTTACAGACCCGTTACCCTGCAACAGCAAAAAAATACATTAAATATTTATACCAAACTGGTGCTAAGAAGGGGTTTTTTTAACACTTCTTCTTGTTGCTGCAATACTTTTCTAGGAATTTAAATTAACCTGAATGATATAGAACTTAATTCTTCCTCTATCAGCATTCCTTCTAAAAATAAATTGGCAGTTTGCTCCTTTTTGCAAAGGTTTTAAAGTTTTCAAAGCCAACACTCACAGCTGTAAGACAGGAAATGATCTGAGGTTAAATCCCTGCAGCCAAGCTGACTGGACCTAGAACCAACTGAGATTTATTCATCCAAATATCCTCTAAATTACTATATTTCTGATCTTTCATCAGGGCAAGACAGATATCTAACCCAAGGATTAATATGAGCCAATCCACCCACAGTGTTCTACATCACTTGGCAAAAAATAAATGTGGGAAGTTTCTTTATTTGTGTATCTCTGGTGTTAAGAGTATCCTGACAGATTAGTTCAATAAAGATTAAATAACAAAACTATACTTTACAGTCAAAAATTATTGTCATAATATGTGGCACCACATCTGTAACTGAACTGCAGATCCTTCCAACTCTGAGCAAGTCACAAACTAGAAGGAAACTGGTTACAGGGACAAAGCTAAAGATCCATCTGTCATTTCACCTTCCTAATTATATATTTTAAACTGCTAAATAAGAGATAAGCTGGCATTCAGAAACATTCCAGGTTACTTTTAAGGTCTTTTGCTAAATTACTCCTAAAAAAATCACAGAATCCCAGAATTGCCTTGATTGGAAAAGCCCATTAAGATCATCAAGTCCAACTGTCAGCCCAGCACTGCCCAGTCCCCGACTGACCCATGTCCCTCAGCACTGTGTCTACACGACTCTTCAATCCCTCCAGGGATGGGGACTCCACCACTGCCCTGGGCAACCCCTTCCAATGCCTCAGAACCCTTTCAGCAAAGAAATTCTTCCTCACATCCCATCTCAACTGCCCTGGCCACAACTGGAGCCCATTTCCTCTTGTCCTGTCCCTTGCTCCTTGGTTGCACAGACCCACCCCCACCTCTCTGCACCCTCCTCCAAGGGACTTGGACAGAGCCACAAGGTCTCCCCTCAGCCTCCTTTGCTCCAGGCTCAGCACCCCCAGTTCCCTCAGCCGGGAACTCAGCACACTTGTGCTCCAGACCCTTCCCCAGCTCCGTGCCCTTCTCTGGACACGCTCCAGCACCTCCAGGTCCTTCTTGGACTCAGGGGCCCAACACTGAACCCAGCACTGGAGCTGCGGCCTCACCCGTGCCCAGCACAGGGGGAAGAGAACTTCCCTGATAAGTCAACGTTGATGCACAATTGGTTTATTGCATGGTCCATGGACATGTTTTCTGTTCTGATCCCACTGTAGGGTTGGTTGCCTGATGGTACTGAGACCCAGCTTCAAGTTCAGGTACCCTCTTCTTGCAGTCACATCAATTTTTAGCTCCACAACCTATACAATATGGAAAACAAACAGACAATCCCCATCTCTCCGAGACACCAACAGAAACAGAAGCAGGTTGAGCAAAATGATCACCCAGGCTTTGAGTTGGAAATGTGGGAACCTGCTAACATTTCTTTTTTAGTCTTAAAAACATAGGCAGCTTGTGACTAGACCATCTATAATTACTCTTCCCTGTACTTGCAATAACTTCTTCTAGACTGTGAAGTTGTTCTTCTCAAACCTACAGAGTCCTTTTTCATATCCAGCTTTCTTACAAGTCCCTGTGAAATTGTTAAAACACCTCAAGAAAGGACAGAGCTTTAGGTTATATTAGAAGAAATTCAGAAGGTCCCACCACATCACTTTTCTGTGTAGTTGAAGGCAGATGGAGAAGATTTCTTCTCAGCCCTGGAGAAGGAATTTGTTTGCCTCTTGGTTCAAAGTGCTTCTGGAGTAAATCTCCACTTCTCATAGGTAAAGCAAAGTCCTGTGGAGTATCGGTGATGGGACAAAGGGTGATGGCTTTAAGTTAAAAGAGGGGAGATTCAGACTGGATAGAAGGAGGAAATGTTTTACACTGAGGGTGGTGAGACACTGGCCCAGGTTGCCCAGAGAGGTGGTAGAAGCCCCATCCCTGGAAACATTCCAGCTCAGGCTGGATGAGACTCTGAGCAACCTGATCTCGTTGAAGATGTCCCTGCTCACTGCAGGGGGTTGGACTGGATGACCTTGAAAGGTCCCTTCCAACCCAAACCATTCCATGATTCCATGATTAACGAACGGGTACAACTGCTTTACACAGGCTCTTATGAAAGAAGACTTCTTTTCCATCATACTGCACTAGGCAACAAAGTTTTTGGTCATATTCATTTTATACTTTTAGGTAATTTTTTTAGCAACTCAGGACCTTGACTAGCCCATCTAGACATTAAGGACAAAGCCTCTGACATCAATTTAGTATTCCCTGAGGGTATTTTAAAGATGAGTAGATGTGGCACCTAGGGATATGGTTTAGCAGGCATGGTGGCGTTGGGTTGATGGTTGGACCTAATGATCTTGGAGGTCTTTTCCAACCTTAAAGACTATGATTCTATGAACATTCAGCACTGATGAGTTTTTGTTAGATGAATACACTTTCTATCAGCACATATAAGAAATTATTGGGTGTCACACTGCAAGAGAAAGGTCTGCAGAACCCTCTACCTGTAGATGGAAGATATTTTACCTTCAGAACCCACACAACAGAGGTAAGAGGCACCAGCACCATAATCCAAGATCTTCTCAAGGCTCTAGAATAGTTCTAAACTCAGAAGGCACAAAACACCATTTATAAAGAGTCCCTCACTCTACTTTTAAAGCACAGACCATATAAAACTGGTATTAAAAGACTGAAGAGAAGAAATCACAGCTAAACATCTCTTTGTCTCCATTTACAGGTCTGATTAATTAATTTCAAGTATCTCAGGACACAGCACCTTGACCTATAAAAAATATAACCCAAATCCCACGTGTAAAAGGAACAGTAAAAAAGCAGTTGCAGCATTTACTCGTAAGAGGAACTATTTTCACATTTACTGGATCTCCTGTCTCCCCTGCTCTCTGTGAAACAAATGCCACATCCTTCCTCTCCCTCTAACAAGCCCTTTGCACAAACCTTATCTGAGCACGTCCTGCCTCTCAAGAAGGAGATGGGAGAGGTCTCTATCACTTCCTCACCATCATTTTCTGCTGTTTTAAGGGATATAAGCCAAAAGCACAAAAAGGTTCTATTTTATATGACTTTGAAGGTATCTGATGGGGGGTTTGAACTGGCACTGCTGTCAGGGGGATGTATTTTATTTTTGTACAACTTTCTGTTTGAACTGCTGACAAGAACAAAATTGAGTGCACCCTCAGCAAGTCTGCTGATGACACCAAGCTGTGTGGTTGGGTCAGCACGCTGGAGGGGCGGGATGGCATCCAGAGGGACCTGGACAGGCTGGAGAGGTGGGGCTGTGCAAACCTCATGGAGCTCAACAAGGGCAAGGGCAAGGTCCTGCACCTGGGTTGGGACAACCCCAAGCACAAACCCAGGCTGGGTGGAGAATGGCTGGAGAGCAGCCCTGAGGAGAAGGACTTGGGGTGCTGGGGGACCAGAAGCTCCACATGAGGCGGCACCGTGCGCTGGCAGCACAGAGCCAATAACCGTGTCCTGGGCTGCACCCAGAGCAGCGTGGGCAGCAGAGCCAGGGAGGGGATTCTGCCCCTCTGCTCCGCTCTCCTGAGACCCCCCCTGCAGTGCTGCCTCCAGTGCTGGGGCCACCAACAGCACAAGGACATGGAGCTACTGGAGCCAGTGCAGAGGAGGCCACGAGGATGATGCCAGGGCTGGAGCAGCTCTGCTGTGAGGACAGGCTGAGAGAGTTGGGGCTGTTGAGCCTGGAGAAGAGAAGGCTCTGGGGAGACCTTCCAGTGGCCTCCCAGTACCTGAAGGGGCTCCAGGAAGAGTGGGGAGGGACTTTGTCCAAGGGCAGGGAGTGAGAGAACAAGGGGTGATGGCTTGAAAGTGTCAGAGGGGAGCTGGAGCTGAGATGTGAGGAAGAAATTGTTTGGTGTGAGGGTGGTGAGACCCTGTCCCAGGTTGGGCAGAGAAGCTGTGGCTGCTCCTCCCTGGAAGTGTTCTCGGCCAGGTTGGCTGAGGCTTTGAGCAACCTGGTCTAGTGGAAGGTGTCCCTGCTGCTGGCAGGGGGGTTGGGACTGGAGGAGCTTTAAGGTCCCTTCCAACCCAAACCAGCCTGGGATTCTGTGTTTCTATGAAAATAAACTCTACAGACTCCTGAAATGCTGATCACCTCCCTCCCTCCATCCCAGTGAGAGCTCTGTGGTGCTGGAGAGAAGGAAGGACAAGCATCACGATCTGATGTGGTTGGAAAAAGCAAAGCACCAAAAAAAAAAAGCATCAACTTCTCGAACTCCTAATTCTCACCTTCCCCATATCTGCAAAACTTGTTTTGCTGAGTGAGACCATAACCTTCCCAGTTTGGTAATGTGTGAGGATTTAATGTCATTTTAAATTCCAAATTCCTTGTAGTTCAGATCTTGGGTGGCTGATGGAATATGGCAACAATTTCATCTTCTACAATATTTTTGTCTGGAGAATAACATGGCAACCAAATCTGTACAAAAGAGAAGAATCAGGACAGGATCTTGTAGGCAAAGACTAAGGTTGGCCATGAGGAAAAGGTTCTTCACCCAGAAGGGTGGTGGAGCACTGGCACAGGCTCCCCAGGGAGGTGCTGATGGCACCAAGCCTGACAAGATTCCAGCAGCATTTGGCCAAGGCCCTCAGGGACATGGTGTGAATGTTGGGCTTGTCCTGTGCAGGGACAGGAGTTGGACTCCATCATCCTGGTGGGTCCTTCCAGCTCACAACATCCTGTGATTCTATGACTCTAAACCAGGGATTAGAAATCGACCTTACCTAGTTCATCTGCCTGGTGGAAAAATCTGAGAGAGAAAAACCTTGTCACCCTTCCAGTGAACCAGCTCTACCAGCATCCATCTGCACCAGTGCCCAGCTCCACGTGAGCACTTCCCACATGAGCACTGGAACCAGTTTCTGATTGAAGATACTCATTAAAGAAAGTAGGAAAGAGGTTCATATGGCTTTGTACCCTCCCAAATGTGACAACCCAATCACACAGCTCTCCTACCTTCGAGAACTTCAGTCTGTCATGGTCAACACTTGTAGTTTTTTCCTACTAAAAAGGGAAATGTTTTCTTTACACTCTCAAAAACCAGAAAAAAAATGACATATTTATAATCTAACCAAACCCTTTTGGAGGTTTGGTTAGCTTATAAATAAATAAATGTAATAATAAATCTAATAAAGAAATCTAATAAATCTAACCTCCTCTTCTTGGAGGAGAGTGGTCAAGCAACGTTGCCAGTTAACCCTGACTCTAAACCTTGTTTGTAAAGGAACCTGAAAATCAAACCTTTTGCTTTCAAAATAGCACTTAGTGCTTGATGGCAGAGAAAAGAAAAGAGGATAAACACATTTTCCCACTGAAAATTCAAATGAAGCAACTTAATGGGTGAGTCAATTCTGTAGTGATTTTCTGGGAGATTAAATTATGCCCAATTCAAGTAGATGTGCAGAGAAATTAAGCAAAAGAAGAGAACTGGACAAAAATAAAACCACTGTGACACTGGATGGGACACTGAAAACACAGCAAATAAACCAGAGGAGAATATAACATTGCAGCATGTGTCTATTTTCTTAGTTAATTACATTAAAGTGTAGAAAGATATGAAAAGAAAGTGTAAATTGAAAACACAAGCTGGGAATTATCTGAAAATATGATGATAAAATTACATATTGGATCAATCATCCACAAAGATAAATTATAAAAAAAAAGATGTTAAAAGAGAATAAATAAAAACAGATTCTTCAAAATTAGAGATTTACAGAGACTGGAGGAAAGGGGATTTTAGGAAAATGTGAAATATACACATGATATCAAAAGTAATTGAGGAAGTTCAGTTAAAGAAAATTCCAGAGTCACATTTCACTTCCACTTGATCACAAGGTTGGAAAACACATGCAGCTGAATTTTGATGTGGTGAAATAGAGAGTCCAGGAAAAAAAAATTAAATAAATAGGAAGTTTAAATTAAAACCAGCTTTAAAAGCCTACAAGTGCCATGTCACAGAAAGATGAAAATATTCTAAGAACTGCAGTGACTGGTTGAGACTATTATTAAAATGCAGAATTATGAATGAAGTAGTGTAAGAACCTTTCCTAAATTAAATGCAATAATCTCCAGTTTATTTAAAGAAAACAGATGTATGTGGAAAAAGGAGATGATTAAGAACAACAGTTTAAGAGACTTGGGGTTGGAGACAGAGAGGGTGCTAATATCTGTTAAAACTAAATGTTTATATTATTAAATACAGCTGAAACTCACCAAAGAATTGGCAGCTATAAATTAAATGTACAGCAAAAGGTGAATTATCTGATATACTTATTAAAAAAATCCCTCAGAGATATTAACATATAAGAGCATGGTAGGCAGAAGTTAAGCATGACACTGACTTTCAGTGTGAGCCAAAACATATTCAGAATTATTCTTCAGAACACTTCTAATTGAGCATTTTGCAGCTTACATCAGCTTGATCTAAATTAATATCAATGGTCAGCTAGAAAAGATTCAGCCCAGTGCCAGAGAATTTCCAGAGATGGGAACTGGGATAAAGACAAACTGGGGGATTTATCAACAAGGGGGATAAAAAACGTAGATAACCTCAGTGAAAATCCTACAGATTCTGTAAATACAGGGGTGTGACGATGCCAAGAGGAGCTCCCTGGCTCCATCTCCTCTTGGGGGACCAGAAGCTCCACATGAGGCGGCACCGTGCGCTGGCAGCACAGAGCCAATAACCGTGTCCTGGGCTGCACCCAGAGCAGCGTGGGCAGCAGGGCCAGGGAGGGGATTCTGCCCCTCTGCTCCGCTCTCCTGAGACCCCCCCTGCAGTGCTGCCTCCAGTGCTGGGGCCACCAACAGCACAAGGACATGGAGCTACTGGAGCCAGTGCAGAGGAGGCCACGAGGATGATGCCAGGGCTGGAGCAGCTCTGCTGTGAGGACAGGCTGAGAGAGTTGGGGCTGTTGAGCCTGGAGAAGAGAAGGCTCCAGGGAGACCTTCCAGTGGCCTCCCAGTACCTGAAGGGGCTCCAGGAAGGCCGGGGAGGGACTTTGGGCAAGGGCAGGGAAAGAGAACAAGGGGTGATGGCTTGAAAGTGGCAGAGGGGAGATAGAGATAAGATGTGAGGAAGAATCCAGTTCCAACCCCCTGCCAGCAGCAGGGACACTTTCCACTAGACCAGGTTGCTCAAAGCCTCAGCCAACCTGGCCGAGAACACTTGTGTTGACCACAACTCTTTGAGTGCAACCATCCAGGCAGTTCCTTATCCACCGAGTGGTCCATCCATCAAACCCACTTATCTCCAATTTAGCAACAAGGATGTTGTGTGGGACAGTGTCAAGCACCTCACACAAATCCAGGTAGATGACATCAGTTGCTTTAGCCTTATCCACCAATGTTGTAACCCCTTCATAAAAGGCCACCAGACTGGTCAGGCATGATTTGCCCTTGGTGAAGTCATGCTGGTGGTCACCAATCACCTTCTTGTTCTCCATGCTCCTCTGCATAGTTTCTAGGAGCATCAGCTCCATCATCTTGCCTGGCACTGAGGTGAGACTGCCCAGCCTGTCAACAGCCCAACAACTGGAAGTATTTATATTTAATGCAATTTAACATTATATATTAGCATGATAGATTAGGATATATTAGCATTTAAGTTATTTTAGAAGGTGAGGAACTTCAAAACAACTTCTTCCAAGTTATAAGAGCTCTTAATTGGTGGATCTAAAAGCTCATCTCTAATAAGCATTTCTTAAAAGAGTTTATTTGTTTGCATTCAAAACAGAGTGCAAACCATTACTTCTTCCCAGAGAAGGAATAAATTCTACATTCACCTTCCTCTGTGCTGTAGAAAACGTTTCTGAACTTGTTTTATTCTCCTCCAGCCCTTTCTGAAGCTGCTCGGTGTTATTCACTGAGCAGGACGGCATTTTCTACTCTGTGGGAACCTCTTAATTAACAGTTCACATAATTACAAAGCACTGAGACAGAGCTGCTTGATGAAGCACAAACCTGATTTTTTTTTCTCTATACTATAACAGATAACTAATAAATTTGTTGTGCTTCACATAATATTTATCGATTACTTTATAACAACCAAAATGTTATTATTCTGATTTTTTCACACTACAGTGTCAAAATTCATTTTGCATTTGGTAATTAGCTTCCAAGCTAATCATCAGAATATGGAACTTGCAATTAGGTAAATCATTTATATTCAATTTTGATAAGTTTTTAACATTAGTTTAAATGTTTACATCATATTGTCAGGCAAAAGACAAAAATCTGCCTGAAAATACAAGAGCATATTTTTAATTAATTTGGTATATTTTGGTATTTGGTATATTTTGGTATTTGGTATATTTTGATATTTGGTATATTTAGGTATATTTTGGTATATTTTGGTATTTGGTATATTTTGGTATATTTTGATATTTGGTATATTTTGGTATTTGGTATATTTTGATATTTGGTATATTTTGGTATATTTTGGTATTTGGTATATTTTGGTATTTGGTATATTTTGGTATATTTTGATATTTGGTATATTTTGGTATATTTTGGTATATTTTGGTATTTGGTATATTTTGGTATATTTTGGTATATTTTGGTATATTTTGGTATATTTTGATATTTGGTATATTTTGATATTTGGTATATTTTGGTATATTTTGATATTTGGTATATTTTGGTATATTTTGGTATATTTTGGTATTTGGTATATTTTGGTATTTGGTATATTTTGGTATATTTTGCTATTTGATATATTTTGGTATATTTTGGTATTTGGTATATTTTGGTATTTGATATATTTTGGTATATTTTGGTATTTGGTATATCTGGCAAAGTTTACATGAATAGATTTCCCTCTGGAAATAATTCTCATCACTATTCAGACTTCACAGTTTTCTTGGTGTTTTGGTTTGTTTTTTTAACTAATATTTCCAAATATTTCTTCTCTATTCTGTTTCAAGTATTCTTTTTAAACACTAAACCCTGAAAATCTACTTTTAGCACTGCTGAAATCTTACATCCTCTAATACAAGATGATAATTATGACAATAATAATTATTATTATTATAAATATTATTATTATTATCAATAATAGTAATAATATAAAGCTTGTGCACAGCCAGCCTGTTTCTATATCAAAATATTTATTAACTTATTTAGTTTGGGGCTAATTGAGCAAAGTAACTTTTCCTCAAATATCTCAGAAAATACATACTTGCATGGAAAATAGATCATCTCATTCAACAACCAAGGAGGAAGAAAGATTTGTCACTGCTTCTCTGGTTATCCCTCAGATCAATAAAAGAATTCATTTTAATAAACTTAATAAGTTTATTGGTTGCTTCAGCCAGTAAATTTATTAAATTTACTATATTTGAATTTGCATAAATTTAATAAAATTACTGGCTGCTTTAGCCAGTATATTATTTATATTTATATTTATATTTATATTTATATTTATATTTATATTTATATTTATATTTATATTTATATTTATATCTATATTTCTATTTCTATTTCTATTTCTATCTATATCTATATTTATATGTATATGTATATGTATATGTATATTTATATTTATATTTATATTTATATTTATATTTATATTTATATTTATATTTATATTTATATTTATATTTATATTTATTAAAATTAATTCTGCTGCTTCGGTCAGTGATTTTAAACCCTCAAACTGAGAAGTTTGGGGGTTTTTTGAGTAAATAAGTAACACTTTTTGGTTTGTTTGGAGCAAATAAGCATGTACTAAAAACCACTGCTCTGAATTTTCAGTGTAGAAGCCAAAGAGCCAAAGCTCTGAGATGTTTCAGAAGCCCATGAAGATGATTCACCTTGGCTGGTCAATTCTTTCAGCTGAACAAAGCATCTCAATTGTTGTGTGGAAATCAGGAAGACAAAGAAATCTTGGCATCATGATCCAGTGAGGGAAAAACACAAGGTTGAGACTTTGCAAATCCAAACAGTTGGATGAATCAACCAGAAGAGGAGGGAAAGCATGAAACCACTCATAGGAAATTCTATTTCCAACGTTGGAGGTCACCAGACACTGAAGCTCTTCTGAAGTTTGAAAATTGACCCACAAAAATGAATTCTAGCTCAAGAATTTCAGTGATGATGTGTTGTGGTGGAGAAAAAGAAGAATAAATATATTCTGGGTGAAAGGAATTCCATCAAAATGGGGTTTTTTGGGGAGAATCCATATTAATATAAGGACATAGAAAGTGATGGAGTTGTGTCCAACAAGGAAATACAGAAGAAATTAAACAGTTTAAGAAAGGCAATTTCAAGAGAAATGTGGCCAAGGACAGGTTTTTCCAAGCTCTGACCAGCTGACCAGCTGATGTGAACTGAGAACTGGATTGATGAACCTTTAAGAATGAAAAAATCTCATTTCCCACTCCCACAGGGAAGAGATTTTGAAAGATATTCCCAACAAAAATAAAATACAACTATTTTTTTCCTTCCCATAACTCCAAACTTCATCTTTCATCACCCACCAGTCACAGCAGCATGATTTGGGCCAGCTCAAATGTTTGCAATTTCTATTCTTCAACATCAACAGAAGTTTCTTCACCTTTTGAGATGAAAAACGACATTCTCAAGAATCTTTAACTCATGGTCTACTACTCCAGTTAGTGTCTGACTCACTACTAGTAGATTACTCCATCATGTACTTGACTGCAGCACATGAAACGAGAGGTGCCAACGCAGCTTTCCACTTCCAGTGCTGAGAAATTGGGTGTTTGCTGGAAATTGTCAACGTTCACGGCCCAAGATGACAGAGTTGACCCAACATTTCCCAATGCAAAGTGCAACAATGAGTTTTACACTCCTGGGATGAACATAAAAATCAAGCAGAGGAAACCAAGCTGGCTGCTTCTCTTATGCTGATGGTGATAAGAAAGGACAGTGACTTCTCTGTGTGTCCTGAGCCCAGCTGTCCTGGAGGGGCAGTGGGGCTGCACTTGTCCCCTGACCAGAACTCTGGTGCTGTCATAGAATCTTTGAACCATTTTGGCTGGAAAAGCCCTTTGAGCTCATGGAGTCCAACCATGAACCCAACACTGACCAGTCCCCACTGACCCCTGTCCCTCAGCACTGTGTCTACACGACTCTTCAATCCCTCCAGGGATGGGGACTCCACCACTGCCCTGGGCAACCCCTTCCAATGCCTCAGAACCCTTTCAGCAAAGAAATTCTTCCTCACATCCCATCTCAACTGCCCTGGCCACAACTGGAGCCCATTTCCTCTTGTCCTGTCCCTTGTCCCTTGGTTGAACAGACCCACCCCCACCTCTCTGCACCCTCCTCCAAGGGACTTGGACAGAGCCACAAGGTCTCCCCTCAGCCTCCTTTTCTCCAGGCTCAGCACCCCCAGTTCCCTCAGCCGGGAACTCAGCACACTTGTGCTCCAGACCCTTCCCCAGCTCTGTTCCCTTCTCTGGACACACTCCAGCACCTCCAGGTCCTGCTTGGACTCAGGGGCCCAACACTGAACCCAGCACTCGAGCTGTGGCCTCACCAGTGCCCAGTGCAGGGGGAAGAGAACTTCCCTGCTCCTACTGGCCACACTGGTGCTGATCCAGGCCAGGATGCCCTTGGCCTTCTTGGCCACCTGGGCACTCTGCTGACTATCTGCAGTCCCAGCTATGTGCAACTTTAATTTCCTTTGTCTACCTTAAAGACACCAATATTCAACCCTGCAAAGGTCCAAACGTGCAGGGCACACTGGATTTTACAACATCCCTCATTCTACCCCTGCAAAGAGATGGGCAGAATTGATTTAGAATTGATTTCTTTTTTATTTTAAGAAGCAATTAAAACAAATCCCCTTTAAATCAATGAAATTCATATGTCCTGTTTCATATATATATTAAATATATATATTATATATATATTAAATATAATATAAAATAGATAAATATATATATATATATAAATAGATAGCTAGATAAATAAATCAATCTTTGGGGACCTATTTCTGTAGAGCAATAAAAGCAAGCAAAGCCTGTAATACCTGTGAAGCCACAAGAAGTTTTATACCATATAAAATTTCCCACCTTCCTAAGACTCCATATCACAAAATCCCAGAATTCCCTCAATTGGAAAAGACCTTGAAAATCATCGAGTCCAATAATTAACCCAACACTGACAAAAGAACTTGAAGTAAAATATAATTTAATAGTAAATATTATTTGTGCAAAGTGCTTTCCTAGAGCATCTGCCCTCAGATATCCTACAGGTCCTGCAAGAAACTTCTGAGATGATATCCACGTCCCTTAATCTGCTCTTAAAAAGTATTTCTATATATTTCACAGGTTTTACTGTTTTATTTTTGTCCTTTCATCATTGAACATGGATATTCAGACTATACAAAATTATAAGTAAGGTTTAAGTAACCTTAAACTGATTTTATTAATATTTTACCAAGGGGAAATTTGATATCTCGGAGTTTTTTGGTACTTAAAATCAAGGATAAGTTTAAATAAAAATTAAAAATAGTTAAAAAATTTAATAATAATAATAATAATAATAATAATAATAATAATAATAATAATAATAATAATAATAATAATAATAATAATAATAATAATAATAATATCCCTATTTTCTGCAGAACAGAAGAGCAACTACTGAACTACTGGAGAGATTTTAGAGGTTGTGTTCATGTTCAAACATCTGTAATAAAAAATAAAACCCCGTCCACAGCCCAGGATCCAGGTGCCAGAAAACTCACTAAGGGGAAAAACCATCTATTAGAAAATATTTTTTTCTCTGAAGTTCTAAAACAAGCCAACTCTCATAAGAGCTGCCAAAAGCATCCAAATCCAACTCAGCTTGACTTCATTCAGCTAAAAACAATAAAAAATTTCCTTCCTGCTCATTTCGAAAAGAATTTAACAGGAACAATTGATATTAAAAAATAATAATAATAATTAAAAAAATAATCAAGCTAATCTCTGTGCAGAAAACAAACCAATGAAAACCAGCCAGAAAAGCAGGAAAGTTTGTCTTGGGGTATTTATATCATAAATTTATTCAGTATTAACATTTATAGATATAGTATAAATATAGATAGATTTATAGATATAGATAGGCCCACAGAAACTTTTTAATATATGTGGCTTTGTGTGTTTATATACATATATTATAATATATATAAAATTTAACATTATATATTAAATATATTATATATAAAATTTATATATTAATATTATTTATTAAATATATATTATATAATATATTTTTATATTATATTATTAAATATATTATATATAAAATATATAATATTAAATAATTATATTATTAATTTTAATAAAATTTAAAGGTATGTAAAAATATAATATATATATATATATATATATAAACACACACATATATATATTTTTTAATTTTTATTTTTATTTTTATTTTTTTTTCCCCCTTCAACCATGAAACTCCTGGAATTGGTATTATCAGAAAAAACAGAATAATGAAGAAAAAGCAAGAAAATCCCCAGTGCTGGGGGCAGGGAACCATCTGGTCCTGCCACACTGACACAAGAGGGCAGGGGGTGAGTCTGGCAGCTCAGGACTGGAAAGCATATGGTACATTTCCTCTTCACTTGGCTTTTCTTAGCTTGTGTTAGAACCTTCTGAGACCTGGTGGAGTTGGTATGAAGGTTTTTTTGGTACTGAAAATGAAAGCAAAAAGGCTCAGAGTTCCTCAGGTTGGGTAATTTTGAAGCAGGGAAGTAGGAAAAAAAATAATCTGAAAATTTCTGTAATATTTCAAGATTGTTGCGTTGGTATTTTGTTCAGTTTTCTGAATGAGTTGGGGGCTAATTTTTCATGCAATGTCCTTCTCATAGTATTTTTAGAATTAGATATGGGAAATGCCCTAGATTGCTTCAAGGTCAGGCAAAAAAAAATTAAAAAATAAATTTTAAAAAAAGGTAAAACTGGAATTTGTCAGTAAAACGATATCAGGATTCTTTGGGCCACATTTATTGAGGCTCAGAGTAAGTTTATTCTTAAATAAGCAAAGTCAATCTTTTTGATTGTATATTTCCTAATGGTTACAAGACAAGCTCTTGAGCATCAAATCTATTCATGTAAGGATAAAACAAAACAGAGCAGTCTGAACTTCCCACAAACAGAGGATTGGAAAAGCTATCCAGGTAGTCAAGAGACCTGAAATGAATCCTTGGAAGAAGATCCACATTTCAGAGGTTCACAGCAGTACTGGAGTCAGTGTCTCTGGTTTTTTTGTCCATCCAGTTTATCAGAAGGTTTCACTTCAAAGATAAATCTGCTCCGCTCTCCTGAGACCCCCCCTGCAGTGCTGCCTCCAGTGCTGGGGCCACCAACAGCACAAGGACATGGAGCTACTGGAGCCAGTGCAGAGGAGGCCACGAGGATGATGCCAGGGCTGGAGCAGCTCTGCTGTGAGGACAGGCTGAGAGAGTTGGGGCTGTTCAGCCTGGAGAAGAGAAGGCTCCAGGGAGACCTTATTGTGGCCTCCCAGTACCTGAAGGGGCTCCAGGAAGGCTGGGGAGGGACTTTGGCCAAGGGCAGGGAGTGAGAGAACAAGGGGTGATGGCTTGAAAGTGGCAGAGGGGAGCTGGAGCTGAGATGTGAGGAAGAAATTGTTTGGTGTGAGGGTGGTGAGACCCTGGCCCAGGTTGGCCAGAGAAGCTGTGGCTGCTCCTCCCTGGAAGTGTTCTGGGCCAGGTTGGCTGAGGCTTTGAGCAACCTGGTCTAGTGGAAGGTGTCCCTGCTGCTGGCAGGGGGGTTGGAACTGGAGGAGCTTTAATGTCCCTCCCAACCCAAACCAGTCTGGGATTTCATGATTCTATAAATGGAAATTCCAATTAAATTTTCAGATGAGCAATTAAAACGAGATAAATTCCCAGTGCTGCAATGTTTCTCCATGGAGCACTGTGGTGTCTGGGAGCACCAGTACCCTTGGAATGGGTCAGCACCTTGTAATGTCAGATCCAAAACCACAGACCAAAATCTCAAAAACCCAAATATAATAACAAGTCCTCAAGTTTAAGACAAAAAATATATATATACAAAGATTAATCTAATATAACTGAGGCCAGGAGAGAATGAGACACAATTAGTCAGCGCAACACCGATCTCAGCACATCAGCGCTGTGAATTCATGGGAGGTTCTACAGCAGTTACGTGAAGTTGCACTGATTCACAGTGCAATGTGTTCAGCTGTTCTGTACTCAAAGTCTTGGTCATAAAAATCACAGAATCCCAGACTGGTTTGGGTTGGAAGGGACCTCAAAGCTCATCCAGTTCCAACCCCCCTGCCAGCAGCAGGGACACCTTCCACTAGACCAGGTTGCTCAAAGCCTCAGCCAGCCTGGCCCAGAACACTTCCAGGGAGGAGCAGCCACAGCTTCTCTGGCCAACCTGGGCCAGGGTCTCACCACCCTCACACCAAACAATTTCTTCCTAATATCTAATCTGAACCTACTCTGAGCAGGTTAATGAGTATTTAGCATTATTTTTTGTACTTAGCAGCAATTTTCCCTTTGCAAAGTTTAGTAGGTACTACTTTTATATCTAAATGATACAAGGAACTTCCAGGAATAAATCTCAGCAACTACTACAACTTTACTACAACAGGAATATGTGCAAGCCTCCTTAGAAAACCACAATTTTTTCCTATCAAAGATGATACAGATGAGCTGGAGGGAAAACTGTGTTTGCAAAGCTGTGGCCAGGAGAACTGGCTGAGCCCTGCAGGTGCTGTGTCATCACTGCTGAAAAAGAAAAGATTCAGTAGAGTTTTAGGATGTTATGATGGAACAGCCATAAAATTAAGATGATTATGGATCAAATAAACAGATACTGTGTGTGTGGTCTTACCAGTGACCAATACAAGACTGGATTCATTCAGCACAGAGTTAAATGTTATTGTTGATCCAGCAGATGTGTTAAAAACATAATTATTGAGGGAAAACGCAGCTCAACTGTGATTGGAGCTGAGCTCTGTGGAAACTGTAGAACAGCATCACAGGATTAAAGAATTTCCTCGATTGGAAAAGTCCTTTAAGATCATTGGTTTCAATCATTAACCCAACGCTGACACTTATGGGATAAGCTTACAAGGTCTCTGGGGGATGATAATGGCAGGGGGTGGCTGCTGCCCTCAAAGCAGCTTCCTCCTCCCTGCCCAAGAGCTGCTGAGCGAGGACAGAGGATCAGTTTCCTTAAGAGGTCAGATGTGGTCTACAGGGGACACATTTATTGCCCCTGCTCCAGAAACACCTGGCAATTTAGCAATATTTTTCAGCAAATCATGAGGCTTTCTAAAATTGTTCCAGTTTAGTATTAAAATGGGTGATAAAAATGAAGTTTCGATACGGTACCAAGTCAAGGAGGTAAAAGTTTACAGAAACATCTGGAAAATGAAGATCTTGGAACCATTTAGGTTGGAAAGGACTTTTAAGCTCATCGAGTCCAACCATGAACCCAACACTGCCCAGTCCCCACTGACCCATGTCCCTCAGCACTGTGTCTACACGACTCTTCAATCCCTCCAGGGATGGGGACTCCACCACTGCCCTGGGCAACCCCTTCCAATGCCTCAGAACCCTTTCAGCAAAGAAATTCTTCCTCACATCCCATCTCAACTGCCCTGGCCACAACTGGAGCCCATTTCCTCTTGTCCTGTCCCTGTTCCTTGGTGGAACAGACCCACCCCCACCTCTCTCCACCCTCCTTGCAGGGAGCTGAGTCACATCCAAGAACATTAGCAATGTGCTTTATAAATATTTCTACTCTAGACCAGTGATTAAGAGACTGTCATTAGAAACTGCTCATTGCTTTTTAATTTTAGAATATCTTTAGCAGTGGAAAAAGCTTACAGAACCACTCTTTCACTTCTGAAAATGTCAATAATTTTTATAGACAATATTTTGTAGGAGGGGCTCTGGGCTGGGTTTCTGATTCTCTTTTGCCTTTGCACATCTTCAGACAACTTGGTCTAAGAGTGCTTCATTCTCCTCCACCTGCAAACCCAGGGGCACTTTTCTTTCATTGATGTAGCAAAGGTTGAGCATTTCAGTATTTTTTTTGTTAAATATTAAACAACTAGGAATTATTTTGCTATAAGGTGTCCCTGTAATTTCTAAGAACAGTCACATAAACACCAAATATACTGAAATTTTATCTAGCAGAAATGCAATAGCTTTTCTCCTATTCCCAGTATACATTTTTTTCTTAGTTTAATATAATATTTAAGATTAGAGAATATAAAAAAGCCACCAAGTTACAAACAAATTCAACCAAATTAATTTAACAAATGTATCTGAAAAAAATTGAAAAAAATACTGTTATGTTCATTTTCTGCTTCACAAAGGATTTTTTGTATTCACAAGACACTGCAGCTCTGAGACATCTAAGGCAAGTGTGATCTTTAGGTAGCAACACAAAGATGTTTTATTAATTAAAGCATCAATTAATAGATGCCAAAGTCATCTGGTTCTGTATTCTCCATTGTTCTTCAAAGGCAAATCATTGCCAACTTAAATATCGCCTTCATAGAAAGCACTGAAAGGTTAAACAAAAAGCTCTTCAGTCCAAAAACGCTCCCAACTCTGAAGACAGCAAGCTATAAATTATTAAGTAGCTTGTCTAATTGCTTCATGATGGCATCCAAAGATTCCAATCCCTTCCCTACCCCCACATCCCAAGACGTAATTCCAGCTGGATGCACTTTCAGCACAGCCCATTATTCACAGGAACCCGTTCTCATGTTCAAATGAGGGACCAGAGGTCAGGCTCCTAATAAGAAAACAAAGAGTTAAGATTCCCAGAGCCATCCTAAATCTCCAAGCTACATCAGCAAGCTGACAAGTGAGGAAAACCTAGGAAACCTCATCAATAAGTGATGGAGAAAGGAATTGGATTAGACCCAACGGTCCGATTTTCAATCCACCCCCTCCCAAATTAAGTTGTATATGGAGAATTGCTCCTATAACCACTGCTCTGAACCTTGGTTGTAAATCAGACACTTCAACTCAGAATTAAGCAACTTCAAAGGATGAGAATATAAAAAGAGAACTCAATTCCCACTTATTCTGAAAGGAAAAGCAGGAAAAACCAGGACAAGATAAAAAAAAGCCACACTGAATCCATCAACATGCACAGATTTTCCAATTCACTCGTTTGTTGGGTTTCAAACGACACCTTTCAGGCAGAGAAAACACACATTTAATGACTCAGGGCTTACAAATTACAGCAAAGTTTGCAAATCAAACAAAATAGCTCTTTTTTTTCAATTTACTGCTGGAAGTAACAGCATTCATCATTTTCTAAAATACATAAATAAATCAGCCACACACACATGAAATCAAAGCACGTGTGAAACTGGTAACTGCTGAGGTAGGAAACACTGGCTTGAAAATTCTTCTTAATTTTCAGATGATAAATATTTATTCTTTTCTGCCTACCATCTCTCACTGTAATTAAATTAATCATCATTATAGCAAAAAGTAATTGATTGATTTTCATGTTCTCTCACAGAAAAAGAAATATGGCATCTGGTAGACATTATTCGGCTTTCTTTAAACCAGCACTACTGACCTACAGCTACTTGAGGGACATCAACCAGTGCTCCCATGGAATTTTCACACAGACACAGACTGGTGGGGTTGGAAAGGACCTCAGGAGATCATCCAGTCCAACCCCCCTGCCAAAGCAGGTTCCCTACACCAGCTTGCACAGGAAAGTGTCCAGGTGGGTTTGAACATCTCCAGAGATGGAGACTCCACACCCTCTCTGGGCAGCCTGGCCCAGGGCTCTGGCACCCTCACAGTGAAGAAGTTTTTCCTTCAGTTTCTCTGGAACTTCTGGTGTCCCAGTTTGTGCCCATTGCCCCTTGTCCTGTCACTGGGCACCACCCAGAAGAGCCCGGCCCCATCCATTTGGCCCCCACCCTTCAGCTATTGACAGACATTGATCAGATCCCCTCTCAGGCTGCTCTTCTCCAGGCTGAACAGTCCCAGCTCTCTCAGCCTCTCCTCACACAGGAGATGCTCCAGGCCCCTCAGCATCTTTGTGGCCTCCACTGGACTCTCTCCAGAAGATCCCTGTCCCTCTGGAACTGAGGAGCCCAGAACTGGACACAACACTGCAGATGTGGCCTCACCAGGGCAGAGTAGAGGGGGAGGAGAACCTCCCTGGACCTGCTGGCCACGCTCTGTTTAATGCCCCCCAGGACACTGGTGGCCTTCCTGGCCACAAGGACACACTGCTGGCTCATGGCCACCCTGCTGCCCACCAGCACACCCAGGTCCTTCTCCTCAGAGCTCCTCTCCAGCAGGTCACCCCCAACCTGTGCTGGTGCCTGGGGTTGTTCCTCCCCAGGTGAAGGACTCTGCACTTGCTCTTGTTGAACCTCACCAGGTTCCTTTCCATCCAACTCTCCAGCGTGTCCAGGTCTCATTGAATGACAGCACACCAAAGCCCACAAGAATTCAAATACCTGCTCAGCTGATCTCACTGATACAGAAATAATCTGTAAATAATAACGTGCAAAGTTCATTAGAAGCAGTACCAAATGATTGCTAATTAAGGGAAATACAAGAGCAGCTCCACATCCACTCAAAAGGCAGTAAACATTTATCAGGAACAAGGCAGCAGTGACACAAGGCAGTAAAATACCTAAATGCACGTGGTGAATGTCTTGTCTCTCAAATGTAATCGCAAGAGCAGTTGATGATTGACAGAAATCTCCCGTCTACTCCTCCGCTGCCACCAAAGAGCCATCATAAACACCACAGATCCTCCAAAGCACTGAATCACAGCTGGAAAAGGACACTAAAATCATAAAATTCTACTGGCTCAAGGCATCTACTGCTGTGGTGGTTGCACTGGGCTGGCACTGGGCTGGCACAGCCGCTCGCTCACTCTTGCTCAGGGGATAGGGGAGAGTGTTGGGGGGCAAGGGTAAGGAGACTGGTAGGGTGAGAGAAGAACAATTTAATCATGGAAATAAAATAAAAATTGAAATAATAATGGTATTACAATAATAATAATTATTATTATAGTATAAAATATGCAAATGAGTGATGCCCAGTGCCACTGCTCACCACCCACTGACCCAGCCCGGCCCGTTCCCAGAGAACGATCCCGGAGCAGCGACAATCCCGACCCGAAACCGCAATCCCGGGAGAGCCAGAGCCCGAGCGAGAGCCAGAGAGAGCCAGAGAGGAAGAGCCCCTCATGGATCTCCTGCTCATGGGGGACAGGAGACGGAACAGCCCCTTGGCAGAGCCCAATGTCCATGGAACTGAGTCACTGCAATATTCCTCACCCCTGAGATCTTGCAGACCAGCAAAACACAAAGTCCTTCAACTTCCAGTGACAACTGAAAACATCAGTGTGTTTTCAGAGTTTCTCTCCTAACAAATCCCAGCTGAAACCACACCCCAGCGCTGTTCTAGCTGCTGAAAAGGAACCAGCTTTGTCCCAGCTGAAAACTTATAATTAATAAAGTTTCAGGCCTGCTGATTAGTTGCATCACATTTACCTACAGCCTTGTTGGTGTCCCGATGAATCCTTCAAGACACGGTTATCCTGTATCAGCAGAAGGATCGCTGAGTTATTTAGAGGGGTACATAGGTGGCAAATCTGGGAGAGGTGAAAAGCAGCTGCTGTAGAAAAAGGGGGGTTAAACTATGGGTTTGGAAGAGCTGTGTTTGAAATACAGTTCAAATCCCCTGAGATCTTGCACTTGCAGACCAGCAAAACACAAAGTCCTTCGACTTCCAGTGACAACTGAAAACATCAGTGTGTTCTTCTAACAAATCCCAACTGAACCAAAACCCCAGCTCTGTTCCAGCTGCTGAAAAGAAACCAGCTCTGTCCCAGCTAAAACCAGGGCAATTACCTTTAATTGCTACTGGAAAGAAAAAAAAGCAGAGGAGGAAAAAAAAAGAAGTCTCTCTTTCTTCTTAACTCACTAACCATAACTTAGCCAATTTTTTTTTTCAATATAGACAAAAGATACAACTAAAATATAGCAATATGGAAATGGAAATCTTACCATCAAGTTTATCTCACATGCAGTTTATGGCCAAGAAAAAGTGTGGAATTGTTTGTTTTCCTTCATTATAACACAGCAATCGAAACTCAATCTTTGTCTATCAAGATGTTCTCGGTGCAAAGGTTGATGTGCAATAAAACGTGGCACTGAGAGTTTGTCCTTCCTACACCTGGGCTATCAAAAGCTCCAAAGTGCCACGAAATAACATGTTACATAATTAAAAGTGGACAATTAAAATTAGTTTGTTATGGCATCTTTAAGTCAGAGGGGTAGAAAAGATGAAGAAACAACATTTAAAGTCAAAAATCAGAGAAGAGTTTGGTTGGAAAAGACCATTATGATCGTCAAGTTCAACTGTAAATATGTGTGTAATAATAAAAAATATCATAAAATGTGTATAATAATATGTGTATAGTAATATGGTGGTGTCCCCAGCTCCCTTTTCCTAAGAACTCAACTGCTTAATTAATTATTTTACACAGTTGAAACGGCCCATTAGAAAAAATTAGACACCATTTAATTTATCATTTATCCCAAGATGAATGCAAATCATTTTGAGGTTTGGGTTTTGTTTAGGGGTTTGGGGGGGTTTTTTGTTTGGTTTTTTTTGGGTTTGTTTTTCCCCACTCCCCCTTCCCACACCCCTAATTAATATTTATGAGGATAATTTCACAAAGGCAGTGATAAAACTATGTCAGAGGCAGCTTGGAAATATAGTTGTGCTACCAGAGAAAGAGGAAATTCTCCCTCCGCCGCTGAAAAGGGATAAAGGGGGGGAAAGGGGCAGGGGGGGTGGGATTTAAATCCAACACAAACATTGATTGAATAACGAGGTTTGATAATATTTTAATGGAGTGATTCATTCCACAAAAATAACACTGTGGAAAACTAGCTCATGTTCTACAAAAGCAAAGTTCATTTGTTCTGGACAGGTGGTCAGTCTGCAATTCCCTGTCGGCATCCAGAACCCACCCACAATAGGACTAAAGACGATTATGCAAATGTTCCTTATTCCCTGCTATTTTCCCAGGAATAGGAGAAGGGCTCCATGTGGAAGAAGCAATTGTTTCCCACTCATGTGGAAAACAAACCAAGAGAAAGAAAAGAGGGAATGTGAAGAGGAGATAGTGACACATGTAGTCTTACCAAGTTGGTCTTCGGCTCTTTCTTACTGAGAAATCTTGAAATGATCCGAATGGGAACGTGATTTCCAGCTCAGAGTGTGGATCCAGGGGTCACACACGGAGCTCAGAGCTCGGGAAATGTATTCTTCATACACAGCTATCTGACATTTTTCCTTGTATCCCACTCAAGGACAAAGCTTTTTAAATAGTCACCCTCCTTCAGTCAGAATCCATCGCTGAAGTGGGAATTTTAAAGCAATGCGTTATGAGATGGAAAAGAAGAGCAGCAGATCATCTCGTTATCTGATAATCTGAATTTTAGTCAAATTTTGTGCTAGCGAAGGATTTTATTTCCTAATTCCACATCTTGATCGCAGAGTAATTAAAAAACAAATGTGAAATCTCACTCGAGGCATTTGCTTCACTTCAGTCCTTCAGGGATTAGGAATTTAATCAGGTTTTACTAAAATACAGCGCCTTGTAGCACAATAGAGGCCAGCTTAAAGGTACATCAAATTTATTCTTTAACAGTCTTAGAACAGTTCTTGTATTTCAAACACAGCTCTTCCAAAACAATGGCTTAAACCCCCTATTTCTACAGCAGCTGCTTTTCACCTCTCCCAGATTTGCCACCTATGTACCCCTCTAAATAACTCAGCGATCCTTCTGCTGATACAGGATAACGGTGTCTTGAAGGATTCATCAGGACATCAACAAGGCTGTAGGTAAATGAGTGTGATGCAACTGATCAGCAGCCTGAAACTTTATTAATTATAAGTTTTTAGCTGAGACAGAGCTGGTTCTTCTTCATCAGCTGGAACAGTGCTGGGGGTTGGGTTCAGCTGGGATTTGTTAGGAGAAGAACATTGAGACCACACTGATGTTTTCAGTTGTCACTGGAAGCTGAAGGACTTTGTGTTTTGCTGATCTGCAAATGCAAGATCTCAGGGGACGAGGAATATTGCAGTGAATCAGCCCCATGGGCACTTGGCTCTACCAAGGGGCTGTTCCATCTCCTGTCCCCCATGGGCAGGAGATCCATGAGGGGCTCTTCCTCTCTGGCTCTCTCTGGCTCATTTGCATATTTTATACTATTATTATTATAATTATTATTGTAATACCATTATTATTTTAAGTTTTATTTTATTTCCATGATTAATTTATTCTTCTCTCACCCTATGAGTCTCCTTACCCTTGCCCCCAATTCTTTCCCCTATCCCCTAAGAATTTTTGTTTCACCTCAACACCACCTAATCCTGGGGCCAGGTTTCCAAACCACACATGCTTTCCTTTCCCAGATGCTGGAGTTGGTTTCCATTCCCAATCCCTACCTCTTCTCCATTCAGATCCTGACAACTGGAACGACTTTATGCTCATCTTCAATTCAAAAGAATTTCTTGGCAGTTTCTGCCATTGCTTTAAAGCCATTAATAAAATTCTCCTCACCTCACTGATATGATTGCTACTTTTCCTC
Source organism: Caprimulgus europaeus (assembly GCA_907165065.1). Next base: position 123,951,541 of record OU015523.1, read on the forward strand.
ATGCAACAGAATTTACAACCAAACGTGCTGAGTGAAGGCTCTGGCTCATCTGTTCATCATGTGCAAGCCACCTTTATCCTGTCTCCTGCCTGTCTCTAATTACTCCATGGTTATTTTGACACTCTTTCAAATTTATATTCTTTATTTTTCCAAGCTATCAAGTGCTTTGTATTTCTATTAACTCCACTGTTCTCCCTTTCTCACAGGAAGCTCCTCCAGGATCTTCCTACCTATTGGCTTCTGGATGTTCTGTAGATCTTCCAACCATCTTTCACCCGTTTCTTTTTTGTGTCCTTGCTTGTTCTCAATTACAACCTGTCTTTCAGCACTGACATCCTCAATTCAAATATTCCACTTCAGAGTTCTCTTATCTTGTGATACAACTCCAGGTTTCTCTCCACACGCTCTTCTGAACATTCTTCCCTTCCTCAGCCATTTCTCTGTCTCCATTTCCAACACCATCTAGCTGGTCAATCTCTTTAATCTCTTTTTTTTCTTCCCTCCCCTTGCAACTTCTAACACTTCCCAGCTCAGCAGCTCCTCATTCTTTACCCACCTCTATTTCTTTGTCTTACCCTGGTAACACAAAACTTGATCAGCCATTCCTATAATCTCATTTTTTATGCTGTTCCACAACTCTTCACCATTCATTTCTTCTTTCACCAGAGACAAAATTCCACCCCCTAAACTCCTTTGTATTCTTTCCTGTATCTGGCTCTTTCCATCTGTGCTTATCGTAGATCTTTGCTCTTGACACTTTTTTGGTTGCTCTGAGCTTCACTGATGCCAGCACTAACTTGAGCTCTGGAGGTAATTCTGTGAGAGATGAAGCCTTCAATGGTCTTCAGAAGGAACTCACCCTGATTTACTGCCAACTCCCTCTGGAGTTATCAATTCTTGTTCACTGTCACGTGCAATTCACTCAATCTGTAGAGGACAGGGATTATTCTGAGACTGAACTATACTTTGTTCACGTAAATAATCAGGAGTTTCAGAGTTAAAAAAGGTAAACACAAGCATGGCTAAAAAAATAAGATATATTTCCTGTTTTAATTAAAGCATGCCTGCAGGTCATGGCAGCATTCATATTGCTTTGGAGCTTACTTCTGCATCATTAGAAATTATTTTGTGTATGAGAATATCACTACCAGGAGGAATTATGTGACTGTACAGAACTGGATTTTACTTAAAGTTCTGCTCATTTGTCTAGTAGATTTTATATATTAATTATTATTGATCTTTTCTCTAAGTATACAGAAAATACATTGGCAGAGGGAGAAAGAGTATTTAGAATATAAAAAGAGGTGCACAGAGACAACTGTATTCACTAAAGGGGGAGCAAGTCCAGCTTTTTGTAACAGACTCCAATCCAGGATCTTCTCCCCTTTTTTCCACCTAAAATTCCTTTAACCATGACCAGAAATCACATCCCATGAGTTACTGCTGTGTTGTGTCTGCTCTTCCTCTCGAGATCGTGTTTCTTCCACCACCACACCAGCACAGCACCGGTCACTGGACCCACACGTAGATGTTCCCTTCTCTCCTCCTTTGCAACTACTTGACAAATCCATTTGACTAAAGAGATATTTCACAGAATCACAGAATCATTTAGGTTGGAAAAGACCCTTAAAGGTCATCGAGTCCAACCATGAACCCAACACTGACCCATGTCCCTCAGCACTGTGTCTACATGACTCTTCAATCCCTCCAGGGATGGGGACTCCACCACTGCCCTGGGCAACCCCTTCCAATGCCTCAGAACCCTTGCAGCAAAGAAATTCTTCCTCACATCCCATCTCAACTGCCCTGGCCACAACTGGAGCCCATTTCCTCTTGTCCTGTCCCTTGGTCCTTGGTTGAACAGACCCACCCCCACCTCTCTGCTTGGGGTACAGAACCCCTTGATGCCCAGAAACCCTCTGTTGTGGTGAGTGGTCCCACGAGGAGGGGATCTAAATTTCCCCAATAAATTCATAGATAAGAGTGGACTTAAAAAACCCAGAAAAAATATAACAAATTCTCTGGTGAAACTGAGACCCAAATCACCACTTTTCCTTATTCACATCATCATTATACACACACCTGAGAGGAGAAAAAACACATTTTTCCCCCCCTTTTTTTGCCATACAAAACCCATATGATTAATTTAGTATATAATTAACATATGTTTGTCAACTCCTTGTTTCACTGCAGGTCTCTACCCCAATATTTTCTGTATAGATAGTGCCACCATTCATTCTGCAAAGGTTTCCACTGCAAAAACCAAAGATGTCCTGGAAAATAAGTTTTGGATTCATGACAAGGTGAGTCATGTTTGAGTTTCCAGTCGTTACAGGTAACCTTGCTATTCATTCTTCAAATATTTTTGCTATTTGTGTATTATTCAGAGTTGTGGAGAGAAAAAATCTTCGTTACAAGCCAGAGGGAGAAGAGGAAAAAGAAATTCATTGTAAATAATCAGCTGCTCCTGGGAGACAAGAGACATTGCAGTGTGCCAAGTCAAATTAATCCCAGGCACAAAGATGTGAATAAAGCTTTAAAAAGGCGATAAAGCAGGGAAATTAAAGAGATTATTGGAGAAATAAAACTAACTTCATTCAAGTACTCTATTTGACACTCATTGGCTAAAGTGTGCCTAAAAAATTCAAGTTTCTCTAAAGAAAAATGCTCTTCACGTGAGTGTTTGAAGGCAAAAAGAAGAGAGCAGTGTATGAAGAGCCTGGAGAATGCAGATGGGCTTTCAAAAATCTATGAGCAAATGCATGAAGAACAAATTTCTGTTCAGAAAAGCCAAGAAAACCTGGTTTTAAAAGATGAGAAGTAGAATCAGAACCAAAGTGAACCTCATTCATATTGAAATCAGCATTGCTAGATAATAGATTTTAAAAGAACAACTTTCATTTAGCTCAAATTTGTAGTCTGGTCTCATCTCTCCACTCAAACCTTTCTTGCTCACGTTGTTCATTTTGACTCCTGGAAATAAAAAGAGTGTGTTTTCTTGAACACAAGACATCAAACTCAGCTCTGATGTGACTTAATTAAACTTCCACAGGGGTGGGTCATTAGAAAATATTTAGATATTGTTGCAAATTTACATAAATACAGAAGGAAAACAGATTTCCTACCTGAAAGCACTTATAATACAAATAAATCCACCAAGAACCAGGGTAATTAGGGTGTGTTGTGAGCTGGTAGATGTAGAAATGAGGCAGTTTTAGGGGCATGGAACAGTATAATTGGAGGCAAAACAGCCCAAAAATGGAGAGAATTGAACTAAAATGAGAGATAATACACAAGGGCACGATGCTTCACAAACAAGGAACTTAACTGTAATAGAATAAAGGAGAGAAAACCACTTGTGCATAGCAGAAAACACAGGATATATCAAATATTGCCATTAATATTGAAAGAAAGTTTTTGTTCAAGCCATTTCAGTTATTTTATAAGGGATGTTAGTACTTCTGAGTGAGAAAAGACATTTTTGGTAATAATAAAGAGGCAAAAATGAATCCAAATATATGTGAAATATGAAAAAATGAGCATTGAGAAAAATTATCTCATTTTCCAAATTAGAATCTAATTTGTTGGTGAAAAAAAAAAAGCCACAAGGGTAGATATGGAAATTGAAAGTAAAGATTAAATTAAAGGTAGGGGAGATCTACCTGAGCCAGGACTAAAATCATAATGCTGTACACTTAATTATAGCAAAAGAAGATTCAGTGAAGATTCAAGAAAACCCAGGGATGACCAAAAACTGCATCAGCTCAAGCACCATAAAAACCAAGTTTCTACCAACAACCATCACCTCAATAAAGACACAGATAAAACAACCTCAGCAGCAGCACAGGAATGATTTAATGAGTCCACACGCACGCAGGAGTGATTAAAAAATGTCCTGGTACCCTGTGATATTGATATAAATGAGGGGTAATTAATGGGATTAAATTGCTGCTCATTTTTAAACAATATCCTAAAACCACACAGGATTTTTTTCTTCATTTATTTTTTCAATCCTATTTTTGTGGCTAATACAGCCTTGAGTGAAATGGGATCACAAGTGATACTGGGATGATGAAAACTACATATACAAGTCACCTTGACACAGTAGCTGCTCTGTGTATTTGTATTTTATTGATATTAATATTAATATTTGGGAATATAATGTTATAATATAATATCATATCATATCATATCATATCATTAATATAATATAACATAATATAATATAATATAATATAATATAATATAATATAACATAATATAATATAATATAATATAATATAATATAATATAATATAATATAATATAATATAATATAATATAATATAATATAATATAATATAATATAATATAATATAATATAATATAATATAATATAATATAATATAATATAATATAATATAATATAATATAATATAATATAATATATTTGGTAGTATGAGTAAATAAATCTTCCAGACACTCCAAAAGGCAGCACTGGTAATTCTTCATTTTTGGTTTTTCATTCTCTACTCCCACATTAGGGAAATTTCAGGGCACTTTTTGCCAAATGATATTTAATTAAAAAGCAATTCTGCTTTTGATTATTTAGTACCTTGGTTACCAGCTCCATTGACCATTTCTGTAGGGAAAGGAATTTCATTTAAAAACCCAAAAAAAACAAAACAAATTGGTTTTCTATTTTGTTTACAGAAGCAGTGACAGGATAATTTTGAGTGTAGAGACAGCTGGCAGTGCAGTTTGCTTTAAATACAGAAAAATATAGAAAAAGTTGAGATTAAAAAAGCACAAAAAACAATGAAATATTATCTATATCAATGCTGTACAAATGCTATTTATTTTAATATACCATTTAGCAAACCAATGAAATCATTTCCTTCAGCAGAGAGGTAGTTTTCTCAAATTACCTCAATAATGCCCAAGTTTCTAATTCCTGTGTTGTAGCCTGTTATCAGAAAAAATAAAATAAAATAAAATAAAATAAAATAAAATAAAATAAAATAAAATAAAATAAAATTAAATTAAATTAAATTAAATTAAATTAAATTAAAAAATAAAATAAAAAATAAATTAAATTAAATTAAATAAATATAAATTAAAATAAAATAAAATAAAATAAAATAAAATAAAATAAAATAAAATAAAATAAAATAAAATAAAATAAAATAAAATAAAATAAAATAAAATAAAATAAAATAAAGGATCTTTAATTTAAAATACATCCCCTGGGGCTGATTAAACATCTAGTACAGAGAAACAATCCACACCAATGAGCTGTAGGAACATTTCTTGGATAATAAAAGAATAAAAGTGGCTGCCTGAAGAACTTTTATTTTGAGGTTGGGTATACTTTTTAATATTTAAATAGTAAAAAATTCTCTCTGATGCCATCAGTAGCCTCTGGACATGGTTTTAAACACCTGAAATCAGTGGGTGACCCTTGGGAGGACGTGAGTGCAGCGGCACTTCTAACCCAGCCCACGGAACAACCTGCAGCAAAAACTGCTCCAGATGTTCCACAGAGCAGCAGCCACACAAGTTGCTGAGGAAAACTGAGGATTTTTCCCCAAAACTGGTAAAGTGAAGTGAATTTCAACATCAGGAGCCTGAGTGAAATGAAGAAGAAGTGATATCAGCGATACCTTCAAGAGCTGAGACTGTATTTTCAATCCTAACTCCAAAGAAAGGAAAAATGGACAAAATGGATAAAAAATGGACAATTGGACAAAAAGGGTGGAAAGGAACCTGATGAGGTTCAACAAGAGCAAGTGCAGAGTCCTTCACCTGGGGAGGAACAACCTCAGGTACCAGCACAGGTTGGGGGTGACCTGCTGGAGAGGAGCTCTGAGGAGAAGGACCTGGGTGTGCTGGTGGGCAGCAGGGTGGCCATGAGCCAGCAGTGTCCTTGTGGCCAGGGAGGCCACCAGTGTCCTGGGGGGCATTAAACAGAGCGTGGCCAGCAGGTCCAGGGAGGTTCTCCTCCCCCTCTGCTCTGCCCTGGTGAGGCCACATCTGCAGTGTTGTGTCCAGTTCTGGGCTCCCCAGTTCCAGAGGGACAGGGATCTTCTGGAGAGAGTCCAGGGGAGGCCACAGAGATGCTGAGGGGCCTGGAGCATCTCCTGTGTGAGGAGAGGCTGAGAGAGCTGGGACTGTTGAGCCTGGAGAAGAGCAGCCTGAGAGGGGATCTGATCAATGTCTGTCAATAGCTGAAGGGTGGGGGCCAAATGGATGGGGCCGGGCTCTTCTGGGTGGTGCCCAGTGACAGGACAAGGGGCAATGGGCACAAACTGGGACACCAGAAGTTCCAGACAAACTGAAGGAAAAACTTCTTCCCTGTGAGGGTGTTGGAGCCCTGGGCCAGGCTGCCCAGAGAGGGTGTGGAGTCTCCATCTCTGGAGATGTTCAAACCCAGCTGGACACCTTCCTGTGCAAGCTGGTGTAGGGAACCTGCTTTGGCAGGGGGGTTGGACTGGATGATCTCCTGAGGTCCCTTCCAACCCCACCAGTCTGGGATTTTGTGAAAATGGACAAAAAATGGACAACTGGACAAGATGAAGAAAAAAGGGACAATATGGACAATACTCTGTGAATGAGGTTGGACACACATGCACAGCAGAACAACCTCAGATGTTCTCCCATCTTTACTTGAAGACACTTTTATTTTTAAACATGCTGAATACATATACTTAAAACTGCAGAAAATATCAGAAAAATCATTTTAAAAAATCAGAAAAACATTGAATATATCTAAAAAATGGAATTAACATCACTCCTGTCCCTGCACCTCACAGAGCTGAACACACACGCTGATGCCACCAACCAGCCAGGCTACACTCGTGCTCATAACACGTCTAAATTCCAGCGATGCAACCTCAGCATGTCCTAATCCTGCCATGAGTCATCGAGTATTTCATGGTCCTGAACCCAGATAAAGCTGTAAGAATAATCAGGGAGAAACTTTTGTCCAACACAACATTAGAAACTGGTTGAAAGAATAAATCTCTGTTTATTTCTCTTGCATAAACCCTGGGAGGTTTGGAGTTGGTGGAATTTTACAGCTTGCGTAGTCTAAATGATTTTAGTGAAGTAAATCATCATCATCATCATCATCACCATCATCATCATCATCATCATCACCATCATCATCACGCAGTGAAAAGTCTTAGAAACTGGAGAGGAAGTGTTTTATTTTGAACTCTAGGCTGTGACTCCACTTTAGCCACATTTAATATCTTCATTTGGACGTTAAAGCCTCGCTTCAGCTCTGTGGCTCACCAAAAAGAGCACAAATATTAGGAACTGAAAAAGATTTCAGAAGGTTGTTTGCAACCTTGAAGGCTGAGGGAGCTGGGGCTCTTGAGCTTGGAGAAGAGGAGGCTGAGGGGGGACTTTATTAATGTTTATAAATATCTGAAGGGTGAGTGTCAGGAGGATGGAGCCAGGCTCTTCACAGTGGTGTCCAATGATAGGACAAGGGGCAGTGGGTGTGAGCTGGAACACAGGAGGTTCTGCTTAAACTTGAGAAGGAACTTCTTTCCTGTGAGGGTGTCAGAGCCCTGGGCCAGGCTGCCCAGGGAGGGTGTGGAGTCTCCTTCTCTGGAGACATTCAAGACCCACCTGGACACCTTCCTGTGTGATCTCATCTGGGTGTTCCTGCTCTGGCAGTGGGATTGGACTGGATGAGCTTTCGAGTTCCCTTCCAATCCCTGACACTCTGTGATTCTGTGATTCTGTGAACATTTCTACCTTAGAAGCTCTTTGCCCCAGGTCTTCTTAACACCTGAGACACAGGAGGAAAAAAAATCTTAGATAAGCTGTAAACATTTGCAAAGCAAGTAGGAAGATGAAGGTTTATGATGTTCAAGAGCTCCATTAACTAAGAGTAACCACCCTTCTCTCACAGATCTCTCACCAGAAGAAACTAAGCGGTCACAGCAGCAGCGTGAAGGTCATTGGAAAGCAGATAACTCAGCCTGTCCTCACAGCAGAGCTGCTCCAGCCCTGGCATCATCCTCGTGGCCTCCTCTGCACTGGCTCCAGTAGCTCCATGTCCTTGTGCTGTTGGTGGCCCCAGCACTGGAGGCAGCACTGCAGGGGGGGTCTCAGGAGAGCGGAGCAGAGGGGCAGAATCCCCTCCCTGGCCCTGCTGCCCACGCTGCTCTGGGTGCAGCCCAGGACACGGTTATTGGCTCTGTGCTGCCCGCGCACGGTGCCGCCTCATGGGGAGCTTCTGGTCCCCCAGCACCCCAAGTCCTTCTCCTCAGGGCTGCTCTCCAGCCATTCTCCACCCAGCCTGTGTAGATACTGGGGATTGTTCCAACTCAGGTGTAGGACCTTGCACTTGGCCTTGTTGAACCTCATGGGGTTCACATAGACCCACTTCTCCAGCTCGTCCAGGTCCCTCTGGATGGCATCCTGTCCCTCAGGGGTGTCACCAACAACACTCAGCTTGATGTCACCAGCAAACTAGCTGAGGGTGCACCTGATCCCACTGTGTTATTGATGAAGATATTACAGTCCCAATACAGATCCCTGAGGGACACCACTTGTCACCAAACTCCATCTAGACATCAAGCCATTGACTACCACCTTCTGGATGTGATCATCCAACCAATTCCTCATCCACCAAACAATCCACCCAACAAATCCACCTCTCTACAATTTAGAGAGAAGGATGTTGTGGTGAACCATGCCAAAGGCCTTACAGGAGTCTGGATAGACAGCATCCATAGCTCTTCCCTTGTCCACTGATGTAGTTGCTCCATCACAGAAGGCCACTAGCTTGGTCAGGCAGGACTTGCCCTTGGTGAAGCCATGCTGGCCGTCTCGAATCTCCTCCCTGTCCTCAATGTACCTTAGCACAGCTTCTAGGAGGACATGTTCCCTGATCTTCCCAGGCACAGAGGTGAGGCTGACAGGCCAGTAGTTCCCAGGGTTCTCCTTTCTGTGCTTTCTAAAAATGGGTGCCACACTTCCCATGTTCCAGTCACCAAGGACTTCACCTGACTGCCATGACTCTTCAAATACCACGAGATCATCCAGTTCCCTCAGGACTATGGGATGCATCTTATCAGGTCCCACAGACTTACATATGTTGAGGTTCCTCAGGTGATCACAAACCTGATCTTCTCTTACAGTGGGGGGGATTTTGCTCGGGTAGTCCCTGTCCTGTAGTCCATCCACTTGAGAGATGTGGGAAGAGCAGCTACCAAAGAAGACTGAGGCAAAAACGTCGTTCAGCTTCAGCCTTCTCCTTGACCACTGTTACCAGTCTGCCAGTCTTGCTCATGAGGAGGGGTAGGCTTTCTTGGACCTTCCTTTTCTGGCCAACATAACTATATAATCCCTTCTTACCACTCTTTGCACCCCTTGCCAAGCTCAGCTCCAGCTGCACCTTGGCCTTCCTGACCCCATCCCTACACAACCAGGCAGTGTCCCCATACTCCTCCCAGGATACCTGTCCCTGCTCCCACTGCCTGTGCGTTTCCTTCTTGCCCCTGATTTTGTCCAGTAGATCTTGGCTCAGCCATGCTGACCTCTTGCCTGATGTCTTACACCTTACATCACAGAATCATAGAATCATTACAGTTGGAGAAGACCTCTAAAATCATCCAGTCCAACCATCAACCCAACACCACCATGCCCACTAAACCATGTCCCTAAACACCACATCTACTCATCTTTTAAACACTTCCAGGGATGGTGACTCCACCACTTCCCTGGGCAGCCTGTTCCAACGCCTGAGAACTCTTTCAACAAAGACATTTCTCCTAATATCCCATCTAATCCTCCCCTGGCACATTTGCATTCTATGGAAAGCATCCTTAAAGACCTGCCAGCTCTGTTCTGCTCCCTGAGGGGAGTTTCCCAGGGAGTTTTATTGACTTAACTCCTTGAAGAGCTGCAACTTTGCTTTCCTAAAATTCAGGGTCTTGACTTTCCTGATGAACAAGATCAGCAGGTGGCACATTTTCAATGTCACTTAAGAAGAGTAGTAGTGGAGAGCTGTGAGCTGGACAATCTGTAGTAAAGCACCTTGAAGAACAACTTGGACTTAGGCAACACTTCTACTGATTACACAATCATTGCATCTTGCTTCTGACATTTTGATTCCATCAGCTTTCCTCTATCCTAAAACATCTGGACCACAGTGTAAAGACCTGCAGGGTTCCCTGGCCCTATTTTGTGTGGCCTCTTTGACACATTGTCCAACAGCCCCAAGAGATAGGATGTTCCTCATACAGGGAACATATGATCTGGCTCATAGGCAGAGGACACCAGCTACCTCTGATGGAAATGGTGAGTGAGGAAGGTCTTGTCATGCTACATATCATGATGTGGTCCTCAAACATCAAGCCCAGCAGACTGAACGACTCATTTCTTCCCACAGAATTACGTGCTCGTTTTCACACAGCTCAGTCCCAGGGATCATCAGTGACAATCTGAAATCAAGAGCTGTGACATCTGAGTGGTCAATGCACATCACACAGGAAGGGCTTCTGAAAATGTAGGCAGCCAAATGGGTCAGTATAACTGTAAAAGAGATGTATTTCCAACCATGACCTGGAGCAGTGCCATTATGACACGGTCTCCCACAGCATCCTCGCTGATAAATTGAGGAAGTGTGGATTAGATGAGCAGGTAGTGAGATGGATTATTAACTGGCTGGTGGGAAGAAGCCAGAGAGTAGTGGTCAATGGGGTGGAGTCTAGTTGGAGACCTGTGTCTAGTGGAGTCCCTCAGGGGTCAGTACTAGGACCAGTATTATTCAATATATTCATAAATGACCTGGATGAGGGAATTGAGTGCACTGTCAGCAAGTTTGCTGATGATACCAAGCTGGGAGGAGTGGCTGACACTCCAGAAGGCTGTGCTGCCATCCAGAGAGACCTGGACAGGCTGGAAAGCTGGGCAGGGAAAAACTTGATGAAATATAATAAGGGCAAGTGTAGGGTGTGGCACCTGGGCAGGAACAACCCCAGGTTCCAGTATAGGTTGGGAAATGATCTCCTAGAGAGCAGTGCAGAGGAAAGGGATCTGGGAGTCCTGGTGGGCAGCAGGATGGCCATGAGCCAGCACTGTGCCCTTGTGGCCAGGAAGGCCAATGGCATCCTGGGGTGCATTAGAAGGGGTGTAGTCAGTAGGTCAAGAGGGGTTCTTCTTCCCCTTTACTCTGCCCTGGTGAGGCCACAGCTGGAATATTGTGTCCAGTTCTGGGCCCCACAGTTCAAGAAGGACAGGGAACTGCTGGAGAGAGTCCAGCACAGAGCCACCAAGATGATGAAGGGAGTGGAGCATCTCCCTGATGAGGAAAGGCTGAGGGAGCTGGGGCTCTTTAGCTTGGAGAAGAGGAGACTGAGGGGGGACCTGATTAATGTTTATAAATATTTGAATGGTGAGTGTCAGGAGGATGGAGCCAGGCTCTTCTCAGTGGTGTCCAGTGATAGGACAAGGGGCGATGGGTGTGAGCTGGAACACAGGAGGTTCTGCTTGGATTTGAGAAGGAACTTCTTTACAGTAAGGGTGACAGAGCCCTGGGCCAGGCTGCCCAGGGAGGGTGTGGAGTCTCCTTCTCTGGAGACATTCAAGACCCACCTGGACACCTTCCTGTGTGATCTCATCTGGGTGTTCCTGCTCCAGCAGGGGGATTGGACTGGATGAGCTTTCGAGGTCCCTTCCAATCCCTAATATTCTGTGATTCTGTGATTAATGAACACAGCATAAATAGAATCAGAGAACAATTTGGTTGGAAAAGATCATGATGATGACCTAGACCAACAGTAAACCCAGCATTGCCAAGTTCACCACTAAACTTCTAAACCATGTCCCTATGCACCACATCTACATGTCCTTTGAATCCCTCCAGGGATGGGGACTCCACCACTGCCCTGGGCAACCCCTTCCAATGCCTCAGAACCCTTTCAGCAAAGAAATTCTTCCTCACATCCCATCTCAGCTGCCCTGGCCACAACTGGAGCCCATTTCCTCTTGTCCTGGCCCTTGCTCCTTGGTTGAACGGACCCACCCCCACCTCTCTCCACCCTCCTTGCAGGGACTTGGACAGAGCCACAAGGTCTCCCCTCAGCCTCCTTTTCTCCAGGCTCAGCACCCCCAGTTCCCTCAGCCGGGAACTCAGCACACTTGTGCTCCAGACCCTTCCCCAGCTCCGTTCCCTTCTCTGGACACGCTCCAGCACCTCCAGGTCCTTCTTGGACTCAGGGGCCCATAGCAATAGAAAGGAGATGGAGCACAGAAGAATAACAGAAACTGATCTAAACGTTTTTCATCATTTGGAGTATTAGAGAGGGGAATAAGAAGATATAATTTGTGTTTTTACTAAAATTTAGAAAAAAAAAAGCTTGTAAAATTTATGCTTCCTCTATCATGATGGCTGATGCCACTATTGTCCCTTCCTTCACAGATGTTCAAATGGGCAATCAAAAAGGGTTTCACTTTGTCAGTTTTTCCACTGCCATCATAGAAAAAAAAACCAAACCAGCTCAAGAGAAACAAAAGGCTGGAAGAGAAGGAACTGAAATGCTCATCTTTACTCTAGGTTTTACAAAGCAGTCTCCAGACATCAAAACATGATTTCTCCTTGCAATCAAGTCTGTATGATTTCTCTCTGAAGCCTACTGCAAGAAGAGAACACCACGACCCTCCTCTGTGATGGAAGACTTCAGAGCACACTGCATGAATGCAAGGTGCTGCAGTGGATAGAGGCTGTGTCAAAAGGAGGAGACCTCATGGCAGAAATTAACTGTGCAGCATTGAGGAAGCCCTCAGATTCACCAGCAGCTGTAAGTTTCATCTTCAGAAACTACAAACTTCTCTTCCCCAACTCAATTTTGACACCTGCAAAATAGACCTTTGCTGTTAGATGAAGTTTTGCACCACTGATGCAGAGATGTTTATTTACTTGGCTTTTCCACATCTGAACCTCTCCATGGAAGATTTAGTTTAGTTTCACAGGAATAGACATCACTGTGGTTCCAGTCATGTTTTGGCACAGACTCCACAACCTGGATTAATTTCTTCAGCTTTATGTTTTTCTATCTACCAGCACTATATGCATATTTACAGCATATTTTCAAAACCAAAAGCCTAAAAACGAGCACATCAACCCAAAAGTTTCCTTTTCCCACTCAATTTTCATCTAATATTCTTATAAATGTTCAGTAAAAAGTTGTATCACCATAACACCTGATAATACTTGCATATGTGAAAGCTCCTTTGAAAAAGAGAGATATTCTATCATCATTCTCATCCAGAAGATAACACTTTTATGGACACAGAAGAAGAGTAATCCCATTTACAAATCCCACCCCAACCACATCTACTGGAGAGCATTCATACAGATACTTTCCTCTAATTTAAGTGGACAGAAATTATCAGGAAAAACAAACCCAGAAAACCAACACCAGAAAACACTACTGGAAACAGAAGAAAAATAATGTGGTAAGGAAAATGCAAATTTCTAGCTAGGCTGTTTGGAGGATCATAGAATTGTTTCAGTTGAAAAAGACCCTTAAAATCACCAAGTCCAACCATGAACCCAACACTGACCAGTCCCCACTGACCCATGTCCCTCAGCACTGTGTCTACACGACTCTTCAATCCCTCCAGGGATGGGGACTCCACCACTGCCCTGGGCAACCCCTTCCAATGCCCCAGAACCCTTTCAGCAAAGAAATTCTTCCTCACATCCCATCTCAACTGCCCTGGCCACAACTGGAGCCCATTTCCTCTTGTCCTGTCCCTTGCTCCTTGGTTGAACAGACCCACCCCCACCTCTCTCCACCCTCCTCCAAGGGACTTGGACAGAGCCACAAGGTCTCCCCTCAGCCTCCTTTTCTCCAGGCTCAGCACCCCCAGTTCCCTCAGCCGGGAACTCAGCACACTTGTGCTCCAGACCCTTCCCCAGCTCCGGTCCCTTCTCTGGACACGCTCCAGCACCTCCAGGTCCTTCTTGGACTCAGGGGCCCAACACTGAACCCAGCACTCGAGCTGTGGCCTCACCAGTGCCCAGTGCAGGGGGAAGAGAACTTCCCTGCTCCTACTGGCCACACTGGTGCTGATCCAGGCCAGGATGCCCTTGGCCTTCTTGGCCACCTGGGCACTCTGCTGGCTCCTGTTCAGCTGCTGTTGCCCAACACCCCCAGGTCCCTCTGTGCCCAGCAGCTCTCCCCCCACTCCTCCCCAAGCCTGGAGCTGCCGGGGGTTGTTGTGACCCAAGGGCAGGACCCAGCCCTTGGCCCTGTGTAGGACAGCAGACAGACACACAGACACTTGTCATCCTGAGCAGAAATAAATCCAGGAAACCTCATAGTTCACAAATTTCACATCTCAAAAAAAAAATGTGACCAGCTCTAACTATTTTTTTTTTTAAATTACCACTTCATGGTTTGTGAAGGTAAAAAAAGCTTCGAGCCACATTTGCACACGAGCAGAGCTAAGAAAAGCAGTGCAGAGATTTGTTTGTTCCTCATAAATCTGCAGGCTTCCTCCCACTCAATTAGTTTCTGTTTGCACCCAGTATGAAATACACTTTTATTCTTGTTGAAAATATGACAAACTACCCTTTAAACTGCAAAAAAGCAGAGTATTCAGTGTAATGCTGGTGAAATGAACAGCAGCAAGAACATCTGCCAAGCAGAAAATACAGAATAATATTCAAAAGAAATAAAAAAGGATAGGAGGAATAAGTCTATACAACCACCAAAATAATTTTGGTGACTGAAAGGAACTTTCTACATATATAAATTAAAATGTAAATCAACATTAAGGATTTGTTCCTGCATTATATTTACACTAGATTACCACTTCATGCATGAAATTGATGTTTTCTGATGATGATGATGATGATGTCACTCACTTCACATTCAAACTATATTTCAAAATATACCAGAAGTACAGAGTTAATATATTTTAATATACATGGAAATCTCCCAATATAAAGCTTGTTGCACAGACTAATTTTATTTTTCATGGGAAATACTGAAAAATGATAACTCAAGTTCTCAAGTCCACTGGTGCAACTAACAGGACACAAAGCAACGAACGCTACTGAACGCAGATAAGTCAGAATAGTTTGAGAGATTAATAAAAAATCACCATGAAATTGCAAGAGACCAAACCCACAGCATGTTTAACTACTTCATACTTGTAATTAGGAGATTCATTTGTGCACATGAATCTGATGTAATTAGTATGAATGCCAAAATACAAATTGCTTCCCCATTTTAGCTTCAATTCCCTATTGAACTTCAAGCACGTGCTTAAATTTATCCCTATTTTTCCAGCTATGGAAAACAAAGGGTTTGTTGAATTTGCCCAAAATTTCACAAGTAGCAAACAACTGTTGACTTCTAACGAAATTTCACCAAGTGCTCTAGAAAACACTTCAGAATTTTTGTTTAATTATGATTTCAGTGATGGTGCCAATCCAGTAAACAAGTGGAACACATCGTCTATATGGACTGTACCCCAGGCCATGTATTTTTTCCAGACACCACACTCCCTCATCAGTATTTTTAATTAAAATAAAACCTAAAGAAAAACATTGTGTTAGTTATATTTTTTAAAAATCCCCCCCCCCAAAAAAACCCTCCACAGTTCTATGCTGGCATCTTCAAAACCTTTAGCATTGCATGGATAAAAAACAGCACCAAGCTTTGAAAATACTATTATTTATTTATTCCTTCTAAACCAGTGTGTAAGGGAATGACCCAGCTGAGGTGAGCACTGCTGCTGGCCACAAAGACTTGAAAATATACAAAAAAACATGTTTGAGGCAACCATCATTTTCTGATACACTATCAGAAATAATCCCCTTGGTTCAAAAAGCTGATGTGATACCTACTGGTTCCTCATGATTTGCACCAGTTCCTTTAAATATGGGCCAAGCACTTTATTTTTAAATACAAACATATTCCTGGTAAGGAATAAGAAGATATAAAAGTTCCTTGTTGTAGAGTTTATAAATATATTGTGTCATTATCATAAGCATGCAAGTCACAGACTGGTTTGGGCTGGAAGGGATCTCAAAGCTCCTCCAGTCCCAACCCCCCTGCCAGCAGCAGGGACACCTTCCACTAGACCAGGTTGCTCAAAGCCTCATCCAACCTGGCCGAGAACACTTCCAGGGAGGAGCAGCCACAGCTTCTCTGGACAACCTGGGACACTGTCTCACCACCCTCACACCAAACAATTTCTTCCTCACATCTCAGCTCCAGCTCCCCTCTGACACTCTCAAGCCATCACCCCTTGTTCTCTCACTCCCTGCCCTTGGCCAAAGTCCCTCCCCAGCCTTCCTGGAGCCCCTTCAGGTACTGGGAGGCCACTGGAAGGTCTCCCTGGAGCCTTCTCTTCTCCAGGCTCAACAGCCCCAACTCTCTCAGCCTGTCCTCACAGCAGAGCTGCTCCAGCCCTGGCATCATCCTCGTGGCCTCCTCTGGGCTGGCTCCAGCAGCTCCATGTCCTTGTGCTGTTGGTGGCCCCAGCACTGGAGGCAGCACTGCAGGGGGGGTCTCAGGAGAGCGGAGCAGAGGGGCAGAATCCCCTCCCTGGCCCTGCTGCCCACGCTGCTCTGGGTGCAGCCCAGGACACGGTTATTGGCTCTGTGCTGCCAGCGCACGGTGCCGCCTCATGGGGAGCTTCTGGTCCCCCAGCACCCCAAGTCCTTCTCCTCAGGGCTGCTCTCCAGCCATTCTCCACCCAGCCTGGGTTTGTGCTTGGGGTTGCCTGACCCAGATGCAGGACCTTGCCCTTGGCCTTGTTGAACTCCATGAGGTTTCACAGTCCCACCTCTCCAGCCTGTCCATGTCAATGAGCGAGTTGCACGGTTGTGGCTCCACAGTGGACACGAAGAAGCCTCATTTCCATAACACATGTAAGAAACATCCTCACCATTTACTTACACATTTCCCAAAGGAGTCAGTTGTACAAACAGCAGCAGGCACTCACTTGCCCAGATCATGCAGATGGGCTTCTTTGCTGCTAGCACATATTTGTCAGCTTAGCAGCACCTTTTATTACCCTGCAGCTGCCCTTGGACTCCTGCACTGCTCTGAGTAACTTCACGTTTCCTTTCTCCCTCCTCTTTCTCAGGACTGGCTGCTAAAAGGCCTTTTTATCTGTACAAAACTGAACAAGTCAACTACTGTACATGTAGGGTCTTATACTGAATAATCATTTACAGTAGATTTGATTTCAACATTCTCTCTCTGTGGTTTTTTGTTGGGTTTTTTGGGGGTGGTTTTTTTTTTTTTTAAGCTGTCAACACGTTCTGGTTTGTCCAGGTCTGAAAGTTTAAATTTCAAGGTTGCAAAGGGGAAGAAGGGAGTATAGTTTTTAAAAATAGTTAAGAACAGGTCTACTGTACCTTTTCAAATAATCCTCAGTGTAAGACAAACACCTTTAGTAGCCAAGAAGGTCTGCCCAGTTTACCTTACATCCATCTCATAAATTGCTAAGTGTCAGGTATAAAATCTGGATCACTGAAAAAATGAGAGGCTGCTCCTGGAAAAATATGTTCAAGCATTTCTACAGCATATACACAAGTTTATCTATTTTAATTACTGCACAGTGGGTTACATTTTAAAAGTGGTATTTAAAAGATGGGTAAATGTGGTGCTGAGGGACATGGGTTAGAGGTGGAATTGGCAGTGTTGGGTTCACAGTTGGACTCAATGAACTTAAAGATCTTTTCTACCCACTACAATTCTATGATTCTGTGAAATAAGCTTTTATTTTCTTTAATATTTTTGTTTCTCCTAACCAGTGAAGACCTTATCTTCAGTAAAACTAAAGTAACATGATCTAAGAAATATAAAAATAAGAATAACTTCTCAGAAATATCACCACCTACAATACATGGAGTCATAACACACAGACCAAAACCACTCCAGTTACTGTGCAGAAAGTGCAATCAAACATTTCTGTCAAGTCCCAGAGAAGAAAGAACAACTCTTATAAATTACCTTTGTCTGCCTGATGTTTAATAAAATCCAGCTGAACTAGTTGAATTGCAGAAAAATTAATCAGCTGAATTAACTAGCTGAATTTCAGATTAAAACCAAGAATAAAGCTCTACATACCTTTATTTCTGCATGGATTCTTTTTTTTTTTAAACAAACATTTTCTTTTTAATGACACTCTCCAAAGCACCAGGCTCAGGCAGTTCACTGATTGCTGTTTTTCTCTAAATTATGGCCTTTTGATCATAAAAAAGAACATGCTCATTAGGTAAAAAACTAGTGTTATGTTGGAATACAAAGGATTTTTTTTGTTTAATTGGTGGCTCCAGAACAAATGGAGCAAAGCTAAGGGAGAAAGTGCATAAATGCAAACAGGAGACAAATGAAAATTAAAAGACAAATGGCTTTTGACTTGTTTATGATGTGCTAGAAAATATAAGGAAGGGATGATAGGTGATGCTCATCCATCAAACATTTGCCTTCTTACCTAGAAGCTTTGGAGATGGAAAAAACCAACCCATTTGGAGAGCATTTCTGAGGCATATTAAGAGCTCCTAGATCTCTGCACTGAAATCTCCAGCAGTGGTTTGAAACCCAGGAGGCATTTCCCACCCCTGAGGACATGATACCAGCCCAAAAGCAGAGGAAAAGGGCAGGAAGAGAACAAAGTGAGGAAAGGAAGGTACAGCCATTACCAGGGGACTGGGAAAAAGGAGGGGGGTGAATGGCCAAAGAGGTGGCCCGGCCACCAAACAGCTGTGAGAATGAAGACACGCTTCTCATGAGGGCTGCTGAATGCTGGAACCACCCCACAGAGCTTTGGGAAGCTCCATGCTTCGAGATCTTCCAAACTTAAAGGGATGAGGGGCTAAGCAACCTCACTGAACTCTGAAGTCATAGAATCCCAGACTGGTTTGGGTGGGAAGGGACCTTAAAGATCATCCAGTTCCAACCCCCTGCCAGCAGCAGGGACACCTTCCACTAGACCAGGTTGCTCAAAGCCTCAGCCAACCTGGCCCAGAACACTTCCAGGTAGGAGCAGCCACAGCTTCTCTGGCCAACCTGGGCCAGGGTCTCACCACCCTCACACCAAACAATTTCTTCCTCACATCTCAGCTCCAGCTCCCCTCTGACACTTTCAAGCCATCACCCCTTGTTCTCTCACTCTCTGCCCTTGGCCAAAGTCCCTCCCCAGCCTTCCTGGAGCCCCTTCAGGTACTGGGAGGCCACTGGAAGGTCTCCCTGGAGCCTTCTCTTCTCCAGGCTCAACAGCCCCAACTCTCTCAGCCTGTCCTCACAGCAGAGCTGCTCCAGCCCTGGCATCATCCTCGTGGCCTCCTCTGCACTGGCTCCAGTAGCTCCATGCCAGCCCAGCTTTGACCAGGAGGTTGGCCCAGATGAACTCCAGGAATGTCTGCCACAAATTATCCTGATTCTAAATAAAGAGTAGAAATAGAGCTCCACTATTCAGCAAAAGTCTCAGGAAAGCAAGAGGCACTCCTGGCTGTGACTGGAGAAGGGACTTACAGCTGTGACACCACCTTCATCCCTGACCTGTGAGCTGCCTGACCCACCACCACTGCCTGCTCTCCATTCCCATTTTCCTCAAGAGTGTTCTCACTCCATACCTAACCCCAGACACCTCCTTCCAATCCATTTCCTGCTTCTCCTTCCCTTGTCTGCCCCCATTTCAGCCATCTCCTCTTACTGCATTCCTGAAATATTGCAGGAATAATCCTGTCAACCATTCCTTTCAATTTAAAAACTAGTTTTTGATCAACAGAAGGAAGGACAGGAGAACTAGGATGAAACAAACAGCTATTAAAATAGAGTTGGAATGGTATTTTTCTCCATCCCCCCCCAAAAAATAACAACAAAAATAAAAAATAAATTAAAAAAAATAAAAAAAACCCACACCTCAAAAAATAAATACTGCAAACTGCATGCCTCACCTTTTTTTTTCACATTAAGGTGAAAAGATATTGCTTAAGTCTATCCCACTCCCTTCTCCTAAGTCATTCTTAAGGTTTAAAAGAAACAGGTACAAAGTATTTGTATTAGTGAGGAGGGAGACACAAAGCCAGACCTAAATAATTGAGATTAATATGTATAAGGAATACTGGTATGGAAAGATAGGAAATAAAGAAGCACCTTCCCTTTGTATACTCAGGACCAAGTAAGTGAAAATACACACATGAAAAAATAATCTAAACAGAGATGGAAAAGACTCAGGAGCTCACGGCTGGGATGGATTTGTGACTCAGTGCTGATATTGCTCCTACTTTGGAGACCCAAAGTTTCCACTTTGTTTATTTTTAAAGCATTGAGTCCTCTTAAATCATAGAAAAAATAAGAAAAATAGATATTGGGAAGGATGACTGGATTGAATCTGTTAGAAAAAAAAAAAAAAGCTGAAATTCTGATACAGTTGTGAAAAAAAACCCCAACAAAACAACCCCAAAACACACAACCTACAGTAGAGAAAACAGTGATGCCCACAGAAACAGCTCACAGGTAACTTCCACCACTGCCTGGTTCACTAAAACTGAAAGACTAAGTAAAAAAAAAAAAGAACAGCTTTTAAGAATAAAGTTTTTCATCTGAAAGTACATGTAGCAAAATTCCAGGCAGTGGATGCTTATGAGCAGAGTAATTGGAAAGAAAAATAACAGCTAAAAGCAGGCTAAGAGAAATCTGCTTGCATCAGTTCAGCATAAAAAAAAAGGAGGTAGTTTCTTTATGAAGGGCTTTCTTTGTAGAAACAGCGTAATTCCAAGCTTAGCAAGCCCTTTACAAGGAACTAGATGTTTTCACTGAAAATAGAAGCTGACAGTCCACCTCTGTTCTTAGAGAAATATTATTTTAACCTAAAGAATTCCATAAAAACTGGAGCAGATAGCTTAGCATTTTTTAAAGGCAGCCTTTTAAAATTCTTTTTAAATGGACAAATATTTCAGCACAAGGCATTTTAATTTTTCCTTGAACAGAACAGTCAGTGAGATAAATCTAAATCAGATACCTGGAGCTTTTTATTTTTCCCCTCCTTCTTTAAGTGCTAACATGTGTTGCATGGAAAAGAAAAAGTACATGAACAACTGAATGCAAAATCTACATGAAAAGAGAAGGTCACCAGTAATATTGTTTGGGATGTCACACACAGACCCAGAGTCTTTGTTCCACGCAGAGTATATTATATTAAATGTTAAATGGACATTTAATATAGAGAATTCTAAAGAGCTGCTTGTTTTGTGGTGAAAAGGGAAACGTGCACTAAGAGGCTGAACTGTGACAAGTGCAGAATAGTATCAATAATCCCATTATAACACCTGATTTGTCAAACTTGTCTCTACAAGTTCTTCTAAAATTCACAATGGGGTCCTTAAGCGTTTATGAAATGGAGCTGATCACGTCTTTGTAGCGTCCACAGCCACGGATTCTCCATGCTTGGTGGGAAAGAATGGTCTGAATAGCTACTAAGTCTTACATTTCATTTTCTTCAACCTCTTCTTGATATCCTGGTGTTTCAATGGTGTTTGACTAGAAGAGAATATCATACAAAGGTGGTTATCAAGCAGGTGTTTTCTTTCTGGAAGCAGCAACTTCTGCTGATGTATTATACAGCACCATGGCTTAATGGACCAACCTAGGTCATCAATATGCATGATCTCCACATTGGGCAGTGACCAGGAAGGGTTGCAGATCCTCTCCTGAAACATGGAAACTCTGTCCAGTTGAGATTTAAGAGAAACCAAGAAAATAGTCCAGGCTTGAGGTGGATCTGAAATCACACAGGTACACACATCCCACACTAAACACGAGATTCTTCAGGAGAAGGGCAAGGAATGAAGACACTGATTGAGAACAGTTACTGATTAATAAATACATATTTCTCATGATCCAGCTTGAAAATCAGGTTTTCCTCTTTGTTTTGTTCCTTAACTGAATGAATTCAAAGCTCTCTTAGAGATCATCATGGATTATCAAGAGGAAATATCATAAATTAAATGATGATATAGAATAAAAAAAACCCAAAATTATTTTGCCAAGGAGATACTTGAAGGATACTTTTTTTTTTCCCTTGGAGAAAACTTTCTTCTAGAAAAATTATTTTGGAACTAATTGCAGGACATCTCCAGAAAGTAAAACATAGGAAGGTTTTAAACTTAAAAGGTTTTGTTTGGGTTTTTTTTTTAAAAACAAAAATGAAAGCATACAGCAAAACAACTATTTAGAATTTCCTGGAGACAAGCAGAGTTTGTTAAATTCTTGGACTGAAAAGTGGAGATGCCTTATAGATCACTGATATTAACCAGATTAAGTTGTGTAAGTAGATAAAGTCTCAAAGAAAGATATGAAACAATTCTCTCTGGCTCTGTCCAAGTCCCTTGGAGGAGGGTGGAGAGAGGTGGGGGTGGCTCTGTTCAACCAAGGAGCAAGGGACAGGACAAGAGGAAATGGGCTCCAGTTGTGGCCAGGGCAGTTGAGATGGGATGTGAGGAAGAATTTCTTTGCTGAAAGGGTTCTGAGGCATTGGAAGGGGTTGCCCAGGGCAGTGGTGGAGTCCCCATCCCTGGAGGTGTTTAAAAGCTGGGCAGACGAGGTGCTCAGAGATCTGGTTTAGCAGTGGACAGGTACAGTTGGTTCTCAAAGATCTTTTCCAACCAAACAATTCTATGATTCTATGTAAGAAAACACTCAATAAACATTTGGACCAACCAGATTCTGCTTTTTGCAAAAATAAAACAAGGAATATTTTCCTAAGAACCGTTTTTGTACATTTCCCACCATTTTTTCCACTTGATTCATGTCAGTGTGGACTCCAGCGAATGGAGTCACGGGTCAGTGTGTGAAGGTTGCTCATCTATTAGGCATTAATGAGGTAGACTAACACATTTTCATGGAGCATTTATCTTAGTACCTAATGAAGTTTTAATTTAAAAACAACGCTAGAAACCAATAACTAAGACTTCAAAATGCATTTGTCAAAAGAATCATCAATCTGAGCCATTTTCTGCTGAGTTTTCCAAGCACCTGCAGAAGACACTCTTACTATTTTGTGCTTTCATCAACTAAACAAAGACCAACAAGGAAGTAATTAACCAAGAGGACAAAACAGTCACAAAAAAGAATCTGAGTCACTCAGTAAACTAGGAAAGTTCAAACCAAATGTGTTCTCCTCCAGTTCCTCCAGCTTGCACCAAGCCTGCATGTAGTAAAGTGCTTCAGGAGTAGCAGATGCCCACAGGCAGGACTGCTAGAGCTGGACGGTGGAGAATGAGAACTCTCATGGGTTGTTCTGTGCTTCAAGCATCAGTAGTGACACACATGTCAACCAAAGACATCATCTTGGCAACAGCTCGATGTGCAAGTGGAGATCAGTGATGAGTGGTGTCCCTCAGGGCTTAGTACTGGCACTGGTGCTGTTTCACATCTTTCTTGGTGACATGGACATTGGGATCGAGTGCACCCTCAGCAAGTTTGCCAACACCACCAAGCTGTGTGGTTCAGGTGGAGGGAGGGGATTCTGCCCCTCTGCTCTGCTCTCCTGAGACCCCCCCTGCAGTGCTGCCTCTAGTGCTGGGGCCACCAACAGCACAAGGACATGGAGCTACTGGAGCCAGTGCAGAGGAGGCCACGAGGATGATGCCAGGGCTGGAGCAGCTCTGCTGTGAGGACAGGCTGAGAGAGTTGGGGCTGTTCAGCCTGGAGAAGAGAAGGCTCCAGGGAGACCTTGTAGTGGCCCCCCAGTACCTGAAGGGGCTCCAGGAAGGCTGGGGAGGGACTTTGGCCAAGGGCAGGGTGTGAGAGAACAAGGGGTGATGGCTTGAAAGTGTCAGAGGGGAGCTGGAGCTGAGATGTGAGGAAGAAATTGTTTGGTGTGAGGGTGGTGAGACCCTGGCCCAGGTTGGGCAGAGAAGCTGTGGCTGCTCCTCCCTGGAAGTGTTCTCGGCCAGGTTGGCTGAGGCTTTGAGCAACCTGGTCTAGTGGAAGGTGTCCCTGCTGCTGGCAGGGGGGCTGGAACTGGATGAGCTTTAAGGTCCCTTCCAACCAAACCATTCTATGATTCTGTCTCCCAGAAGAGAGGCAGAATCTCTTTGTGAAGGTTCTACATCCTCCCCACTTTTAGGGTTAACAGAAGAACATCCTTTTTTCCACCTTTTTTTTCCCCTCCCAGAAATCTGCTCAGTTTTTTATATTTCTGCTCACAAAGCACAGGGAGAAGTCTACAGACAGAAGCACAGCATGTCTCCAAGCCAACCTGCCTGCCACGGTTTTCTACGACAGATGGGATCAACCAGAGCAAGATTCCAAAGTGGGAGAAACAGAGGAGCCTCACAAGCCCCTAAACATCCAGGAGGGAATATCACTCGGTGCAGGAACAGGCCTGAGTGGCTCCAGCAGTTTTGTATTTGGATCCAGAGGTTTCTTGGATACAACTTTTTCCTCCTCTCTCAACTTGCTCTGCCAACAAGGCTTAAGGGAGTAACATCCAAACTGAAGTCACACATGAAGCTTCAGCAGGTCTGATGGCTTTTCCTACAGAAATTCCTACAGAGGGAATGGCAGCAAATTCCACTCAGACTCTGGATTATAAGATTTCAGCAGCTGTTATCTCTGTGCAGATAAGAATTGAGCTCTCCTAAGTCACAGCAATATTCACACAACCACTACGGGAAACAACCACAGCTGGGGAAAGACCAGGCAGAAAGTCTTCCTCCAGGCTCCCATGGTAAGGTCACAGCTCTGGTTTGGGAGGAGAACATTCCCTCCTTGGAGGACAAAAATGTGGGTTTTCATATTCAGTAAAAAAACAACTGAAAAATTATTAGAATGCTGTGCAATACTATTGGTATTAATTAAAATTGCTAAAAATAATAAATAAAATTATTATTAATAATAAATATATTATATACTGCATATATTATAGATAATATATAAAATTTATTATCTATAATGAATAATAAATAAAATAAATAATTAATAAAATTAATAAAACTATTAAAATGCTATGCAATACTATTGATTAAACAGAAGGAGGCTACCTCAAACCTATAGACATAAGAAATGCACATGGACCATCTCAAGCCTTCAGGATCACTTCATGAAGCCAGAGTGATCCAGGCTGGATGTAGCTTTCTAAAAGATCTAAAACACTAAAGATACTGAAAATCTCCAGAGAAGCCTTATAGAAAGAAAACTCAGGAATTCCAAGGGTTTGTTTTTTGTTCTGGGGGGGGTTTTTTACAATTTTTTTGGTCAGTCTTTCATAACAGCGATGCTAAAGCGAACACCTGCAGCCCTGCAGAGAGATCATTTATGGAAGAAGATTGCACTGTCAATTTCTCCTCATGTTTCCTACCAAAAATCTGGAAATATAATAAATACCTCAGAAGGATTTCAAAGCCATTTGCTGTCTCCCACATGAACTGCTATCAAGTACATCCAGATAGAGCAACCACTCATCTCACTGCCCAGTATGGGAATTTCTACATAGTCCACTCATTTACTACAAGGAGAAGTTTCTCCACAGAGAATCCACGGGATGATAGTTGAGTTTCATCCAAAGAGAAGAGAAAAAAAAACTAGTTTCCATGTGTGTGCTAATTATCAGTTAAACCCTTCCTTGCATGATCTGGAGTAGAGAAATTAAAGCTCTTAATTCTCTAAAAGATAAAGGATATATTAAAAACTAAGTATTAAAAATACATCTTCTTCACATCCCAAAAGCTCATTTCACAGGTGTTATTTTTAAATTACTGTTTGATTACAGCCATAAAGCAAAAACAAGAGAAATTACTACAATATT
Source organism: Caprimulgus europaeus (assembly GCA_907165065.1). The sequence goes on from OU015523.1 coordinate 123,977,326, forward strand.
ACAGGAATACTCTAGAGAAAAATTTACTGCAGCAATAAATCTAATATCATCCTCAAGGGAAGAAATAAATAATTTAAGCTCATCAGTGAACACAACAGGCTACTGACCAGTCAACCTACAGCTGCTTCTTGTTTGTCCCCAAGTTGGGGACCCACCCTTAAAGTCCACAACCTCCTCCTGCTCCCTCTAAAGCCACAGTAACTTTCTGTATCCTTTAGGCTGAAAAAAACCCAAACAAACCAAAAACCCATTTGGCAGGGAATGAACTAATAGAAAGTTGTTTGTTGGATTTTTAAGGCAGGTACCTCCAGTTTATTTTACTGACACCCCAAGGGTTGTAAGATGCTGAGTCAGAGGGAAGGCTTTGACTCACCCTGAATTTATTTTTTCTTTTTTTTTAATTCCAAACCTGTTGTCAGGTTGTGTTTGCCAAGCTGCAGTTGTTTTGCCACGTGGGATTTCTGAATCAGCCCAGGTAACCTGCGTTCAGTGCTGAAACAGTTGTGTTTACAGAGCTCCAGCACCTTCTCCAAACCTTCACGGCCGTTCCTCTTCCTGTGCAGTGTCTGCCATGCTCCTGCTCTTAAATACTGAACCACTGCAATAAAGCATGTTGGTGACATGGACAGTGGGGTGGAGCACACTCTCAGCCAGTTTGCTGATGACACCAAGCTGTGTGGATGGGTCAGCACACTGGAGGGACGGGATGGCATCCAGAGGGACCTGGACAGGCTGGAGAGGTGGGGCTGTGCCAACCTCATGGAGCTCAACAAGGCCAAGGGCAAGGTCCTGCAGCTGGGTCAGGGCAACCCCAAGCACAAATCCAGGCTGGGTGGAGAATGGCTGGAGAGCAGCCCTGAGGAGAAGGACTTGGGGTGCTGGGGGACCAGAAGCTCCACATGAGGCGGCACCGTGCGCTGGCAGCACAGAGCCAATAACCGTGTCCTGGGCTGCACCCAGAGCAGCGTGGGCAGCAGGGCCAGGGAGGGGATTCTGCCCCTCTGCTCCGCTCTCCTGAGACCCCCCCTGCAGTGCTGCCTCCAGTGCTGGGGCCACCAACAGCACAAGGACATGGAGCTGCTGGAGCCAGTGCAGAGGAGGCCACGAGGATGATGCCAGGGCTGGAGCAGCTCTGCTGTGAGGACAGGCTGAGAGAGTTGGGGCTGTTGAGCCTGGAGAAGAGAAGGCTCCAGGGAGACCTTCTAGTGGCCTCCCAGTACCTGAAGGGGCTCCAGGAAGCCTGGGGAGGGACTTTGGCCAAGGGCAGGGAGTGACAGAACAAGGGGTGATGGCTTGAAAGTGTCAGAGGGGAGATGGAGCTGAGATGTGAGGAAGAAATTGTTTGGTGTGAGGGTGGTGAGACCCTGGCCCAGGTTGGGCAGAGAAGCTGTGGCTGCTCCTCCCTGGAAGTGTTCTGGGCCAGGTTGGATGAGGCTTTGAGCAACCTGGTCTAGTGGAAGGTGTCCCTGCTGCTGGCAGGGGGATGGGACTGGATGAGCTTTGAGGTCCCTTCCAGCCCCAACCAGTCTGGGATTCTGTGATATTTTCTGAAGAGATATCATTTACTTAGCACCTTGCTTTTCTTCCATGAAAGATTCTACTTTTACTACAAGTGGAGCAATTTGATTTTCAACAAAGCTGTCTGGAATCCACTAAAGCACACCCTGCCTCTTTCTAATATGCCATCACAGGTACTTCACAAATAAATACTTGTACAGAGCTCCTCCTCTCTAAACCTCAAAGCATTTTACCAGGTAAAGGAAGATAAAATATTTAAATTTGACTGTTGAAGCAAAAGTTGCATTAATTGCCAAAGGCTTCTGTAAAAAAATAAAATAAAATAAAATAAAATAAAATAAAATAAAATAAAATAAAATAAAATAAAATAAAATAAAATAAAATAAAATAAAATAAAATAAAATAAAATAAAATTTAATGTAATTAAATTTCAAAAGAGCAGGGATTTAGTTCCCAGTCTATGAAAAAGACCCATATTTTTTTGTCTAAAATTCACTCAGCTTCTCTAACTCCTTCATTGGGAAATACCTTTTTAGTCTTCACAGTACAAGGATAAATTAATTAACATTTTTAAAGCATTGGATTACGTGGTAAAGAACAGCAAAGAAAAAAACTTGGCCACACTCAAGTTAGGAAGAAACAGGAGGGAATCTCTGATTGTTACCCTTATAATTTTAATCCACTGAAAAATTGTTTAAAAAGCCACTATATCTGAAGTGAAACAGCCTAGCATCCTTGCCAGAAGATGGTAAAAGAAATGGTCAACTTATATATTGTTTTTAAACAATATATTAAGTGAAAAAAAAAAATCAAGCAACTATTTGGGCACTGCAGCTCATAAATATTATTTAGACATATAAAATAAATTATACATTCTATCTATTTATTATATATGTGCTTTATATGTCATGTATATACAGGCACACTGTATATATACAGAAAAATTGCTATTGGGATATTGTAATTTACTAGAAAATAGATATTTACTTATTATGATGTCTTGAAATAAGTGTTTTTTTCAAGTATGGTGAGACACTTATTGGTTGAGGAAAGCTGGTAAAGGTAATTATACTATCTGCTTACATCCACCTTTCCTCTTGCCTTTACTGCTCCTCTCTCCCCTCCACCTCCTCTCGCTCAGGCTGCTTTTAAATTTGAATAATTATCAATATTAATATTAAATATCCCGATTAATATTAAATATTTAATATTAAAAACAATTATTGAAAATTAATATTAAACATCCTGATGAATATTAAATATTAAAATTATTTAATATTAATATTAAATATTGTCACTGATATAAACAGCACCAGAAGACACACTTGCACTTTACTCATAGCTGACAGTGGGAATGTGTGGATATAAACTATACTCCCTTTTATTTTCTTCATGTTTTAAGATGTTTTCAATGGCTCAGGTTTCTCAGTGGAACAGACAGAGCAATCAACACCAAGTGACCTGTCCACTCACTCCAGACCCCAGATCAGATAGCTCAGTTTATACTGAGCACAGACATCTCTTCAACATTAATCTGACATGCAGAAAAAGCAGATAGAAAACAACAAAACAACATAACAATTAATGCCTTTTTAAAACATGTGAACAGAGACTTCTACTTGCAGCTCAGTTCAAATGTAAAGCTCACGTATTGCTCACAGAAGGGACTTTCTGACCTTTTTTCTCCGTTATCAATGCCTTCAGTTGAGTTAGCAACTCATTAGCATGCACTGAAACGAGGAGCACATTGCACAGCTCCAGCTCTTGGAGGTTACTTACAAACTCCAAGGGGTAAAGCACATGGATTGTCTGGAGTCACCTTTTACTCCGAAACAATGATCATTAAATAACGAGCAACACCAAAACAGGACAAACCACCACAAGGAAGCTCATGGGTGCGTGCCCAGCGTGTGACACAGCCTTCTGCTGAGTTAAAAGTGTTAAATAATCATTAAAAAATACAGTAGAGATGCAATAATGTTCTCAAAAACAGATAGAAAACCATATTTTACCTGTTGAACATGCTAGGCAAAACAGTTTTTTACTAGGTAGATGCAAAAACACGCGTTCACCAAGTTCTACTTCCACCTAACACGAGTATCCTTAGTCACTGATTTCAGCTAGTTTGTTAATCAAGGAGTAGAGATAATAACAATTAAATAATAATAATAATAATAATAATAATAATAATAATAATAATAATAATAATAATAATAATAATAATAATAATAAATTGCAATTTAAATGCTATTACTAGGAATACTGTTCATGGGACATAAGAGCCTTTCTATACTCACAATTCTGAATATTCAAGTAAGCTTTTAAGCCTATATTCAATAATGAAGTATTGAAAAGACAAGTGAAATGGCTTAGATCTAGAAAGGACTGCAGAATTGCAGTCCTAGGGCTGGTATGTCAGATATTTCTCCCATTTCTACCACAGCACAGCCTAGAAAAGTCAGGAAAGAGCCTCCTGGAACCAGAGAATAAGCAAAAAAACAGCTCCAAAAAGCTTCGACGGCAACAGGTATAATACAGTGAAAAACCTCAGTAAGAAAAAAACCTCCCTTGATTAAAATAAGACGTAGAGCAATTTGCATACAGACCCTGTAATTCATTCACATACATTGAAGCCACTTACCATGTAATTAGGGATAAATTATAAACACTGACCCGTGGTGTTTCACTCAGATTTGTACAGGTTCTCCTCCAAACAAAAGCGCTCTGTGTCTAGAAACTTGGCACCCAGCGCAGCGCGGCAGCGAACAAGTTTTATTAAACCAGTAAAGCATTTCATTCTGGGAAACTTATTTTCACTGTCCACCCTTCCACTTATTATTTTAGCTTGCCAAAAAAAAAAATAGTCCTAAGTTAGAATCATTCCAAGTTCCCTAAGGTGACAAAAGGCATCTGGAGAGAATTTCTGAGAAGATTTAGAAATCTTGCCACAGAAAGGTAACTACTGAGAATTCCCAGTTCCCTTTATAACTGGTTTCAATGGAATCTCCCACTGGTGTTGAACACAACTTCACATTTATTTTGATTACAGCTTTATGTGAAATTTTTATTACCATCTCCAAAACAGAAATCCTTTTACAGGCTGAAGAAGAAACATCCAACATTGTTCTTCAAAGTGTACACGGCTCAGCAAAGCAAGGAAGCGATCCTACAAGACTTCATTCATCCCAGCAGCCATTCAGTGAATCTCAAATGATGCAGCTGTATTGCTGGAAAGTTGGAAGGTTGTTTTTTTTTTCACTACAAGTATCTGAAAGCCTCAGTTGTTCAGACTGAGCCTTCTGAATCTGAGAATGGAATTATTTTTCTAACTTATCAAGATTATTCCCTAAATGAGGTGACTGCTATAAATGCCTCAGCGTATAAAAAACATTCCCAGCGTAAAATAGACAAATGTGTTAAGGATTGATCTTGAATTCTCTACAATGTCATTACAAAAATCACTAAAGAAGACATACTTTTAATCCAAGTTTCATTAATATCAATTTTGGCATGGAAAAATTGCTATATTTCATCAAATTCAGTGCCACTGCCGATGCAATCAGTGTATGCAAACATAAATTCATGTACAATGAAAGAATTGCAGCAACTGCAAACCCTTACAGAACCATTGTGAATATTTGCATTAAATTCAGTACAAATTTCATTTGATTCACTGAGTGTTTGCAACTAAGTTTTGGGCTGAGAGCACACACAGAACATCTAGGACTAGAAAACGCGTACGGCGCCGTTTCCAAGTACAAGGAAACCCCATTTCCTAACCTTGAGAGTAAAGTCTGGCCCACAGAAAACGTTTGTTCTCTATATATTCTGTATATATTCTGTATATATTCATCAGTTCTGCAGCACTGATGACCAAAATAAATGTACAAAGGACATTTGGAAGCATCCTAGTGACAGCTTGTCTATCCACATGTCACCCAGCGTCAACAGTAACGTCAGGCACGATCTCCAGTTGTATTTATTGTATATCGAGCTCCACAAGCTCCCTCCTTTGGATTTCATTCGACTTTTAATCTATTTTTAAAACAAATTAATGTATTTTTAATCTGTTGTACTCCAGATTTAAGCTCCAAGAGCCTTTACTGTCAATTAAGCAGGCAGCTGCCCCTTGTTAGATGCTTTCTAATTTGGGAATGAGGGAGAGAAATCAATCCTCCCTCCCTTCTCACAAACAAATCAGGATTCATTCCACTCCCTATCACAAGCACGAGGCCAAATCTGGCTGCTTTTATTTCAGATGAATGGGAAGCTGCTCCTACTGGAGAATGTGAATGTACATTTATTTTGGACTGAGTATGCCAGAACACATTTCCTCTCCCTCTAATTGACCTGATTTTACTTTTTATTCAAGTTTCACACTTAACTTCTAAGAAAACTTCAAAGAGTTCATTGACTTCATGACAATTTGGAAAAAAGAATAAATGTTAAAAATGTCTCCTGTACCCAAGAACTTCCTTAAGTCAAAATGTCCATGAAAACACACACAATGGGTCTAAATCCTACACAGGCCAAACTTCCTCGTTCAGAATTTCCACCAGATACTTTCCCACTAAGCAAATTACAGAAAGGATAAATGAAAAAAGCATACTTTGTGGAAAGTTTGCTAATGAATCAATTACCTCAAGAGAACAATGCCATAGACATGAAAATTATTCCAGAAATTACCTGTGCATATTCTTTCTCTATTGCAGCTCTTTTCTGACTGAATGCTCTGAAAGAGAAAAAAAAAAACAAAAATCCATTAATATATACAGCAAAACAGCATAAAATCGATCATTTCCTTAAAATTATTTTCTTCTAGACAGCCTTTATAGTTAAAAAAGCAACAAAAAAGCAAATTTGTTTGACAAATGTGTATCAGTAGCCTAGCAACTAGCACATGTGGACTTCACATATCTGTGGTGTTCAGATTCCCAAGTTTCACTGGATAAATTCAGTTCCCAGGACTACTGGTGTAAATACCATTTACTTCATTAAAGGCTCATCAGCTTCCCACTGGTACAGCCTGGAGAAGGATTTGGTAGCACAGGACAGAACTTGGTTTGATGCATCCAGACAGATTTACAGTCATGTTTCCTCAACATTTCTTCAACAGCAACTGAACACACTGGATTTGTAGTTTAATGCATTGGAAGAAGGTTTAAATATTCAGATGTGTCAAGGCTTTTCTTCAATCATAGAATCACAGAATGGTTTGGGTTGGGAGGGGCCTTTCAAGGTCATCTAGTCCAAACCCCTGCAGTGAGCAGGGACATCTTCAACCAGATCAGGTTGCTCAGAGCCCTGTCCAACCTGACCTGGAATGTTCCCAGGGATGGGGCTTCTACCACCTCTCTGGGCAACCTGGGCCAGGGTCTCACCACCCTCAGTGTTAAATATTTCTTCCTTCTATCCAGTCTGAATCTCCCCTTTTTTAGTTTAAAACCATCACCCCTTGTCCTGTCACTACCCTCCCTGATAAAGGTCCCTCTCCAGCCTTCCCACAGGCTCCCTATAAGCACTGGGAGGTCTCTAGAAGGTCTCCCTGGAGCCTTCTCTTCTCCAGGCTCAACAGCCCCAACTCTCTCAGCCTGTCCTCACAGCAGAGCTGCTCCAGCCCTGGCATCATCCTCGTGGCCTCCTCTGCACTGGCTGCAGTGGGTCCATGTCCTTGTGCTGTTGGTGGCCCCAGCACTGGAGGCAGCACTGCAGGGGGGGTCTCAGGAGAGCGGAGCAGAGGGGCAGAATCCCCTCCCTGGCCCTGCTGCCCACGCTGCTCTGGGTGCAGCCCAGGACACAGGAATAACAATATCTCCATCTATTCCCTCTTGAGCCCTTGAGCAGCCAAAGCAGAGTAAACTACGAAGCTTAAGGTTAGGCCATCAGCAAAAGAAAATCTAATTCTATTTAAATTAGTTACACAATAATTATGGTGACATGTTAATTAAAAAAAAAATCCTCAGGAACATCCTATAATAAGGTTAACTCAATAAACACGAACAAAAGGAGCTCGGAACAGGCTCTTTCTACTCCTGTCTACTCCATTTCACCCATGAAGAGCATCCACACACTGATAGGACATTACAGGCTCAGTCTCCTCAATGGGATGTAAAACAAAAGTCTAAAGGCATGGTGATTGCTGAAAATCCCTTCCAGATTAACAACAGCCCCAAAGAGTTGGCCACACTCCAACTCCAAGAGTTAGATCCCACCTCCCCAACTCCCACTGCCTAGCTCAGGTGGGTACAAAGGGCTGTGCCACGTGAAAATTCCCTCTATGAACAGGGAAAGTTGTCTGAGATGCTTGTAAATTAATCTGCTTGTAAATTAATCTGTTTGTAAATTAATTTGCTTGTAAATTAATCTGCTTGTAAATCATTCTACTTTATAAACCATTCAAGATATTCCATCTAATATTATTACTAATTTATTTCAGGCTCTCCTAGTCCAAAGTTCCCTATCTTAGTCTGTTTAACAACCATTTAAAACACACAATATCCTTCTAAAAAAATGTGTTGGGTCTTTTTTTTTCTTTTAAAAGTATAAATAACAGCAGAAATAACTACTAGGAATAACTGAAATAATCATCAATATTGAAAAGGTAAAGGCAAAATAAGCAGTTGTCTTTGAAACATAAATCTGGGAAGATTTTAGGCAAAGGCAGTTATTTTCTAATTCTCAGCTAAACTGATTTGAAAACATATAATCAAAATTAAATGTTCAGGATACTAAGTTTACACAAAACCTGGGTATGGAGATGTATATTTCACCAATTTTATTATTTTTTCCCCTTCATACAAGACAAATTCCACATCAATTAATTGCATGAAAATAATTGTGACAAGCTGGAAGCTGGAGATATCCCCTAAAAAATTTCTATATTAAAAGGTTGACACTAGAGAAGAAAAACAGAAGCATTCAACTGGCCTTAGTATAGAATTACAAAATACCATGCAAATCAAATTTACTCACAAAAACCAACAGAGAAATCTTGGATTTGGAAGGACTACAAGCTCCAGCATGAAGAAAATGTATTGTACAGGAGCAGCTCCATAAATGAGAACCATTTTAGGAGTAGTTTTGGGTTTTGTTCTGAGTTTGACACACAAAAAAACCCCAAAATTTGGTAAGACAGCTTCTAAAAGACTTCAATGTGTGTTTGATCTTTGTTTTGGTGAGTGAAGAAGATGCAAGAGGGACGGGATCAGCCGTGTGCACGCCTTGAAGCTGTGTTCTCTGCTGCTCTGCCACTGCATTTCCCTCCACTGGTCAAACACAAAGCTGGTTTTAACCTCAGGACAGTTTATACCAGAAATATATTAACAAAACATGATGAAATATGAGACTGAAGTAGATAAATTTCCCAAGAGAATATAATTTTGAGTAAGGGGAAAAAAAAAAATCTAATAAATTGTCCACCACGTCATTTTTTAATTGGGAAAACTTGAAATTTTTCATGTTTTTCTCTTGATTTTCTGTGCAAAGCTGAAATATTCTTGATTTTATTGTCATTCAAGATGGAATTTCAGTTTCATTCATAGAAGGAAATGTTTGGTTCTGTAAGCTATGAAATTATTTTCTAACTGTTACTGAAAAGTTTTTAATAAGTGAATTAGTGGATCTGCAAGAAAGCAGGAATATTAATTATGGTTTATTTAAACTAGGATGTATTAATATCTGCTATGACACCTTTTTTGCAAATTAACCATTAATTAAGTGCATGAAACAGAAACTGCATGCCCAAAAAAAGTGTCTTCTTTTTGTTTCTGGACACTAATTCCTAAATAATATCATCTCCAACCTGCAAATGTTAATTCCTGTGATATGTTTCTTCCTTTTGCCCCACTAAAAATCATTCAAAAGCATTTGAAGTCTTTGACAGTTCAAAAAGAAGGTGAAAAAGAGTAAATACAAAGAAATTCAATGATATTTGGTGTATATAATCAAGCTAAGAGCATTTTTCATTTAAGTGTCATACTTGTTATAACCCTCACATTGCAGGAAAATCCTGATTTAGGCTTCAGAAAAAGAAAATCAATTTAAAAAAATTAAAAAATTACACTCAAAAAACACCATTTAAAAGAAAAACTCTTTTATTACACATCCAAAGTGTGACCAGGGGCCTGTCTTCAAAAAACTCCTGCTGCTAGGGAAGGATGCTGCCAGCCTGAAGGAAAAGGCACACTCAAGCAAGTTCTTTCAACGGTTTCAACACTCACAACTGAGCATCAAGAGCCAATGGACACCACCCCCAGCACTTCATAGAGTCCCAGACTGGTTTGGGTTGGGAGGGACCTTAAAGCTCCTCCAGTCCCAACCCCCCTGCCAGCAGCAGGGACACCTTCCACTAGACCAGGTTGCTCAAAGCCTCAGCCAACCTGGCCCAGAACACTTCCAGGGAGGAGCAGCCACAGCTTCTCTGCCCAACCTGGGACAGGGTCTCACCACCCTCACACCAAACAATTTCTTCCTCACATCTCAGCTCCAGCTCCCCTCTGACACTTTCAAGCCATCACCCCTTGTTCTCTCACTCCCTGCCCTTGGACAAAGTCCCTCCCCAGCCTTCCTGGAGCCCCTTCAGGTACTGGGAGGCCACTGGAAGGTCTCCCTGGAGCCTTCTCTTCTCCAGGCTGAACAGCCCCAACTCTCTCAGCCTGTCCTCACAGCAGAGCTGCTCCAGCCCAGCTCACAAAGTCCTGTGAATGAAGACCAAAGAATTTCCTTTCTCAGAAAGCAAAGCAAAGCAAAGCTTGAAAGTGGCAGAGGGGAGATGGAGATGTGGCAGGGGAGGGTGAGCTTGGCCATGAGGAAAAGGTTCTTGAGGCAGAGGGTGGTGGAGCACTGGCACAGGCTCCCCAGGGAGGTGCTCATGGCCCCAAGCCTGACAAGATTCCAGCAGCATTTGGCCAAGGCCCTCAGGGACATGGTGTGAATGTTGGGCTTGTCCTGTGCAGGGACAGGAGTTGGACTCCATCATCCTGGTGGGTCCTTCCAGCTCACAACATTTGATGATTCTATTAAATTCTTTATCAATTTTCTTAAAAAAAATTTTTAAAAAAATCCTTACAATTTATGCAACCACACAAAGCATCACAAAATGTACTAATTAAATTAGTATCACATCCAAAACATCCAAAAACGTTCAAGAAATACACCTGGTTTAACTGGCCTTGACCTAAGAGTGTCCCCAACACAACACTAACAAAAACAAGGAGCAGCAAATGAGAAAATAATGGGCTCAGTTCTATGGAAAGTGAATTTTCCTGATCAGCAGAAGACAGAGCAACAGAATTGACACTTTCAGTCCCACTGACCTGAAAGATGATGAAGGAAAAAATAAATTACACATGAACACACCACATGGTGATGGTAACTCTCCAAAACCTTCTTAAAACCCATTTAATACAGGCTGCTGTATCCCCAACAGAATCAAAATGATAAAGTTAATATTGTTTTCTCTTTCTTTTATCAGCTGTAGATCTCCCCAAGCTGACAAAAAGTGAAACCCACATTAAGTGATGGAGATCAACAGAGGAGGTCTGGAAAGTCCCAATACAATGAGAAAAGGAACAGAAAAAAAAAGGTGGAAGAAGAAATTATTTTCCCATTGTTTCAATTTTATGTGGTATTAAGACAATTCTGAAATTCAGTTTAAAAATTCATTCAGTCCCATCAAAAATTCTTGAAGTAAATCTACTCAGGAATTGTAGAGCACATCACAACTGATTCTGAAGTGAACTCAATCCACCAACACTCCAGGAGATGAATCAGTAAATTGTGAAATACTCCAAAATATCCAGCTTCCCAAAAAGCAGATCAGGAATGATTTATGACATCCAGAACATACGTCAGCAGCAAACTGGGACTTGGCAACTTCTACTTCCAACGTACGCTCGGCCAAATTCATACTGCACTGGTTTTCTTTTTTCAGATGAAAGGACACACTCAACCCAAAACTTTCTGAGTAATATTAAACCAGACAGCTCTCATGAAAGAGAGAAAGAAAGAGAGAAAGAAAGAGAGAAAGAAAGAGAGAAAGAAAGAGAGAAAGAAAGAGAGAAAGAAAGAGAGAAAGAAAGAGAGAAAGAAAGAGAGAAAGAAAGAGAGAAAAAAGGGAGAAAGAAAGAGAGAAAAAAGAGAGAAAAAAGAGAGAAAAAAGAGAGAAAAAAGAGAGAAAAAAGGGAGAAAAAAGGGAGAAAAAAGGGAGAAAAAAGAGAGAAAAAAGAGAGAAAAAAGAGAAAAAAAGAAAGAAAAAAGAAAGAAAAAAGAAAGAAAAAAGAAAGAAAAAAGAAAGAAAAAAGAAAGAAAAAAGAAAGAAAAAAGAAAGAAAGAAAAAAGGAAAGAAAGAAAAAAGAAAAAAGAAAGAAAGAAAAGGAAATAAAAGGTGGAGCAACCCCAGAAAACTGAAAAGCCAATCTTATGTATTAAGGTAGAATTACACTGCTGGCTTTCTTGATTTCTTTTTGTAATATTCAGAGAAGAGACAAATCAAAATTGGTGCTGAACCACCTAAAAACCACCTGACAGAACCCAGAATCACCTGGATGGGAAAAGCCCTTTAAGATCAGAGTCCAACCATGGACCCAACACTGGCCAGTCCCCACTGACCCATGTCCCTCAGCACTGTGTCTACACGACTCTTCAATCCCTCCAGGGATGGGGACTCCACCACTGCCCTGGGCAACCCCTTCCAATGACTCAGAACCCTTGCAGCAAAGAAATTCTTCCTCACATCCCATCTCAACTGCCCTGGGCACAACTGGAGCCCATTTCCTCTTGTCCTGTCCCTTGCTCCTTGGTTGAACAGACCCACCCCCACCTCTCTGCACCCTCCTCCAAGGGACTTGGACAGAGCCACAAGGTCTCCCCTCAGCCTCCTTTGCTCCAGGCTCAGCACCCCCAGTTCCCTCAGCCGGGAACTCAGCACACTTGTGCTCCAGACCCTTCCCCAGCTCCGTTCCCTTCTCTGGACACGCTCCAGCACCTCCAGGTCCTTCTTGGACTCAGGGGCCCAACACTGAACCCAGCACTCGAGCTGCGGCCTCACCAGTGCCCAGTGCAGGGGGAAGAGAACTTCCCTGCTCCTACTGGCCACACTGGTGCTGATCCAGGCCAGGATGCCCTTGGCCTCCTTGGCCACCTGGGCACTCTGCTGACTCACCTTCAGCCAGCTCAGTCCACACCCCAGGTCCCTCTCTGTGAGTCCATGCATGGACACAATTCTCTTAGCAGGAAAAAAAAACTCCCAATCAACCTCTGAAGAAGAAATCTGCACACGGCAAGTGAAAACCCAGTGTGTGACAGCAATGCCCCGCCTCCCCTGACAAACGGACCCAGGATGACAAACGGACCCAGGATGCCTTTCACAGTGATGAGATGAATTTATTCTGAGCAATGGAAATAGATCCTAATTCATGAGCACCAGGGGAGGAACCGCGATGGTCAACCACCCACACTTGAAATCTTTCTGTCCAAGATGGCACTGAAATTTCCAGCTGGCTGCCCCAGCCTGGCCCCGTTGCTCAAGGCCACCATGTCCCATGGGCAGGACTTGGCATTTACCTGTGTTGACCTTTGGGAGGTTCCTGGCAGCCCATGTTTCCCATGTGTTGCTCCAAGGTCGCTCTGAACACAGCCTTGCCTCCAGCCTACCAACCATCCTCCCCTAATTTGATACCCTTCACCAACTTGCTGAGAGCATGTTCCATCCCATCATCCAGGTTGTTATTAAACAATATTGATCCAGTATTGACCTCTGAGGGACATTTAGCTGCCAGCTGGACTTTGTACTGCTCTCCACCACTCAGAGCTGGGAAGTTCAGCCAATTTTCCACCCACTTTATTGGCCACTGACCAGCCCATATGTCCCTGATGTGGATACAAAGATATTTCAGGAGACTGTGTCAAAGGCCCTACTAAAGTCAACATGTACAACCTACACTGTTGTCACTCTGCTCACGTAGCCAGTCAGCCCAGAAGGCAATCAGGGACAATTTGCCCTTGGTAAGTCCATGCTGGCTGCTCCAAATCACCTTCCAGGCCTTTCAAGAAATGGCTTTTTGAAAAAGAAACCTTGGAAATGGGTTCTAGGTGGTTTTGCTCCATAATCTTCTCAGGCACTAAGGTAGCCCTGCTGTTCTCCAGATCCTCCTTTGAGCTGTTTTTGAACACAGGGACAGCATTTCCCTTTTTCCAGTCATCAGGAACCTCTCCTGATTGCCAGAACATTTCAAAGATGAGAGAGTGTGAACTACCCCACCAGGTCTCTGTAGACCCAACAAGCTCACAGCTCTGCAACTGCACACGCACTCCCAGTTCCTTCTGCTTGTTTCCCAGTTGCACAGGCTCATGTCCAGACACCTGTGACAGATCCCCAGTCACACTGGGGAAAGCTTCTTCCAGGACACTGTCCCCAAGACACTTCTTCATTAGATCCCATGCAGTTGCTTCAGGTGATGGTAACTCTACCTCACCAGATTTAATTTACAGCTTTCCTCACTAGGTCTGACTGTTGGCAAAGGTGCTTGTGTCCCACCTTGTCAGATGGATCCCACCCCTCCTCAGCAGTCCTTGTTTCAGCGAGGCTTTCACATTTATAAGATCCAAAGCCCTATCTGCAACATCCAGGTGCTGATCTGCTGGATGTGTCTTACCCAAGCCCTTCATCTTCACAGGAAGGACTAAGAACGCCTCCAAGGCCCTCCTGCTCTTCACACTTGTACCCAGAGTTCTGCCATCACTCTCTACACATTCAAGGTCACCTCTAGTAACATCCTAGGTGTCCACATGGATAGCAGTCCCCATGTTGGATGAGCCTTTCTAGTTGTTCTGCAAGACTCTGGATCTAACTCCCCAGCAAAGAACAAACCTCCTGAGATAACAAGTCAGCTCAGCACATGGATGCTTCTGTTTCCTGGAGGAGGGAATCTCCAGTGACCATCACCTGTCTCTGATGGTACACAGGCTGTTCACCTCCTTCCACAGCTCCTTCACTTGGTGGCAACTCAGCACTTTATGAGAGCACAGGGAAGGTGATTGTTGACCCCAGGACCTGGACAACAGCATCCTCTGCCTGGGATGAGATGTCTGTTGTGCTGGGGGTAGTTGCTTCCATTGATGTTCCCAACACCATCACTGCTCAATTTCAAGCAATTCCACATCTTAAGCAAAGTCTTTGGCCCACCTTGTGCTCCTGCTGTGCCATCTGGTACCTGTTAGCTGTAAAGCCACTCTCTAAACATCTGCTGAAGAGTTCTTCCCTGGTCAGTCTGTTAAAGACAAAAGGTTTAAGTATTCCCCTGTCAGGGAACAGCCAAGAGAAGCTGTCTGCTAGAGCCAGCAGCAGCAAGACAACAGCAGTTGACTCTAAGGATATTCTGGGACACCTTGTCAAACACCTTGCTAAAGTCATAGAATCCCACACTGGTTTGGGTCAGAAGGGACCTTAAAGCTCATCCAGTCCCAACCCCCCTGCCAGCAGCAGGGACACCTTCCACTAGACCAGGTTGCTCAAAGCCTCAGCCAACCTGGCCCAGAACACTTCCAGGGAGGGGGCATCCACAACTTCCTTGGGCAACCTGGGCCACTGTCTCACCACCCTCACAATGAAGAATTTCTTTCTAATATCCAATCTAAACCTCCCCTCTTTCAGCTCAAAGCCATTTCCCCTTGTTCTGTCATTAACTGCCCTTATGAAAAGTCCCTCTCCAGCTTTCTTGTAGCCCCTTCAGGTACTGCAAGGCAGCTGTAAGATCTCCCCAGAGCCTTCTCTTCTCCAGATAAAGAATCAAGTCAAAGATAAAGTCAAGATAAAGAATACCACCACTGCTTTCCCCTTGTCTGTGTATCTCATCACAGAAGGCAATCAGGTTGGTCATGCACGATTTGACACTGGTAAATCTATGCTGGTGCTTTGCAATCATCTTCTTGGTCCTTTGTGTGCCATCAAATGGCTCCCAGAACAGTTTGCCCCAAGGGACTGAGGTGCAGCTGACTGGTCTGTCATTCCCTGGATCTTCCCTCTTCGTCTTCTGGAAGATGGATATGACATTTGTCTTTTTCCAGTCAACAGGAACCCCCTCCCCAGATCATCATGACCTTTCAAAGATGAGAGAGGCCTCAAAATGACATTGGTTTCCTCTCTCAGCATCCTCAGCTGCATCTTATCTGCTTCCCTGGACTTCCATACATACAACTGGCTTAACTGCTCCCCAGCACTATCTTCAGGTACCATGGGTGGTCCTTCATTTTCATACATTCTCCAAGAAGGCTTGAAGACTGTCATGGTTTAACCCCAGACAGCAACTAAGCACCACACAGCCTGCTCTGCTCTGGTTGGATGTGGGAAAGAATTGGAAGAGTAAAAGTGAGAAAACTCATGGGTTGAGATAAAGAAGATGATGAAGAAGCAGCCTGAAAACTGCTGCATCAAGTGCTACGTCAAGTAGGGAACTCTGCTGCTCTGTCTTGTCAATGCCAAGGGAAACCTGACTGGAAGCACACAAATGTGTAAGCAAAAGGCACTTTATACCAGAAAAAAACATCTTCAGACTTCAAAGGTGCACCAGCTGATGTTCAATAGATGGATAGTCACATTTGATATGGTCATAGGTGAATTAAAATCACCTTTGTCATTCCAGCTGCCACTACAAAATCAAAAGGGGAGCAATCGCGAAACACTTGGTGGGGAGAGAGGAGGCCAAAACATTTTCCCCTCTTGTAGGAAAACAGGATTTCTTGAAGGACTGCTGATGTTCTTGTTCGAAGGTTTCATTCACCACTTGATCTAGATGCCCCATCCCACTTTCCCCAGTAACATGAAAAAAAAACAACCCACAGCATAAAGAATCAATCAAAGGTTTAGATCAGATATTAGGAAGAAATTCTTCACTGTGAGGGTGGTGAGACACTGGAACAGGTTGCCCAAGGAAGTTGTGGATGCCCCCTCCCTGGAAGTGTTCTGGGCCAGGCTGGATGAGGCTTTGAGCAACCTGGTCTAGTGGAAGGTGTCCCTGCTGCTGGCAGGGGGGTTGGAACTGGATGAGCTTTAAGGTCCCTTCCAACCCAAACCAGTCTATGAATCTCATCCAACAGAACAAGTGCCTCATGACCTGGTTGATTTCATTTAAGGACAGGTGTGTCACTACCAAAGGCACCACCTGAATTCGAAAGCACTTCAGCCAACATCAGTCACCGCCGTAGCTCAGTTCAGGCGCGCGGTTGGCAATAGAAGCTGAGCTGACAGAGCACAGGAGCAGCTGCAAGCCCAGTGAGACACCTCAGGAACACCCGCATCTGCAGGGAGAAACTGCATCCATATTCCCTGTCTCTGGCCAGCTGAGACAAAGCTGACATACCTGGAGCCATAATTAAGCTCCAGAAATTATTCATCGTGACAAGACTCTCAAGAGCTGCCTGGAACAGGCTCCTCTTCGTGGTTTTTTCTGTTTACACCAAACAGAATTACCACTCCTGAAGAGTTTTAGAAGATATGCATGAAATTGTCAGTGTCTGGAGGATACGGTGGTGCTTGGCTTTGTGTAAGACTGGTGTAGTTAAACTTCCCAGACAGAAACATGAAAAGGATCTAAAGCTGCTGGAGAGTGTCCAGAGGAGGGACACAACATTGGGGAAGGGTTTAGAGGGGAAGGGTGTGAGGAGAGGCTGAAGGCACTTGGTTTGTTCAGCCTGGAGAAGAGGAGACTGAGAGGAGATCTCATGGTGGTCTGGAGCTTCCTCCTAAGGGGAAGAGGAGGGGCAGGCACTGAGCTCTTCTCTCTGGCCACCAACGCCAGGAGCAGAGGCCATGGCAGGAAGATGTGGCAGGGGAGGGGGAGGTTGGCCATGAGGAAAAGGTTCTTGAGGCAGAGGCTGGTGGAGCACTGGCACAGGCTCCCCAGGGAGGTGCTGATGGCACCAAGGCTGACAAGATTCCAGCAGCATTTGGCCAAGGCCCTCAGGGACATGGTGTGAATGTTGGGCTTGTCCTGTGCAGGGACAGGAGTTGGACTCCATCATCCTGGTGGGTCCTTCCAGCTCACAACATCCTGTGATTCTATGATTATTTTACAGAAAATCCCTGATTTCTACAGTTGTCTGGATCCAAACCCCAGCAGCTGGAGCAGCAGCCGGAGTGCAACGACTCAGGTTACTCAAATTAGAAGCTCATTTCTAATGAGAAGGGGTCTCCTGTTCGCTCCTTTCCACCAGGTAAGGAGCACACGTGGTTCTTCAAAGGGAAGAGCGAGCAACTCACCACTTCAAAGAGGCAATTTAAAACACTGCCTACAACAGAGGCAGAACGATCAGAAGCAATTTTCATCGCAATGTACCCACAGCTTCAAATTCAGAGACTTCTGTAGGTTGAGGAGTTCACATGATTACACAAGAGACTGGCTTTCCCTTTTTCAAGCAAAACTCTGAAGGCAGAAAATGCTGTCATCTTCTCTGGCCAACCTGGGACATGGTCTCACCACCCTCACACCAAACAATTTCTTCCTCACATCTCAGCTCCAGCTCCCCTCTGACACTTTCAAGCCATCACCCCTTGTTCTCTCACTCCCTGCCCTTGGCCAAAGTCCCTCCCCAGCCTTCCTGGAGCCCCTTCAGGTACTGGGAGGCCACTAGAAGGTCTCCCCAGAGCCTTCTCTTCTCCAGGCTCAACAGCCCCCACTCTCTCAGCCTGTCACAGGACGAGGGCTAATGGTTTTAAACTAGAAAAGGGTAAATTTAGGTTGGATATTAGGAAAAAGTTCTTCAATATGAGGGTGGTAGATCATTGGAACAGGTTGCCCAGAGAGGTATTGGAGGTCCCATCCCTGGAGATATTCAAGGTCAGAATTGATGGGGCTTTGAGCAACCTGATCTAGTTGGAGATGTCCCTGCTCATTGCAGGGGGGTTGGACTAGATGACCTTTGAAGGTCCCTTCCAACCCAAACCAGTCTGTGATTCTATCATGACCCTCCTTTCCCTTATCACCAGCTAAAGGCAAGCTGAAGCAAGGTCACAGCTGTTGCACTTTCCAAGTTACATCTACTGCAAAAATAAAAGAAACAAACCAAGTACAGTGGAAATGGGTTAAGTGGCCTCACAGAGTGAATTCTGGACACTTAAACAACTGAAACTATACCAGCATTAAATTTTGGATAAGGCTTTGTGCTACCAGTGACCACAGCAGTGCACTTGTCTGTCTTCTCCTCACCCTTGTATTTCCCTGCCCCTAATAGTTATGCAGCTGCAAAGTCATCAAGCTACCTGTTCCTCAAAGACACCACTGGAACTGGAAAATCCAGACAGCACTGATTGGTTTTTGTGATTTTTCTTCAGTTTTAAGGTGCTCCTTCTATTTATAACTTAAATGAAAATCACAAAAGATTGATCCAGTGATGATCATAAAAATAAATGTATTCAACACACCTACATACAAAAGCAGAGAATCCTCTGGTTGGAAAAGACCTTTGAAATCATTGAGTCCACTGTACCTGTCCACTGCTAAACCAGATCTCTGAGCACCTCATCTGCCTGGCTTTTAATCCCTCCAGGGGTGGGGACTCCACCACTGCCCTGGGCAACCCCTTCCAATGCCTCAGAACCCTTTCAGCAAAGAAATTCTTCCTCACATCCCATCTCAACTGCCCTGGCCACAACTGGAGCCCATTTCCTCTTGTCCTGTCCCTTGCTCCTTGCTTGAACAGACCCACCCCCACCTCTCTCCACCCTCCTCCAAGGGACTTGGACAGAGCCACAAGGTCTCCCCTCAGCCTCCTTTTCTCCAGGCTCAGCACCCCCAGGTCCCTCAGCCGGGAACTCAGCACACTTGTGCTCCAGACCCTTCCCCAGCTCCGTTCCCTTCTCTGGACACGCTCCAGCACCTCCAGGTCCTTCTTGGACTCAGGGGCCCAACACTGAACCCAGCACTCGAGCTGCGGCCTCACCAGTGCCCAGTGCAGGGGGAAGAGAACTTCCCTGCTCCTACTGGCCACACTGGTGCTGATACAATGATATGTTGAGTACATCAGGCTGGGTAGAGACTTCACCTGTAAGGACCAAGGGGAAAAAAGGTAAAATGCTGAGCACTGTATTCATTTCCTTAGAAGCCATCACTAGGCTGTGTCTCCCCTGTTGCCTCTGAAATATGTCTTGCTGCTGCCATCCTTGTAGCACCCCTTTTACCACTCCTCATGTCCATGACCAGCCGTAGATGCAACTGATACTGTCCTCCAGCAGCCAAGCACAGGTGTACTCCTCCTCCTTTACTGCCCACCACTGGTTGTACACTGTCCTTTAGCTCCTTGCTCAGCCTTGCAGAGCTTCTGCTGAAATTCCTGATCTTCCCACACAGTGGGGTGCTTTGCTCCTTACCTCTCTGATTGTCCCATTTCAAAAAACTAAGCTAAAACCATCAATCCAGGTATAGAACCCCTTCCTGGCTGCTACCCAGGAGATTCTGCCCACCACCAAGCTGAAATCTGTTTTCATGACAGCCTACCCCTAGGTCCTGAAGTCAGTTTGTGGTCACAGAAGCCCAAGCTTCCACTAGTCTGGACAAGATTCATACCAGGAAGCTAAGAATATCAGCCTTCCTCCCACGGTAAGTATGGACAATTTGCAGTTCCTATCCCACAAGCATCTAAACTCGGTGTGAATGTGGCCTCCAGGCCAAGACTTTTAACAAAAACACACTAATAAGATCATTGCTGGGTAGACCAAGTTCCCATCAGCTGAGAAAGCACGCAAACCAGAAGAACAAACTCAAAAACCACCCTCACAAGGTCACCCACAGCCTCAACTTTTGCCCACAACGAAGCTCTGTGACCCACCACGAGAAGTCAGTGACATTTCCTGCCTGTGAATCCACTGGAGCTCTGCCCAATCTCAGCAAATGCATGAAGGACATCTTTACAATTCTTAAAAGCACAAATATTGGTAACACCAAGAAACTCTTTGCTTGTGAGTGTCAAGAAATTCAGTTATCCTCCCTGTAGGACACTGTTCTTGTAGCTTTTTGGCTTCCTTCACTTTTTCTACTCACCTTAGTGTCCTTGTCCAGTTCTCTGGCCAGTGTAAAAGGAAAAACCAAAAAAGGTGGAGATTTTTGAAGCTCAATTTTAATGTACATACTCTTTGTGCTATCTACTCTTCAGTCTTAACCTTAAAATAGTCACCTCTTCTGAACACAGGTTCAGGAGTTCCTGTAGAATGGAATTAACTGACAGCTCAAACATCCTGGAACGTACCAGAGCTCTTCTCTCCTCTATCGCCTCCTTACTCCGACTCCACTGCTTTCAAACAGGAGCTTTCCCCAAGCAAACAAAACCTACAACATCCTCCCCATCCCTTTTACAGCCAAGGACACAGTAACCCCTTGTTGATTCAGAGACTATGGAACGTTTTACTGCCCTGAGGAGTCTTGAGAGGCTGAAGGCACTTGGATTGTTCAGCCTGGAGAAGAGGAGGCTGAGAGGAGATCTCATGGCGGTCTGGAACTTCTTCCTAAGGGGCAGAGGGGCAGGCACTGAGCTCTTCTCTCTGGCCACCAACGCCAGGAGCAGAGGCCATGGCAGGAAGATGTGGCAGGGGAGGGGGAGGTTGGCCATGAGGAAAAGGTTCTTGAGGCAGAGGGTGGTGGAGCACTGGCACAGGCTCCCCAGGGAGGTGCTCATGGCCCCAAGCCTGACAAGATTCCAGCAGCATTTGGCCAAGGCCCTCAGGGACATGGTGTGAATGTTGGGCTTGTCCTGTGCAGGGACAGGAGTTGGACTCCATCATCCTGGTGGGTTCCTTCCAACTCACAACATGCTGGGATTCTATGATCTCACTACTCCTATTCTGCTACACAGAGGATTTACAGTAACTCACCCACTGCCTCCGATTCAGCACCTCAATGCTGCAATCAGAATTAAGCTTTTCCTGCCACTAAAACTAATCACCTCAGACAGCCTCACTATGATTTGTCCTTTGGAGTGTTTATGCTTTAATTATCCACTTTATTCTCAACTAAGCTAAACTAAAGGAAAATTCTCTTGAATGTAAATAGAGTTATTAAAGCAGAAAACTTCTCAACCAATTTGCAGAAAATCTGCTTATAACTTAAATGACCAAAAAGCAAACTATACACCAAAGATCCTCTGAAATCAAGGAATCAAAGTTGAGCATGGTATCTTTGGGTCAAAAGCAGTCTTCTGCCCTTCCTGCTGGCATTCATCTGCTATTGTTTTACTACAGTTTTCACACACAATTTTTAGTAGCTAGATCATCCTCTTGCCCTCCCCTCAAGCAACTCTGAAATGGAAAAAAAGATTTTTTTATGTATTGATCCCACAGGAATTGGAAAAACCTGGATGAGAGGCAGAGCTAGAAATTATCTGCCTCTGCTCAGTTATCACTGAGCCCCATCCTCGACATAAATTAGAGCTGTATCTAAACACAGCTATGGGTTTTCATCAGCATCATTCTCCTGGACACGTTTAGAGTGAGCCCAGAGGAGGCCACGAGGATGATGCCAGGGCTGGAGCAGCTCTGCTGTGAGGACAGGCTGAGAGAGTTGGGGCTGTTCAGCCTGGAGAAGGCTCCAGGGAGACCTTCTAGTGGCCTCCCAGTACCTGAAGGGGCTCCAGGAAGGCTGGGGAGGGACTTTGGCCAAGGGCAGGGAGTGAGAGGACAAGGGGGGATGGCTTGAAAGTGTCAGAGGGGAGCTGGAGCTGAGATGTGAGGAAGAAATTCTTTGGTGTGAGGGTGGTGAGACCCTGGCCCAGGTTGGCCAGAGAAGCTGTGGCTGCTCCTCCCTGGAAGTGTTCTCGGCCAGGTTGGCTGAGGCTTTGAGCAACCTGGTCTAGTGGAAGGTGTCCCTGCTGCTGGCAGGGGGGCTGGGACTGGGTGAGCTTTGAGATCATGACACAGGAGAAGCTTGTTCTAATTGGGACACAGAGGTAACTAAACCAGAGAAAGCTTAAGCTCCTATCCAAGAAACGAGTGGAAGCATGCTTATAATTGAATTTCTCTTATCTTTTTACTATGAAATAGGTCTCCAGTAAATAGGAAAAAAACCCACAAAACACAAATAACTCCCATTATCTTCTGTAGATAAAAACCCTCCAGCTGACCCTAAGCTCTTAGCCTTTGGGTACTGCCACCCACCATCACAAAGTTCAAGATTCTCAGCTCTGTTCTTACCTTTCAATCACTCCATTGGCAAACAGGTTTAAAAAATGCTCAGCTGTTGTATTTTTTGGCCTTCTAGGCACTACTGTTCTTCTAACCCCACTCAATTCAAAGGAGTATAAAAAACCTTAATTTGCCTTCCATGCCCACAGACAGAGAGCAGATAAACAAGCTCTTGCTTTGACACACAAAATCCAGTCTAACTGTGATTTTCTTGACCTTAAAAGTTCTCACACATGAACCATTTCCTGCTGTTTACAAAATATCCCTCCCTAAAAAGCACATTGATATTTTAAAGAGCAAACTGTTTATTCACAAGAGTTTGAACTGATGTATGTAAAATCTACAGCTTCTCCATATGTGTTCTGACATCATTATTTTTACCAGGACATTTAAAGGTCAATCACAACTGTTGTAGGTCAGTGGGTGCAAGTTTAGTTGTTCTTTATAACATACATCTTGGTAACATTGATAATATAAGCTTTTTAATGCTGTACATAAAACATATTCAGTAGAAGATACCTGATTTAAACAAAAATACTAACTTATATGCAAAATACTTAGTGTGATAGTACAAACCCAGAAGCAAAGTGGAGGTTAAACAGCAGAGATTTGTGATCTTTTCAGCACAAGCTGCCAATTAATCAGCAGTTTCTCCTTCATAAACCTATCAAAAATGACAAATTTTCTCCCAAGTTTCAGTTTTAAGTATGCTTTTCAACTAAGATTTTATTCCTAATTTAAAATGTTCTAATCCACACAACCAACAACCCTTTGAAAATCCATGAAATATCTTTACCTTGTGCCTGAACAATTAACCTCTAGCAATGCATACAAATAAAATTGTCAGACAATATTAAACAGCAAGCAATGTACTCACCATAAATCACATTATTGTACAGTTTGGGATTAGGATGAGTTACCACTAGCAACAGAGCCAAAAAGAATTTAAAAATCAATTCTGTCAGTATATGTAGAGAATTCCTGTAACCTCAAAGTTCATGTTTTCAGCAATTTGTCTTAGAAAAATATCAGCAGTCCAGCAAATTCCCTGCTGCTGGCAGGGGGGTTGGGACTGGATGAGCTTGAAGGTCCCTTCCAACCCAAACCAGTCTGGGATTCTATGATAAATCATCAGAGAAACATGACATCCAGACACAAAACAGTATTAAAACAACAGTTTTCCCCTTTAGTAGCATAAAAGAAATAAAACAAAAAGAACCAGAAAGCTGCTGGTGAGTGTGAACATTTCATTCACCCTCTTCAAAATTGAAGCATCAATTTATAGCATCAGCGTTTACAACAAAGATTGGGTTTAGAGCTTAAGTCTATTTCAAATGATCACTCAGGACTTTTTGTTTTAAATGGGAAACTAAGATAC
The DNA here is from genome assembly GCA_907165065.1 of Caprimulgus europaeus. The sequence goes on from OU015523.1 coordinate 124,001,385, forward strand.
AATTAAAACAAATACAAAGCTTTTTTATATCTTAAAATCCCAGACTGGTTTGGGTTGGAAAGGACCTTAAAGCTCATCCAGTTCCAACCCCCCTGCCAGCAGCAGGGACACCTCCCACTAGACCAGGTTGCTCAAAGCCTCACCCAGCTTACCCAAACCTGATGCATCATCTTCAAGATATTTCCTATTTAGGAAATAAAAAAACCCCAACAAACCACACTAGCATAATTCAGACAGTCTGCTAGCTTTGAGAAAACAGGAACATGAGGAGTTTCTTTCATCCCCATTTGCTTTAACAGGTCTCTGAAGAAGCCATGTCACATTTCATCATTCAAGAAGCTTATTTCATCCTGGATCTGCAAACTGGTTTTGTAGGAGGTAACAACCACCTTAAGGAGTTTTTACTTTCCTCATCTGTCACATTTTAAGAATTTTGACAGTGCCACCCAGTTTTATGAGAAAGACTTTTCTCCCTTCTTTCCTTGTATTTTTTCATTACAGGCACTTCATTTTTAAATGATGCCCTTCACAAGGTTTCATTGTTGTTAAGATTGACATTAATCAAATTCTGTATTTTAATGCATTTGACAAGTAGGAAGAATTAACACAGGGTTTTTTTTTCCCCTCATAAAGCACAACTGCACTGTTGTGTAAGAATAGGGTACATATACTATTATTTTTTTTAAGTCAATAAAATGGAATAGTTCACTGAAAATATGTGGTCCAGTTTCTAAAATGTACCTGCAGGTTTATCTCAGAGATACTCCTTTAAAACAACACGAGCTGCAACTGAAAATAATTTAACCCCATTTTTCAAGCAATGTGCAGACCTCAGCACATTCACTGCTAAAATACTCTTTGTGAGGTGTCTCTGCATGAAGGCAATCTTAAATCCACACACTATTTACACCCCAGTCACACCACCCTGTGTGCTCACCCATTTCTACCTTCACAAAAAGCTGCTCTTGTTTAAGAGAACGCCTGTTCTTTGTTGCACATCTCTCCTAGACACAACCACACGTACAACAGTCGGTGGGGAATGTGCCCACACCTCAGCTCCTGCACTGCAAAAGCTCCTAATTTTCCCCAAAGAAAATGGGTTTAAGATGTTTAAGATGTTTGAAGGATGGTTGGCACCCCACAAGCCAAGGGAACCAACCTAACTGCTTACCCACAGCTGGGTAGACTACTCTGTACACAGAGGTCGTAACAGGAGGGCACATTCCAGCTCAGCGTAAAGCTCTCTGTAAACAACACTGTGCACAGTTTTCCTTCAAAGGATGTTTAAGCCTGGTTGTACCTTGGATGGAGGAATCAGATCCATCAGTCAGCAAGAGCTGGGAAATGGACACTTCTTCCCAACAACATCTTCTGGTTTCCCTGATAGAAAAATCCAGCCCTACATCGCTGTTACAGGTTGTGGGCCACACACCGCGGAAAAAACATCCCCACCACCGCGAGTGCCTGTGCTAAATAAGACATGGAAAGGTGGTTCAGTGTTGGGCCCTCAGTCCCAGCTGGACATGGAGGTGCTGGAGCGTGTCCAGAGAAGGGAACGGAGCTGGGGAAGGGTCTGGAGCACAAGTGTGCTGAGTTCCCGGCTGAGGGAACTGGGGGTGCTGAGCCTGGAGCAAAGGAGGCTGAGGGGAGACCTTGTGGCTCTGTCCAAGTCCCTTGGAGGAGGGTGCTGAGAGGTGGGGGTGGGTCTGTTCAACCAAGGAGCAAGGGCCAGGACAAGAGGAAATGGGCTCCAGTTGTGGCCAGGGCAGTTGAGATGGGATGTGAGGAAGAATTTCTTTGCTGAAAGGGTTCTGAGGCATTGGAAGGGGTTGCCCAGGGCAGTGGTGGAGTCCCCATCCCTGGAGGGATTGAAGAGTCGTGTAGACACAGTGCTGAGGGACATGGGTCAGTCGGGGACTGGTCAGTGTTGGGTTCATGGTTGGACTCCATGAGCTCAAAGGGCTTTTCCAATCCAGGCAGTTCTGGGATTCCCCACTCACTATTCAGCCCGCGGACGTTATCCCTGGGCCAGGTGGGGCTCAGAGGAAGCAACACAAGAAACAGTGAAACACAATCAGACTTTCTGAATTTGGTGTCATTGATGAAATAAGGAGAAAAGAAGTGGAGGCAGCTAAAAGAAAAGATCCCCAGCCTTTTCTTACTAACTCCACCAGCCTGGCAGGGCATTGCCTATCCTTGAACTGTTCCTTTTCCAGCTCAGCTCCTCTCCTTGTCTGGAATGGTGACATTCCTTACCTCTACCCATCTCACTTGGGAAGGTTCTTCTGAGTACAACCAGTCATTTCCAATTTTGCTTTGATCATTCCTTACCCAGAGAAAGAGAAGCCAGAGTCCCACCCCAACCTTTTTTTTCCCCAAAAACCAGAAACTTTAAGTCTACTGCCAACCTGCCTCCTGGAAATGATATTTGAAAGAGTATGAGAAACCTTTTTTTCCCTTGCCACTGGCTTTCCTTGATCTTGATTACTAACCTGCAGTAGCATCAGCTGCTACAAACACCTCAGAACAGGAAGCCCAACAGAGGATAATCTTCCCCAAGGGCAAATACAGCTCAGGTGCTTAACTGGGAATTAAGAATCAGTTTTTAATTTAACTAAATTGTAAATTCATTTATTAAAACAGCACTTCTGGGGACTATAATCCAGTTAAGACTATTTTTTTTTTTCCTGAATGAAAAGCTAGAGTAAAACCAGAACACAATTGCTAAGGCAGGTTGCCTCTGCCTGGGCAGTCTGCCAGCTTAGCTAGGTGAAGACAAGGCAAAACACATTTCAAACATCTACTTAGCTTTGCCAACAAAACAGGGCCCAGCCCTTGTCTAGCATAATATTGAACTCATCTCCTAAATTTAGAAAGAAAAAAAACCATTTCAACAGAGCAACTTCTACAGCAGAGAGATCCATTTGAGATCCTTGAGAGTAGAAAAGTGGTTGGATGTGTCTGGATTCACAAGAACATCCCTTTGGCTGAAAAGATCTGGTCTTGCTTCTTCACTGGACAGCAGCACACCTCCATGGGAAGGACTTGGCATTCATCAGCACCAGCGAGGAGAGAACATCAAAGCACCCCTGCTAAGTAAAATGAAACTTTTTGGGGAAGATCAAAGCTGAATGTGGCCCACAATCTAGGCCCAGGGTGTTTAAAAGACTACCCCAAACTCCAGAACAAAGACCACTGTTGACAGTCACATTCCTCTGAGGCAGCAGAGCTCTGCAAGGAACGGCAAACCTTGGCTGCAGGACACAGAACACGACTGGTCAGAAGTCCATGTCTCCCCAGGAAATAAGGAATAACATCACCATCCTTGATTTCAAGTAAAACAAAACCACCTTCACTCCTCCTTGTCCAACTGTAGAGATGACAGCGGTGATAGTCACCTCTTACCAAGAGAAAAGGGAACACAAATGGGAAGCACAGGCAGAAGAGTGATGTAAAGAACATTTATATCGGGCTTCAGCGACACACCAGATGATGCTCAAACTCTTTCTGTAGATTTTTTACTGTTTCTTGAGTCCCTAATGCCCAGTAGCTGCTACAGAGGCAACAGAAACAAAGAGAATTTAAATTCCACGGCATTAGAGTGAGTCAAGCCCCTTCTCCCCCAGCAAGAACCAGAATGAAACATCAACTTCAACCAGTCTTTAGATACTGGCATCAAAATTCTGCAGATTTACAAACAAAAGGCTGATGTCACAACAAAGATCATGTTCAGCTCCTCAGCAGAAAAAATTAAGCTTCAGATGCTTAGAGAAAATAGAGTACATGGTCGTCTTTGTTTTCTACACAACTGATTAGCTCATAGTAATTAACCAAAGCCTGCTTTCACAGAATCCCAGGCTGGTTTGGGTTGGAAGGGACCTTAAAGCTCATCCAGTTCCAACCCCCTGCCAGCAGCAGGGACACCTTCCACTAGACCAGGTTGCTCAAAGCCTCATCCAACCTGGCCGAGAACACTTCCAGGGAGGAGCAGCCACAGCTTCTCTGCCCAACCTGGGACACTGTCTCACCACCCTCAGAGATACTGAAAATGTGAGGACATGGCCTCAAGTTGTGGCCAGGGCAGTTGAGATGGGATGTGAGGAAGAATTTCTTTGCTGAAAGGGTTCTGAGGCATTGGAAGGGGTTGCCCAGGGCAGTGGTGGAGTCCCCATCCCTGGAGGGATTGAAGAGTCGTGTAGTCACAGTGCTGAGGGACAGGGGTCAGTGGGGACTGGTCAGTGCTGGGTTCATGGTTGGACCTGATCTTAAAAGTTCCTTTCCAACCTAAATGATTCTATGATTCTGTCATTGCAAGATCTGCTCCCCACTATTCTGTCTGGTCATATTTCCATATACAGACATAGAAACATTAAAGAAACACAAGTCCCCTCAACAGCTTTCACTGCAGAACTCAGCAGGGCAAAGAGATCATTCCAATCACCAAACTATCTCCTCCAAACCACAACTGGTACCTTCCTGACACCAAACCACGTCCCTGCTCCACAGAGGCAGAGAGCGGTGCAACATCAAACGGACACCACAAGAGCAACTGCTGTGAGCAGCTTCATTTCCTCACCTCATTAGAAAACAGCAGTAGTTGCAGCAGAGAATGAAGGTGTGGCAGAGTTTGAAGATCTCACTGGTTAGACACCCCAGGGGAGATACCTTGGAGGTACATCTAGTTTTAAAGAGCACCTATGTGTTCCAGTATTGCTGGTATAGTGAATTAATTCAAATTTCTCACCTTACACCAATACCACAGGAGTTGGTGAAAGAAATTGATTAGAATTCAAAGGTCTGGACTTCGTTACGACCTTGTGATGATCCTCTCTTAATTAGTTTCTTCTCCTTCTTGTAATTCAGATGGAATTAAATCCTATAATAATGCTAGCATTGCCAGAAATGGTTTGGTTTCCCTCAACTATACAAACATAAATACAGAAAGTGTGAATATTTGACCTGTGCACTATGACTTTCACACAACTACGTGGCCCAACTGTTGAGAAGAACAGTGGAAGAATGAGAAGATAAAGAGGAAACTCAAGAGCAGGACCTATTTCTAATTAGGTGTTACTAGGCAGCTATATTTACTTTTCTTATTTAGTCAGCTTAGATCACATAGAGATAATTGGAAACAATCACACACAATCAATTAAGATGAAAGAAAATTTCATCAACAAGCAGCACATTAAACTAACGTGGAAAGCTGCTGCCAGCTACGCCCTCTTCCACCAGTGGCAACACAGCTGAAAAAGAGCAAAGTACATTTAGAGATAAGATAGGCTAAAGCCAGGCTGGGTAAAAAACAAGAATATGAAAATAGGCTGCTAGAAATTCAGACATCACAACGCTGCCTGTTGTTGGTTTTCTTATTTTTTCATTTTTATTTTTAATTCACAAGTCATTCTAGCCTCTCTCCTCTGTCTCTGCCTGCTTTGAGGATGGACAGACATTGATTTTCACGTCAAACATTAACAGAAATTCAGCAGCTAAATATATAGTAATGCTTCAAGATAGAAATTCACAATTATGTCAAGAGAATGTAACGATTTTATTATGCTGCTGAAAGTCTGAAAAGTCTTTGGGTCAATTTTATTTCATTTTTTAAAAAAATTCAGGCCTTCATCTCTGTCATTGTCAACTTCTGAATTAAAACCAAAATACTTCCCTTACCCTTAGAAAATAATCTTAGAAATAATCTAGTGTAACACTATATTCTATTCTACTCTATTATAACACTATATTCTATTCTACTCTATTATAACACTATATTCTATTCTACTCTGTTATAACCTTGGAAAATAATTTTAAGTACTTTCTCTTAGAAATATAATTTAATATAACACTATATTCTACTCTATTATAACCTTGGATAATAATTTTAAGTAATTTCTCTTAGAAATATAATATAATATAATATAATATAATATAATATAATATAATATAATATAATATAATATAATATAATATAATATAATATAATATAATATAATATAATATAATATAATATAATATAATATAATATAATATAATATAATATAATATAATATAATATAATATAATATAATATTCTACTCTATTATAACCTTGGAAAATAATTTTAAGTACTTTCTCTTAGAAATATAATATAACACTATATTCTACTCTATTATAACACTATATTCTATTCTACTCTATTATAACCTTGGAGAATAATTTTAAGTACTTTCTCTTAGAAATATAATTTAATATAACACTATATACTATTCTATTATAACCTTGGAAAATATTTTTAAGTAATTTCTCAAATTTCCAGCCTTTCCAAATATTGCCAGGAATGTCTCACAAAATATACAAATTCTTATAGTCAAACATCTTTAAAAGCATTTTTTTATCTGAGATCATCTTAAGAGTATCATAACCCTCCAGAAAAATTGTGGCTTCTTTGGGTTTTTTTTGCCCCCTTCCATTTTTTTTTTCTTCTCCCCTCTAAATATGCATAAAGAATATAGCAAAGCCAAAAAAAAAACCCTAAAAATCACTTATTTGTGCTCATTATTTAAACATAGTCACAAGTGCCAACTTTTTTTTCACTGACACTGGCTGGCAGCTGGCACACAAGCAAGAAATCACTCTACTGAGTGACTTTGCCACCATAAATCTTCAAAAGTCTTCTGCATGGCTGAGCTCTTCTCATCAAATTAGACAGCAAAGTGTTTTGTCTCTCATGAAAAGGATGCTCAGTGGAGAAATCACAGCAGGTTATAGATGTGTGTGTGAACAACCTTCTTGGAGCTACTGGGGATTGGATCTAACTGCCTTCTCCCAGGCACAAAGAAAAAAAATACTTTAAATAACTCAAAAGATTGTTACAAGGAATGTTCAGAACAACTTTAAATATCTCAGAATAGAATCTGCCTGCTTACAAGAACACACAGAAAAAAAACCCCTAGATTTAATATATTTTTTTTAGTTATTTATTCTCTTTCCTCAAGTATTCATTGGAAATATGGTGTTTATTTCAGAAATAAACACAACCAAACACTTAAATTAAGTCAATAAAAAGCCTCTAACTTCATGCATCCCTGCTACACATTTGGGAAAAAAAATGTTGTTAAAACTTTAAAAGCTACTATAAAAAAAATAAACAGAAAAACACTAATTTGAGCTATTATAAACCAGTTTAGTTCACTGTAAATACTTGAGTAACTTGGTTTGATTAAGTTTTGCTCTTCTTTGGTTTTTTTACAGCCCATTTTTTAAAGTATAAATGCAGAACACCTTTTTTGTGTGCTTTCACACTGCAGGAAGCAACTAAAATGATTAAATAAGCTCACTGACTTCACTATAAACAAAAAATCAAGATGCATATTCATCAGAAAATGAAAATCACCAACTAATACAAGGTTAAAAGCCCACTATGAGGAGGAGAAGGTGACCTCAGTGACCAGCTGGAGATGGTGAGCAAAGTAACACGGTACCAAGCTCTCTGCTGGCAAGATAACTACACCACATTGGAACCTATCTGGAAAAAAAAAACCCAAAAAACCTCTTTTTTCACCTCTTCCTCCCCTCTGAAGAGTATTTACAGGAGGTATGAGCTGCTAATGTCCTCTCATTTGTTAGGACAAGCTTCCCACTCCTGAGCAATGAAAAGACACGAGGTTCTCAGGATCTCCTGACTGTGAAGATGAAACCAACTGTTTTCTTTTAATTCCAAAGCCAGACTTGACCTGAAACTCAGAATACAGAAACTCAAGATATTAAAAGGAAATTCACACAGTGCACTGTCAGGAGATGGACCAAACAGCTCTGTAAGGTAAATTCTTGACATTTCCTAAGAGGATTTTTGGTATCCTTTATAGAAAGCTCAACTGGCCTTTATGAAACACAAAATACACCCAAGTTTTAATTATAATTTTTAGTAAAAATATAAAAACCACCTGAGATAGAGCATCAACCATCAGCTTCTCTGAAAAGAGGTGTCTTTTAATTATTATTATTTTTAGAAACACCAACCTGGAACACTATTTACACGAGGGACCTTGGGCAAGAGGTTTTTAGCTGATGAACTCCAGTTCCATGGCACAACTCCTTAGTGGGTATTTCCAAGGTGACAAAAGTTGACCAAGTTCTGAGCCAGCTTGACACAAGGTCAAAAACACCCCAGTGAAGCCAGTTCTGGTGTCACCCTGTCTCCTGCCACTCACCACACCCAGGAGACAAGAATCAGTGCCCACAGGACAGAGATAATGTGATGGACGTCAACCAGACCAACCTCAGGTCAGCCTCGCTAGCAGATGTGCATCTCCGTGGTCAGCTGGGAATCTGAAGTATCTAATTAGCTAAAATAGCTAATTAGCCAAAGAAAATCTAAAAAAAGCTTTAAAAAATTATTTTAAAATCTAAAATATATCAAAAATATGGCTAAAAAGATCTTAAAAGTCTAAAGAAAGCTAAAAGAAGTCTAAAGAAAGCTAAAAGTCTAAAAATCTTTAAAAACTAAAAATCTAAAAAATATAAAAAATTTAAAAACCCATAAAAATCTAAAAATATCTAAAAAATCTAAAGATCTAGACATCTGGAAATCTAGAAGATCTAGGAAAATCTGGAAAATCTAGAAAGTCTGGAGAAAATAAAACTGTAAGATCTTAAAAATAAAAAATAAAAACTAAAAAACTAAAAACCTACAACTTAAAAAATCTAAAAAAAATCCCAAAAAAACACAAAAATTGAAAAACCTAAAAAAAATTCTAAAAATCTAAAAAATTTTAAAATCTAAAAATATCAAAACAATCTAAAAAATATCTAAAAATATCTAAATATATCTGAAAAAAATCTACAAAAAAATCTTTTAAAAATCTAAAAAAAAAACCTAAAAAAAAAATCTGAAATCTCTAAACATCTCAAATAACTTCCAGAGGAAAGACAAGACTGGCACAGAGGGGAAAGGAAGATAAAAGTCCCACCTTCAGCCACAAAACTAGATGAAAAGGGTGGAGTGCCCTCAATCAACAACCTCAATGTCCCAAGCCACCGCAGGTTTTGTTGCCAAAAGTCTTTGTGGAGGTTCTGCTGAAAGCACCTTCTGCAGGAGCTGCTGGAAGCACTGTTGGCAAAGGATGTAAAACCTGCCAAATAAACCTTTTCCCACCAAACATGATGAAACAAATACAACAAAACACCATAGGAAATTAAGCCAGGCTACACTAATTGTGTCTGGAATGAGAAGAATGTTCTTCCTCTTTCCAACACAGCTTATGGTGACATCCATGGTATGTCCTGAACATCTTCAGCTCTCCTTACATGCAGGGGTTTGGAAGTAAAAGCTGGGATTTTAAATACTTAAAGTATCTGAAGGGAAAGGTTGGAACAGGCTGGCCAAGGAAATTGTGGCTGCTCCTCCCTGGAAGTGTTCTCGGCCAGGTTGGCTGAGGCTTTGAGCAACCTGGTCTAGTGGAAGGTGTCCCTGCTGCTGGCAGGGGGGTTGGGACTGGATGAGCTTTAAGGTCCCTTCCAACCCAAACCAGTCTGGGATTCTATGAACCCCAAAAGCCAAATCCTGCCCTATTTCCTTACCTTCAACCCTGGGGAAACCGAGGCATGGGGTTTCCTTCTTCAGCCCAGGACTCACCCCTGTCCCACCCAGGCTAAAACCAGGGTGTGGGGTGAAAGCATCTCCTCAGCATTGACCATTAAAGTGTTCAGGGCCAGGTTGGCTGAGGCTTTGAGCAACCTGGTCTAGTGGAAGGTGTCCCTGCTGCTGGCAGGGGGGTTGGGACTGGATGAGCTTTAAGGTCCCTCCCAACCCAAACCACTCTGTGATTCCATGATTCCATAAAAGCTTTCCTCCCAAAATCAGGCTTGGGGTTTGATCAAATGGATCAAAGGAAGAGTTTTTTTGTTCCTTTAAATTTAAAATACCATGTATTCTCATATACACACCTAACTTGGTTGATTACCAGCTACACCCTGCAATTGTCACCATAAAAATGTGTCACAAAGGCAACGTGACAGAGCTGCATCACAACTGCTGGTTTTCCAGAGCTCTGCCAAGTAACACTGCGGTGAAAAATGATAGCCCCAGGAAAGGTTGTACTCAGATAAAAGTGAGGGGAAAAAAAACCCCACACAACTTTCTGCAAGCTAAAGAATTCATTCTTAAAAAGGAGGCATTGAGTTACAACTGAAAATGCAACCTTTGGCAAGGAAATGTGTGTTGTGCTGAGAACCTGGATCCTTTCTTTTACTGTCTTCCAAGAGGAAAAGGCACACGGTGCTCACCAGCTCACCTAACAAACCTGAATTCTCCTGAAAGCTCCTCAGAAAACACAAGCCCTAAAAAAAAAATCCCATTTCCAGAGCATGCCTTGGAATTGCTTTAATAAACAAAAGTTCATTCAAGTGCAAACCTTAAAGCTAAAATGGAGAACAAAAATGTCATTTTTTTTTCTGCTGTGAGAAATGGACTTACTGGGTTTTTTACATTATTACTTCTGCTACCAAAAATATTCAAAAAATCATATTTTGATGATTGAACCTTCCTCAAGTTAACTAAAAACTGTGAAGCTACTTAGAAATACTGAAAAAGGAGATCTATTACTTTTTGTATGTCAAGGATTAAAAAAAATAATGAAGGAGTGTGGTCCATTTCTCAATTTCCCTGTGCCAAGACAGGCCTGAATCATTACACTGTGGCTATGTTTATACTGAACTTTTATTTTTTGGGTTGTTTTTTGGGTTTTTTTTGCTTAAAACTTGGACTTCCACACCCACCCAGTAGGCAACAGTTTTTTAAAGTACATTCCAAGCTTCCCTCAAACAGTTCCAGTCAAAACATCAGCAGATTTTAATTGCATCAAGAATGTGAGTATCTCATTAAAAGGATTGCCTAATTATAGGTAACGTGCCCAGACCACAGATTCTGTTGGATTTTTATATGGAATATTATTCAGAAATAACACCACCAACTTGTCTCAAAATTTCTGAAATTTCTGCATATTTAGAGTCAGAGGAAATAATTATGTTGTGTGTCCTCAATTAATTAACAGACCTTGGAGGGGGGAGGAATTGAATTCACAATACTCACTAGTGGTGAGAAAGAGGAAAGAAATGTGATCAACTACTAAAAAAATTGCAAGTTTTAAAGGAAAAAAAACTTAAGCTTCTAGATTCACTGGTCACACAAGGAAAGCCTCTTCAAGGGTGAGTCAATCCCAGACTAAAATAATATTGTGCATACAGTTTCCATGAGTTTGGTTAATTCTGCTGCTGTTTTCCACTTCAGAACCTGGAAGCACAGAGAATCCCTCTGCTCCTACTTAAATAAAGCCATGAACACCAGAAGCAAGTGTTACATCTGCTGCACAGAGTGAATGACCTTGAAGGAAAAAGGAAAGGTGGCAATTAAGGACAAATTTCTGAGCAGAATAAAGGGAAAAAAATATATATATTACTTCCTCATTAAAAGAGAGGAATTTTTAATTTCTTTTTTTTTTTAATTCTTATCAGATACCCACTAGCCAGAGGCAAACATGCTCTGGAGCCCAACACAGGGTTCAAAAACTACCCAAACAAATTGCATTCCCTGCAGCTGGAGACTAGAAAGACCAGGAAGAAAGGGAAACTCCTCACCACCACTTTGCCTCAGGACAGGAAAAGTAAAGCTTTCTCCTCATTTTTCAGCATCTTTTATGGCATCTTAATATATATGGCTTTATACATGTATAAAGATGTTTTCTTTCCCAGTTTTCCAGTTATTTATCCTTCTGCAGCACTATCCACACCATGATGAGACTTCTCCCTAACACACTATCCATTAAGTAGCTGCTACATTATATTTGCTGTATTTAAAAATAGAACTACAGTTTAATTTCTACTTCAGTAGCTTGATTCACAGAGTTGCCATAAACCTTATCACAAACTTCTCAATGTCATCAGGGAGATTACAGAAGCACAGTCAAATTCCACCAGAGAGTACAAAGTATATTCATAGCAACTTGATGAAGTGGACCATAATTCCATATATAAAATGACATGATAAAACTAGCAGCAACTAGCTATCTACAGACAAAGTAAAAGTATGAATTAATATGTTTTGGGGTTTTTCTTTTTAATATCTGTACTGTTCACTCAGGCTTGTTATGACAGAAATAAGACATTAAGTTAAAAATGAAGTATTCTGTCTTAGTGCTGGGCATATAAACACAAATCCCCAGTAAATTCCTTTTTTTCTTCACTCATCTACTCCACATCTGACCTGTTACATCTCAGCAGAGCCCAACTGACAGGACAACAGCATTTAAATCCAGAAAGGGTTTGAATTATTAAGGAAGACCCACGAGAATATCTCCACACTTAGCAAGTAAACACTTAGGTTTAACAAACCCAGCAGGAATAAGCAGTACTGCTGAATATTAAATACAAAATCATCTCAGAAATAAGAGGTGATGCCCAAAAACTAAGTCAAATTCCCATGCTCAGAACTGAATAAAGAAAGGACTAAGGGAAAAATGAAACATCTGGGAGGAAAACCAAACAAAAAAATACATTGACAAACTGGAAGGAGGGAGCAGAGCTTTGGAGGAGAGGAGGGAAGAGAGAAAATAGCACAAAAAAGGCAAGGTAGCTGCAGGAGAAAGGTGAATGATGCAGAAATAGAGTGAGAAGAGCATGTAGCTTTATGAAAAGAAGTTGAATTAATGTATAGGATACATGACATATGCTAGATTGAACAATGAGAAGATATTTAAAACAAGCAGAAAAAGTAAGGAAGGAAAAAAACACAAGAACAGAAAAAGAAACAGAAGGAGATATTTCTACGTATATTTGCATCCAAATCAGGAGAATATTATTATAAGGCTACAATTTGGTAATTCTTTTTACAGTAATTTAGTTGAAAATGATTAAAAACTAAATTTGGGACCCAACAAATGAAAGGACTGTATTGCTATTGCCTTTCAGCCAGAAATCACACAATCTTTACATCTATTTTCAACACACTGTACAGTCAATCGACTTAAAATGATGAAGCAACACAAGATCAGCACACCCAGACAGCAGAAAATTAGCTCAGATTTAAATGAAGCGGCTGTTCCAGCTCTGTAATTCACAAAGCTGAGACTGTGCCTTCCCCAGGTGAATCAGGCTGCAGTTACACAGTGATTTAATCCCACAGGAGGCTGGGCTGCTGCTCCACAATCTGCCTTTCCCTCTCCTTCCTCAGGTACTCAATCCTCAAAGCTCTCCTGCCAGCAGCAGCACTGGTGTAGCCATGGAACAAGCTGGATCTGGGAATGATTTATCCAAAAATATTATCTCTTTTGGGAAGAAAAATGAGGGAATGTTGGATTTCAGGTGTATGAGTTCCCTAATCCACATGGCTCACCCATTCTTGTGTTCCTACAAGAAGATAGCAGAAATAGTTGGCAAATGGAGCTTCAGCAGCCAGCCAGACTTTAGAACAGATTCAAACAGCCACGTAACCACAACCTCCTTGTCGCTGGCAGAACATGAAAGCCAAGAAGTTTTTAAAAAGATCTTTTAGAATTCATTAGCAAAAACTGTAAACACCTATAAAGTGCTTTGGAAAAGCAGGCCTTGAGATAACGTTCAAGGTAAAGCAACTATGACCTAACAATATAAAGTCGATAGCATATAAACACACCACAGAAATACCAAGTTCCAGCCCTGAATCCCAGCACTGCCTGGGTTGGAAAAGCCCTTTAAGATCATCAAGTCCCATCATGAACCCAACACTGACCAGTCCCCACTGACCCATGTCCCTCAGCACTGTGTCTACACGACTCTTCAATCCCTCCAGGGATGGAGACTCCACCACTGCCCTGGGCAACCCCTTCCAATGCCTCAGAACCCTTTCAGCAAAGAAATTCTTCCTCACACCCCATCTCAACTGCCCTGGCCACAACTGGAGCCCATTTCCTCTTGTCCTGTCCCTTGCTCCTTGGTTGAACAGACCCACCCCCACCTCTCTGCACCCTCCTCCAAGGGACTTGGACAGAGCCACAAGGTCTCCCCTCAGCCTCCTTTTCTCCAGGCTCAGCACCCCCAGTTCCCTCAGCCGGGAACTCAGCACACTTGTGCTCCAGACCCTTCCCCAGCTCCGTTCCCTTCTCTGGACACGCTCCAGCACCTCCAGGTCCTTCTTGGAGTCAGGGCCCCAACACTGACCCCAGCACTCGAGCTGTGGCCTCACCAGTGCCCAGTGCAGGGGGAAGAGAACTTCCCTGGTCCTGCTGGCCACACTGGTGCTGATCCAGGCCAGGATGCCCTTGGCCTTCTTGGCCACCTGGGCACTCTGCTGGCTCCTGTTCAGCTGCTGTTGCCCAACACCCCCAGGTCCCTCTGTGCCCAGCAGCTCTCCCCCCACTCCTCCCCAAGCCTGGAGCTGCTGGGGGTTGTTGGGGCCAAAGTGCAGGACCCAACATTTGGCCTCATGGAAACTCCTGCAGTTGGTCCTGGCCCATGGATCCAGCCTGGCCAGATCCCTCTGCAGAGCCTCCCTCCCCAACACACAGCTCTTGACAAGTGCACACACACAAAAGGAAATCATGGCTACGTCCCAGCAAACTAAGGGTGATTTCAGACCAGTACCTGTGACTTATTTACTACCACCAATCAAATAAGGCAAACTTTAAAGCCAAAATAAAATATATTTAAATTGACAACACCTGGGATAAATTCAGTCACTCAAGATACATGGGAAAAACAACAACAGCAGCAAAGCAGCCAGGTATGGATGGAGTGGAGAATACTTCAAGCCATAGATAAACTCTGAAGGACTTCTGGATCACAGCAACAAAGTTTACACATTTACCTTTCAGAGGGAAAAAAAACCCCTCTTTCTCCATCACAGTTGGAGAAAGACAATCTTTTTATAGTAATGCCAGCACAGATCTACCATGTGAAAGGAGATGGTTGCTTTAGTGAGTTACAGAATATAAACATATGTCATGCCTAAAACTGAGCCAATGATCCTAAAAGCATCCTGAATCACTTGTTCCACAAATTCCCCAGTCACCAAGTATGAAAAAAAAAGAGATGAAGAGCCAGATAGAGATTATAAACACAGAAATGTATTTTTAAACCTATTTGCTAACACATTTCAAAACATTTCTTTTTATTATAGTCTTGTCAAGTCATGAAGATACTTGAGCTTTCCTGCTACTAAGCTCCTACAGAGAAGAGAAACAAAACACAGTTTGTAAGACTGTAGTGAATATTTGAATTATTTTTTTTATGGATATTCAAATTTTATGTTGTGTCAAAAGTCATCCAACTCCCAAGGAAGTTTTTCACTGAACTACCAGCACACAGTTTTGTCAAGTTCCAGGTTATGCTTTCTACAAGCAAAACATGTTGCCTCCAGGAGCAGAATCTACATCCTTGCATATAAAACACTCAAAAAGATGGCATTTTAGATTTAATTAAACATCATGGTTTATGTTCAGCCCTCAAGGAGATTAAGCACCTGCAGAGGAGCTGGAGAAATGATAGTTACACCTATAAGCCTCAACCCTGACCAAGAAGAACCCTGTTTGGAATAAACAGTTCAGTCTTTATCCTCTCCAAATGACAAGAGTTTAAACCTTCAAACTATCAACATTAAAAGCAACTTTCAGTTGTTGCATAAAGCTATCAAAGCTATTGGAATGTCAAGTATGCTTATGATCTGGTGGGCTGCCAAAAATCATCTGCTAATATACTAGACAGTAGATGTATTCTATTAGAACTCAGAGAAGAACTTTCTGATCTTTTTCTTCTACTTCTTTTTAGTTTTATACAAAACTGAACTGAAATTGTATTAAAAAAAATGTAATTAAGACTTTTAAACCCTACACAAATACTATGGTTTATAAGTATTGCATGTGATTTGAATGCTTGCATTTATATGCTAACAAATACAGCCATGATTTGTAATTAATTAACATTTTAAAATATGCATTCTTAATCACTAACTTGTAAACCATGTATTCAGAGTTTCCTGTTGCCACTGCAGCAGTGAAGTTGGGAGAATTCAGAGCAGCATAAAACAAGAGCACCAAGTTGTACTCTGACAGTGCCTGGAAGCTCCCAAGAGTGCTATGAAAAGACCCCCAAACTCTCTCAAGTCCTGATAAACAAACAGCATTCAGTTAAAATTTTAATACTTTTGAATAACAGCAGGGGTTGCTTTCTATAAAAATAATTCTTCATTCCAGGGACAAAAAAGATCCTGTGTGTGTGTGTGTGTGTGATTCCAGCTGAGCATTGCTTTCTGGAACAGGCCGGAATCACGGTGGCTGCGTGTTCTGAATACAGTCAGGAATACACAAGTCATGGGATGATGAGGTTGACACCCAACTTCTCACCCCAGTGTCACACACTGACCACCACAGCATCAAGACAACCACATCTTCAAAGCTCAGTTCCTCCTTCACAGCTAGATGCAATTAAAAAGCCTCTGCATCATAAAACAACATCAGGGTTGTTTGGTTTTTTAGAGGAGTTTTGTTGTTTGGTTGTTTTTTTTTTCCCCCAGCAAATGTTTTTAAGCAAAATTTTTCTTCTTCTCTCTTATTCTGTTGTGTGATATTTGAACAAATCATTGACATGATGGAGCTGTCACATCCTATCACATCATTCCACGTTTCAAGAATGTGTAATCTGTAAATCCAGGCAGATCTGCTTGCAAGCAGAATGCTCAGCAGAGACCACGCACATCTAACGACCACCTCAGTGAATTAAATACTTATTAAACTTAAAACACAGATTTTTTAATCCATAACATTAACATTTACAAATTAAATTAACAGGAGAAAATTAAATTATATTAAAGAAAAATATTTTAAGCCTGCATTTTCACATTTTCCTGTTTTTGTAGCCATGCTAATGCCATCTCTCAGCAGAATACAGACTGAAGTGATTAAAAGTTCCTGAAAAATAAGAAATTCTAACAAAACCTGGCCTGGGAGAATCTGATCTAGATGTCCTAAAAATAAGCTTCTATCTAAGGGGAAAAAATTCCTTGGATGACTTGTGTTACTTATGACTTAGCATTTGCTAGTTAAACACTGTGCAGTCATTAATTTTAATCTAAGGAAGTGAATGTTGTGATCTCTAAAACACAAAAAAGTGTTTCCACACCAACAGAAGAAAACCAGGGGAGAGAAGGCTCAAGGCTCAGCATTCTGATTTATGAAGAGAGGACATTGTGAGAGCAAGACAAACAGCGTGTCATCTGTCAAAGTGGCCACATTTGCATTTTATATCCAAATATAAAGGGAGAAATCTCATTTAAATAATTAACAAGCTGGCATAAAAAAGAGCAGGAAAGCAGCGACCTCGCTGCTGTGTTTCACAGAAGAACCATCCTAGAAATTGATCCTCTCCAAATTGAATGATTAATTGTCCTTATAATGCCAGGTAGCCACTGAATTTTGTTCAAAGCAAACTTTTAATTCCAACAGAAGCAATCACATTAGGGAAAAGGAATAATAAAAACCCCACAGCTGATGTCACGTTGATTTTTTTCCCTATTGATCTTAACCCGTGCAGAGTTTTAAATTATAAATGCAAATTTCTTCTTCTAAGTTTCAGGTTAAAGATATAATCTATTTAAAAGTGCTTTTCCAAGCTATCTTATAAATCAGCTGTGATTTTAAAATATTTTAACAATTTTAGCAGCCTCTCACAAAGGGTAAATCAAAATCTTAGTATATTATCCAGAGAAATATTGCTGAAAAGACCAATCCTTTCTGGATCTTGTTTGTGACCTTTTTTTCTGGTTTGGGGTTTGTTTTTTTTTAACATTTCCCCTACTGAAGAGAAGAAAAAATGGTTTGCATTGTGTTAGCTCCAGTTATAATTTCCAGCTGTGTCAAAACTTTAACAGCCTAAAAGCAGGAAATCCAAAGAGGAAATTCCATCGTCAGTTCCTGAAGTTTTGTAACTCAAATGTTCTTCCAAAAACCCAATCTTAAAGGAATTTTTGTAGCATTTGCTGTAACCTTACCTGATATCTTCAAGGAGCTCACATTCTGCCTGATGCTTGGCCTGAAGTTTTGTCATCTGCTCAACCTGGATGTTTTTTAGCTCTTGTGTAACTTTCACCTACAAAAAAAAAACAACACAGACCACATATATTTGCTGTAGTGTTTAAGTCAAATTTCAACAAGAAAAATTAAATATATATATATATATTTTGAAATTTAACATTTCAGTGGTAAATTCAAACACAGATTTAAGAGTGCAGTTTAACCCCACACAACATTCATAAAGGCTGATTTCACTAAGTGCTGTCACCTCAGCAGGCTTACACTACACATGGCAAAAATCTCATGTTTATTAACAAACCATTAATGAAAAGTGCAATTTTATTCCAAAACCTGGGAGGGTAGCTTATGTGCAACAAGAGTTTTGCCTAATAAAAAAGAAAAAGCAGGTGAAAGAGGGGAAAAAAACCAATTAAATTATAGTGTGCACTTTAGTGCAAGTCATACAATATGGAAATTTATTAAACTGTCCTACAATTTATATCATTTAAAGATAACTTAAACATCAAGTTGTTTTTTGATGGTGCATCAGATCAAAAGAGCCCTTTATAAAAGGCTTCAGCAGGTTGGCCTGATGTTTTTTTTAGTATTGGTGTAATTTTCCTTTGAACCTTGTGATTATAAAGCTAAAATGTCAATACTTTGGGAACCTGCCTGATAAGTGGCACCACTGGCACAGGAATTATTTGATTTTGGAAAGGAACCTTGGGGTTGTTTTGTTCTTATTTTTTTTATATCTAAAACAAGAGGTGTTGGCATTTAAGCCCTCTAGTGATCACAGGGAATCCTTGTATTGGCCTAAAAAAATGATCACCAGCGTATCTGAAGACATCACACATTCAGGAGGGCAGAAATGCCAAACAGTTATTTAATGAGGGAAGAGAGATTAAAAATTCAGAGAGGAAGAAGCCACAAATCTTCCTCTTCCTCACTAACCAGGCCAAAAAAAAAATCTATAATCTAGATCTCATCAGCAAGCAAAAGGCTCCTTGATTTTAACTCTGAAAACAATCCCCCAGCAACAAGCACCCTTTAATCACAACATTATATAAAGACATGTTTTTCAGATGATACCAAAAAAAAATCACATGTATGGCCCTGATTTTAAGCAGAAGTGCCTATTTTTAATATGAACTTTCAGCATTTTTATTTGTATATGAAAAAAAAAAAACCCTACTCAAAATAAACAAACCCACACAAGATGACCCATGTAATGGAAATAATCTCCAACGAAATAATAAAGGCAAAGAATGACACACATGTAATAGAAATAAGCCACCAAATGCAAACTAAAATAGAAATAAGAACTGTTTAATAAAAGCAGAATCCAGTCACAAAACAAGAGGTGGAGAGGCAGGAATGAGCCAAGGAGAGATCTTCACTGCAGCTGCCTGCCAGGGCTACTGGGGAGCTGGGGGGATGACAAGGGATTGCTGTTTCTGCTCCCTCCCCAAATCTCTCCTGCTCACAATTACACAGTTCTCCACCCAGCAAACCTCTGCAATCTCCTCTCCTCACTGAGGAATCTCAACATCACACATGAAATCTCAGACATCTACAGAGACCTGCGACCAATCTGACGGTCACAGCCCAAACCACCCTAAACCGGGCAGCGTCGCAAAGATGTAAGGACACACCAAGCTCAAAACCACAAAACTCCCTTCCACGGTGGCTGCAAAGGAGCAGCTTCTCCATCCCAAGGTCTGCTTCACCATGTCTAGCTGCCCTTTTCTCCCCACACACTGACCACTGCATGCAACCCTCAAAATAACCAGTAAATCTCCGTGTATTGGTACTTACAGAATCACCTGGACGGGAAAAGCCTTTAAAGCTCATGGAGTCCAACCATGAACCCAACACTGACCAGTCCCCACTGACCCATGTCCCTCAGCACTGTGTCTACACGACTCTTCAATCCCTCCAGGGATGATGGGGACTCCACCACTGCCCTGGACAACCCATAGCTCAAGACCCCACTATAGCTCAAGTCTCCCAGGTAACAACCTGACCACACAGACAAGCCACACTAGGAATAGCTTTTTCTTCCCCAAATTTACATTCCTTCTTACATCTCTTCCCACACCAGCCCCCCCAGAATACAAAGCACCCCATAATCCCCATGGACCACATGGACACAAAAAAGCTTTGCCACTGTATTGGCAAATTGTTCCCATCACACAGATGTTGCACATTTTTGGCTGCCCCTCTTTGCCTGTGCTCCTGAAAAGACCACCAGGATAACCTTGCATCCTTACATCAACTCCAGACGTGACCTTCTGCTCCAAGATAACCAACCCATCGCTGTTGGTATCAACCCATCGTAGTACCTGAATGCAGCTGAGACCCCAAAATACAGCCAGCAGCACCCTAAAACTGGGACAAATTGTCTCAACACCCCCATGCAGCCTCTCTGCAGTCACTGACCTCCTCTATCTCCTTCATGGGGAGAACATTGAACAACCTGGTCTAGTGGAAGGTGTCCCTGCTGCTGGCAGGGGGGTTGGAACTGGATGAGCTTTAAGGTCCTCTCCAACCCAAACCAGTCTATGATATGATTCTATGAACATCCAGTGGGGATGGCCCAGCCATGGTCACCCCAACACCCACTGACCAAACACTGTGTGTCCCCCCCCAAACCTCTTTCCCCTCCAGCCCTTCCCCATCTACCTCCAGAGCTCTCATCTCCCACACCTGACCCATCCCACCCCCCCAATTTCCCATTCCCACCTCCCTCAAGACATTCCCCCCCCTCACCCACCTTACTGAACCACCTTCCTCACCACCCCAATTCACTCCTCCATCCATCCTTCCTTCCCACCGCACACTCCCATTCCCAACCAGACGCCACAGCCCGCCGCCCAGACCCAACCCCCCCACCCCCCCAAACCCCTCATCCCACCCCACACCCCTCCCCGCTCCCACAACCCACCCTCAGGCCTCACCACGCTACCCCAAACCTACCCCATCCCACCCCAAACAGCCCCCCCAGACCCACTCGGCTGCCCCTCAGCCCCCGGGGAGGGCTCACCTTCCTCGGCGGGGGCTGCATGGTGCTGCGCTGGGTCTCCACATCAATTCCCTCCCCCCCGGCAGCAGGATGCGGCCCCCGCTGCAGGAGGAGGAGCGGAGGGGGCAGCGATCGTTTCCCTCCCGGTTTGAGGGCGAGTCCCGGTCGGCGGGAGGAGCGGGGTGAGGGGCGGAGTGGGGGGGTGGGGAGGGGGGGAACGGGGGAGGCCGCCTCTTCCTCACGGGCGGGAGCGGAGAGTCCCGAGCACCGGCCCTGAGGGAACGGGGAGGGGAAAGGAGGCGGGAGAGAGGGAGGGAAGGCGGGGACGGGGCTGAGCGAGTTCGGGGAGAGGGGAAAAAAAAAGGAAAAAGAAAGGAGAAAAAAAAAAAATATAAATAAATAAGTGAAAAGGCGGCGGCGGCGGCGCGCGCGGCTCGGGAGCGCCCCGCTGAGGGGACACGCGCCCCGCCAAGGCCCGGCGGAGACCTCCGAGCCGCCTAGAGCGGCCACCATAGAGAGGAGCGAGCGGGGACGGGGGGGGGAGAGAGAGGCGGGAGGACACGCCCCCTCCGCAGCGCCCCGCCCCGCTCACCCGGAGAGGTGGTTCCTGCTGCGGCCGCTGGGGGGCGCGGGGGGGGAGCGGGTGGGGCGCGGGGGTTAAGGGGGGGTGTGAGGGAGGCACAAGAGGGTGCAGGGGGGTGCACAGAGGGGTACGAGGGGGAACACGAGGTGCTCAGGGGGATGTGGGGGGGGCACAGGGGGCACAAGAGGGTACAGGGAGGTACGGGGGGGGCACAAGAGGGTACAGGGGGGTGCACAGGAGGGCATAGGGGGTGCTCAAGGGGGTGCACGGGGGGGAACAGTGGGTGCGATGAGGGTACAAGGGGGTGGGGGGGCACAGAGGCGTACGGGGGGAAACAGGGTGCTCAAGGGGGTGCACGGGGGGGCACAGGCGGTGCAGTGGGTGTGGGGGCGGCGCAGGGGGTGCACAGGGGGGTACCAGGGGGTGCACGGGGGGGCACAGGGGGTGCAGTGGGGGTACAAGAGGGTGTGGGAGGGCACAAGAGAGTGCAGGGGTTCCACTGGGGGCACAGGGGTGCTCAAGGAGGGTGCAGGGGGTGCTCAAGGGGGTGTGGGGGGCCCAAGAGAGTGTAAGGGGTGCACAAGGGGCATACAGGGGGGCACCGGGAGTGCTCAGGGGGGGCACAGGGGGTGCAGGGGGGTGCACAAGGAGAGTGAAGGGGTGTGCATGGTGGTTGCAGGAGGGTGGAGAGGGGGGTGCGCAGGGGTTCAGGGGTGCTCACGGTGTGTGCACAAGGAGGGTGCAGGGGTTTGCACAAGAGGGGTGCCAGGGGGTGCAAAGGGTGGGTGCACAAGAGGTGCAGAAGGTGAACAAGGGGGTGTGCACGGGGGGTGGGGTACAGATGGGGGGGCACAGGGAGGGTGCAAGTAGTGCACAAGGGGAGGTGCAGGGGGGTGCACAAGGGGATGTACAAGAGGTTGCACGGGGGTTGCAGGGGTTTGGAGAGGGGGGTGCGCGGGCGATGCACAGGGGTGCGCACAAGAGGGGTGCACAGGTTGCAGGGGTGCACGTGGAGTGTGCACGGGGGTGTGCACAAGAGGGGTGCAGGGGGGTGCACAGGGAGGGTGCAAGGTGGGGTGCATGAGAGTGCACAGGGAGGGTGCACAAGAGGGGTGCAGGGGGGTGCACAAGGAGGCTGCAAGGGGTGCACAAGAGGGTGCAGGGGGTGTGCACAGAGGGGTGCACAAAGAAGGTGCAGGGGGGGTTGTAGGAGGGGGTGCAAGGGGTGCACAAGGTCATGTGAGGGGGTTGTAGGGGTGGGTGCGAGGGGGTGCACAAGAGGGTGCAGGGTGTGCACAGGGGTTACAGGATGCACATGGTGGGTGAATGGGTGTGCAAATGGGGGTGCACAGGGACCCCAATCTGCGGCCTGGGTCCACCACCACACTCTGTGTACTGGCCCAGTCCACTGCAGGATCCCCCACACACAGTTTGGGGTGCAGGACACGGCCTGTGCCACCCAAGAGGTGTCCCCAGCTCTGTGTAGACACAGTGCACCAGAGCAAGCAGCCGTCACCTTCTCTCCAGCACTTCCCAGCAGCAGGAGCTGGATTTGAACTGGAGGTGAAGTGTGGTGTGGACTAGCTGGATGGACACCTCGGTGGGTAAGGACCTGTCTGGATGGTGGCACTCAAAGAGTTGTGGTCAACAGTTTGGTGTCCAAGTGGAGACCAGTGACATCCCTCAGGGGTTGGTGTTGGGACCAGTGTCATTAACATCTTTGTCTGAGACATGGACAGTGGGATGGAGCACACCCTCAGCAATTTTGCTGGTGACACCAAGCTGTGTGGTTGGGTCAACACACTGGAGGGATGGGATGGCATCCAGAGGTGTTACTGAGATATTATTGATCTTTTAGAATTAATATCTAGTTTTGATTTTAATAGAATTAACCATAGCTTCATCATAGTTTTTACAAGTAAGAAAATGATAATAAAGAGTCAATGAAAGGAACGTTTGCACCAACAACCCAATGCTGCTATGAAATTCCCTGTACAGCCCCGTAGGATTGGTCAAAATCACCTGGTAGGAACATGTAGAACTTGGGTAGCAAGTAGTACAAGATGATTTGTAAATTGATTTATAATACTCAATAAAACTAGAAGTAGAGCTGGCAAGGTTTGGATTAATGAGAATGGAGAAAGACCCAACCATAACGGTGTGCAAGTACCTGCCAAGAAACCAAGAAACTTCAGCAAATTCCAGCAGGAGGAGAGTATGCTAATGATGATTGGAAATGGCATGTTTATGTATGACTAATTAATGGATATGTATGAGTAGGTTCTATATAAGATGTGTGATTTGGGTGCATGGTGTGAGCTGATGGTGAGAACACTCACACACCCGGCCATCATAAGGAAGTGTCTGCTGATCTGCATCACATCGGTGTCCATAAGTTTCTTACTCCGGATTTTCGGTAACAGAGGGACCTGGACAGGCTGGAGAGGTGGGGCTGTGCCAACCTCATGGAGCTCAACAAGGCCAAGGGCAAGGTCCTGCACCTGGGTCAGGGCAACACCAAGCACAAAGCCAGGCTGGGTGGAGAATGGCTGGAGAGCAGCCCTGAGGAGAAGGACTTGGGGTGCTGGGGGACCAGAAGCTCCACACGAGGCGGCACCGTGCGCTGGCAGCACAGAGCCAATAACCGTGTCCTGGGCTGCACCCAGAGCAGCGTGGGCAGCGGGGCCAGGGAGGGGATTCTGCCCCTCTGCTCCGCTCTCCTGAGACCCCCCCTGCAGTGCTGCCTCCAGTGCTGGGGCCACCAACAGCACAAGGACATGGAGCTGCTGGAGCCAGTGCAGAGGAGGCCACGAGGATGATGGCAGGGCTGGAGCAGCTCTGCTGTGAGGACAGGCTGAGAGAGTTGGGGCTGTTGAGCCTGGAGAAGAGAAGGCTCCAGGGAGACCTTCCAGTGGCCTCCCAGTACTTGAAGGGGCTCCAGGAAGAGTGGGGAGGGACTTTGGCCAAGGGCAGGGAGTGAGAGAACAAGGGGTGATGGCTTGAAAGTGTCAGAGGGGAGCTGGAGCTGAGATGTGAGGAAGAAATTGTTTGGTGTGAGGGTGGTGAGACCCTGGCCCAGGTTGGGCAGAGAAGCTGTGGCTGCTCCTCCCTGGAAGTGTTCTCGGCCAGGCTGGATGAGGCTTTGAGCAACCTGGTCTAGTGGAAGGTGTCCCTGCTGCTGGCAGGAGGGTTGGAACTGGATGAGCTTTAAGGTCCCTTCCCACCCAAACCAGTCTGGGATTCTGTGATTTTAGGAAACTGAAGCTGAACCCTCAACTGTTGCAGACACGGAGGAGATGCAGGAGAGCCCAGGAGACAGAAGTGATGTTCCTCACCACGCAATGTCATGTTTTCACTGGGTACAAATTAAAAACTCATCAGCCATCCTTTTTTTCCCTCCAGGACTTTGCTTCCCTTCGCTTTTGAGATCTGCTACGGGGAAATCGTTGAAATATTAACGTGCATTTGGATGTTTCCTTGAAGCAGATTTCCAGGGCAGTTTGCAGAGCATCAGGCAATTCTCATAATTACATTTTCCCAAGTGCTCTGGTGTTGCTGCTGCTCCATCACCAGCTCTTTTATTATTGATAAGCTACTTCCTTCCACCTCCCAGAAAATGACCCCTTGCCTTTAAAAATCTTTTAACCGTATTTAACACATTAAAAAACAACCAAAAAAATCCACTTTAATTCTCCTTTCTCCTCCAGGTATTAGTTTCTTTAGCGCTGCTAATTAGTCTAAACTCATTCTCCCTGGGAAACCTACTCTAAATGATGGGTGAGACACATTGCATCTCTGGATGTGGTGAAAATATAGTGAATTTCTGTTGGAGCTGCTCAACCTGCCAACCCCAAAAGTGTTCATGAAAGACCGTGCCCCGTGCCCAGCAGCAAGTTTAAGTGTGACCAAAGAATTTCCTACACTCCCACTTAGAGCTGGGAAAGTGTTTTGGGAAGACAGAAATATTTGAGTGCAATCTTTATTTTTTATATATATAAAATATTTATATATATTTTTAATATATATAAAATATATATATAAAAATATATATTTATATATATATTTAAATATATATATATTATATATATATAAATATACATATGCTATATAGATGAAATATTTATTTATACATATATAATATACACATATATATATATGTGTATATATATATATATATATATATATATATATATACACACACATGTATGTATGTATGTATATGTATATAGCATGTCCTGTGCAGGAGGATGGAAAAATGGGTTGGAAAAAAACATTTTGTTAAGCTAAGAAAAAAATGAGCTGCTTCTGTGCAATCCCAGGATTGGAGGGTGAGTGGGTTTTTGCAGATAAACTCTTCCCTCCGTGGTGAAACTCGCAGTGATCTGCTTCCCCAGCAATGAAACCATCGTG
This sequence comes from Caprimulgus europaeus, assembly GCA_907165065.1. Next base: position 124,027,417 of record OU015523.1, read on the forward strand.
GTGAACTGATGTGAAATGCAACATTTGCTGAGCTCCCCGTATTTTAACTCATGGCCCCAAAAACAAGTCACCCTGCAACAGTTTTGTGTCTCACAGCTCATTCCTCCAGGTGGCCTGAAGGACCTTCCTCCTCAGATATCTGGAAGAAGCATCTGTGTGTGCAGCGCTCTGTCCATGTATCACAGATCCCAGCATGGCCTGGATTGGAAAAGCCCTTTGAGCCCATCGAGTCCAACCATGAACCCAACACTGACCAGTCCCCACTGACCCATGTCCCTCAGCACTGTGTCTACACGACTCTTCAATCCCTCCAGGGATGGGGACTCCACCACTGCCCTGGGCAACCCCTTCCAATGCCTCAGAACCCTTGCAGCAAAGAAATTCTTCCTCACATCCCATCTCAGCTGCCCTGGCCACAACTGGAGCCCATTTCCTCTTGTCCTGTCCCTTGCTCCTTGGTTGAACAGACCCAGCCCCACCTCTCTGCACCCTCCTCCATGGGACTTGGACAGAGCCACAAGGTCTCCCCTCAGCCTCCTTTTCTCCAGGCTCAGCACCCCCAGTTCCCTCAGCCGGGAACTCAGCACACTTGTGCTCCAGACCCTTCCCCAGCTCCGTTCCCTTCTCTGGACACGCTCCAGCACCTCCAGGTCCTTCTTGGACTCAGGGGCCCAACACTGAACCCAGCACTCGAGCTGTGGCCTCACCAGAGCCCAGGACAGGGGGAAGAGAACTTCCCTGCTCCTACTGGCCACGGCGATTTGGGATGTTCTTGGTATGAAGAACTGGTATCCTTCAGACATTGTGCTGCTTGCTGAGGTCTCTCAAAAAGCTTTTCCAAGAATCAAAGAGGATTTTGATCAGCTGGTTGCACCCACCACAGCTGTCTGGCTCCTCATGGGTTAATCTGCTCTGAGCTCCATGAATCCCAGTTGAGACATGAGCAATTCTTCCTCCATCCAGGAGAGAAACTCAGTGTGGGACTGATGCTGAACCAGCAGCTTAGATCCCAGTCTCCATTCTAGAGCTGCTCCCCTGCTAACTGGGCCCTGGTGCATCTTCATCACTGGGGAACTGGGAGCTGGATGCACCAGGAACTGGCTGCGTATGGGCAAGAGGAGGGAAATTTATTAGTTGGATATTGAGATAAAAACCTCCCGGCGATGGCCTGGAGTAAATACTCCGATGGCATTCCTGGGAGCAGTCATGCATCCCTAATTCCCTGAGCGACACAGCACAGCGAGCAAATGAGCAAGGGAACGACCCCAATGATGTGCTGAGAGGAGTGAGATAAAGCTGGTTTGGCTCAAAAGTAGGAAAAATAAATCATGATCCTCATTTTGATCATGAGGACAGGCTGAGAGGGTTGGGGCTGTTGAGCCTGGAGAAGAGAAGGCTCCAGGGAGACCTTCTAGAGACCTCCCAGTACCTGAAGGGGCTCCAGGAAGGGTGGGGAGGGACTTTGGCCAAGGGCAGGGAGTGAGAGAACAAGGGGTGATGGCTTGAAACTGGCAGAGGGGAGCTGGAGCTGAGATGTGAGGAAGAAATTGTTTGGTGTGAGGGTGGTGAGACCCTGGCCCAGGTTGGGCAGAGAAGCTGTGGCTGCTCCTCCCTGGAAGTGTTCTTGGCCAGGTTGGCTGAGGCTTTGAGCAACCTGGTCTAGTGGAAGGTGTTCCTGCTGCTGGCAGGGGTGTTGGGACTGGAGGAGCTTTAAGGTCCCTCCCAACCCAAACCAGTCTGGGATTCTGTGATTAACAGATGAGGCAGCTCTGGCTGCCAGAGCCTCAGCACAGAAGCATTTCCAGCAGCAAATCCCAGCAGCTGCTGATAAAGCAGATTTTTACCTGCTGACCTGGCAGGACTTTTCCTGGCAGAAGGATTTGCTGCCCAACGGAAACCACGGCGGGAGGGAGGGGGCTGCCGACACAATGGCTGCTGGTCTGCGAGGTCCCCCCAGTCCTACAGAGATGATACAGGAACTGATTTCTCTGGGGAGCTCAGCTTTTTATCCTCCTATTTAATATATATAGTCCTATTTATATATTTAAAATATATAATTTTAATATAATATATATTCCCATACAATATATATTCTAAGATAATATATATATTTCAATATAATATATATTCCAGTATATTTTGATATGATATATCATATCATATCATATCATATCATATCATATCATATCATATCATATCATATCATATCATATCATATCATATCATATCATATCTATAACGTTGCCCAGAGAAGCTGTGGCTGCTCCTCCCTGGAAGTGTTCTCAGCCAGGTTGGATGAGGCTTTGAGCAACCTGGTCTAGTGGAAGGTGTCCCTGCTGCTGGCAGGGGGGTTGGAACTGGATGAGCTTCAAGGTCCTTCCCAACCCAAACCAGTCTGGGATTCTATAATTCTCTAAAATAAATAATGATATTCCCTAATAATCCTATGATATCTATATTCCCAAATAATCCTATGATATCTATATTCCTATTTAATATATTTATTCATGTATATGTAGTCCTGCAAGGAGCAGGGAGTTGGACTCAATGCTCCTTATGTGTCCCTTCCAACCTGAGATATTTTATTATTCTATTATTTATTTGATATATTTTATATTTTTATATTGATTATGAATATATAGTTAATAAAAAGCTTAATGGCTATGATAGATAAATAGATAGATAGATAGATAGATAGATAGATAGATAGATAGACAGATAGATAGATAGATAAATAGATCAAACAGATCCAAAAGCTTCATAGGCAGGCAGATAAATAGATAGATTAAAAAAAGAAAAATAAAGATAAAAATAAAAATTAATTAAATTATTTTAAAAAATAATTAAAAAAAAAGAACACAATTATCCTTAATAATTACCAGTGACATCCTGGGGGCTGGCACAGCCGTTTCCTTCCCTGCCTGTGTTTTTGCCAGCGTGGGAGATGATCTCTCTGAGGAGCAGGTAAAGCCAGAAATTGAGTTCAGGATTATCTGATCACCGTGGTTTTGTTCTGAGTGTTTCTTCCGGGGCTTCAAAGACCACAATGGCACCAAACCAGATGTCTCCAACCTCCAGATGTTCCACCTCCAGATATTTCCACTTCCTCCTTTTTCCTCCAGACTTTACTACTGCTCCAGGAAGATGGGGACAGGTTTTGGGGGTCACAGAGATGCCATGTCACGTGCACATCTCAGACTGGGGGTGTCCCAGCATCTATTGTGGGGGCTCCTCACACCCCTCCGCTTCCCAGGATGTGGTGAAAGATGAGGGATGATGGGTTCTGGTCCCACCTTGGTTGCTCGAAGCAACCCATGTACTCAAGCAATGATGCTGGCATCCATAGAATTGGTTTGGTTGGAAAAGTCCTCTAAGACCATAAAGTCCAACCATAAACCCAACACAGCCAGGTCCACCACTAACCCATGTCCCTCAGCACCACATCTACACAGCTTTTAAATCCCTCCAGGCATGGTGACTCCACCACTGCCCTGAGCAGCCTTTTCACCTCGCACTGCCCTGGCAGAGCTTTCCCAGCACAGCCACTGTTTTCCTTGGATTTCCCCTAATTAATTATTGGATTTTTAGTCTCACCTCTTCATTATTTTTTCTTTTTTTTGCACCCAGAAATCTCTACACATCCATCCATCATCAGAAGAAGTCAGGCTGATGATGGAGCCTCCAGGTTTTCCCCACGTGGGGGTGCCATGTGGATGCGAATTGGACTGGTGCACGTGTCCTACAGCCATGGGAAGGCAGAAGGTGACATCTCAGCAACTGAGACCAGGCTTCATTTCTTTTTCCCATTAAAAAAATAAAACATGGATTGAGAAAAATTAGGTTCACAATAAAAAAACAAGAAATTACATGGATGAGGAAAAACAAGATTCACAGAACATCCTAACACATTTATTTTTCCCCAACCATTTAATTTCTTCCTTTTTGTGTGTTTTGACATTCCCCAGCCATGAAGAAAAAATAATAATAATTAATAAATCCCTTTTTGGAGCTTGTTGTAACCTGGTGTGAGTTGAAGAAACCTTGAAGTGGCTCTTCAGGAGCCTGGGGATGAATCAGCCTCCTCCAGGTTAAACTAGAGTGGAACAACTCGTCCTCCAGCCGAGATGGCCGCGGGGGGATAGAGGTCCGGCCAAGCTGGAAGAGAGCCCGTACAGCCCTGCTACGTCCTGCTTGGGCCTGTTCCACCACATTTTGGTGAAGGTTGGTACACCCAAGCAGGTTTGTTCCTCGTGCTCTGCTGTCCTAGCCTCTCCCCATTCCTCACTCGTGTTTACCATACCTGGAGGGGTGAGACAGGGATTAATTTCCATGAGAACACATCGAAAGAGTAAATATCTCCCAGCAGGGACGCTTGGCAGCTTTATGGGGTTTGTTTTTCTCCAAGAATTGGCAGCTTTCCTGCTCTTTTTCTGGTTGCTCGTGACTGGACATGAACATCGAGGTCCGTGGAGGCAGAAGGGATTTGCTCATCTGGAGCACGACTTGGTCTCTGTCCTGGTGTGGATCCATAACTGTTTCCAAGTTCAGGAGATCCTTCTTGGTGCTCTCAAATGGAGGTGACCTTCCTGCTGGTGTAAATCAGGTAAGTCCTACCTCAGCCTTCTCCTTACATTGGTGTTGTCTCTCACCCTGCAAGCTGGGTGCAGATGTGGGGAGGCAAAGAGAGGAGATGAGGGTTGTGTCCAGTGATGGGTTTTACCCTTGGTGGGAGTGAATCTGTGGGGCTGCTATGGTCTGGTGTAGGAGTGGGACCCACAAAGCACAGCCCCATGGGGTCACATCAAACACTCTTTGCTTTTTGGATCTACACCAGCAGGACATCAGGAGCAGGAGGTCACTGATACTACTTGGAGTAGAGGAAACACTAGAAGAGTCTCCAAGAGCCATCCAACACCACCACCGAGGTTTGGGTGTGTTTTGACAGCAGGCACAGCTTCATGGGCTCCTGTTGTGGATCACATTACTGCTGGGACCAGAGATGGGTGCAGGGCCTTCTGCCAAGAGCCAGCCCACACATTCTCCATCTCTGGGTGTAGCTCCAGGAACCCACGTCTATGTTCAACTAGGAGTCGTCACCATCACTTCCACAGAGCTAGGATGGGATCTGAGGTGTTACTGCCACCAGCCTTCCTCCAGAGGATCATCTACAGCATCCAGGGACTGGGGCATCAGCAAGCCTCCACCAGCCTCTTTCCTCCAAACTCTTGCACGTAACATGGACATGGACATCCCAGTCAGCAGCAAGATCACCTGAAGGCCTGTTCAGGGTCTTCAAGGTTGGGACACACCTGCTGAGCTGCTCCTGAGAGGCAGTTGTTGAATTAGTCTTCAGGAGGTGGCTTTCACCTTCCTGAAGGTGACCTCGAAGGGGTTGACATAACCATCAGGAAATTATGGCAGTAAGAAAAGGTGGGGCAGAAAGAAAAAACAAAAGCTCTGAGGGGACAAGAGATGAGAGGAGACAGCAAGAGGAAGCTTGGGCCAGGGAAGAAGAGAAAGGACATTGAGGCAGGAGACAGGTTGTAAAGGCAAGGGAGGAACACTGGAGTTGCAAAGTGTTGAGGTATGTGACAGTAAATATGAAGATGACGATGCTGCTTGGCCCTTTATGAAGCACCAGAAGGACCTCAGGGTGTTGTGGATGCTTTCCACATTGCAAGAGCCTTCCATGCCTGCTTGGTGTGTGCAGGAGGACAAGGTTGAAGGGACACTCACTGGGTTAGAGCTATGAATCCCCAAAAGATGTTGCTGTGTGTTCAGGGCTCTCCCAGAACAGATGTCCCAGTTTGGTTTCATCTGGGCAGAGCCAAGGTTGTGTTCTCCAGAGCAAACCAAGGTGCAGCAGGTGGGACAATCAGGGCAGTCACCACAAGAGCACTTACTGCTCTAAATTAAAACACTTCCTTTGAGTCCTGTGTGCTCAGCAGTGCAGACCTGCTCCATGCTGCCCCACCTCATGGTCCATAGCAGGAAATACTCCTTTGATGGTGGAGGAGGAGGCACACCATGTCTATACTGTAGGAGTTACCATGTCTGTGCATGAACATCCTCCAAGATGTGTCCCCTTTCTAGCAGAAGGTGATTTGGGGACAAGAATGGTTGCACTCACAAGGGTCATGGAGAATAGAAATCTGATGGACACATGGGAGACTCATTCCCCATGATGGAGCCCAGAGCCAAGTTCATGTGCCTGGCTGTCTCCAGGTCGTGTGTTCACCAGTCCAGGAGGTGTGGATTGCTCACAGCTGCCTGGATTTATTGTGAGGAAGGACAGGAAAGGATGAGGGTGGTTGCAAAGTGATAGGGAAGACTTGCAGGCATGCTCAGGAACGGTGCAACTGGACCCCTGAAGCTGCTCAGAGGGTGGCTACGAGACCCTGCTCTGAAATAAAGCTGAGCTGAGGGTCTCAGCAGGCTCCAAAAATGGAGGTGCTGCTCATGGATGGCAGATCTCCAGCTGGCTTCTAAATCTTTATCAGCCAGTGCCCGTGTCAAGGTGCAAGGCCAGAGCTGTCAGAGCATCTTCTCATCTTGATGAGAAATTCTTCACATTTGGGGGTTTCCCATGGCCTCCTTGGCAGTACGAGCTGTTGTCAGACTGACAAACTCCTACTCTAAATCACAGAGTCACAGCATGGTGGGGTTGGAAGGGACCTCAGGAGATCATCCAGTCCAACCCCCCTGCCAAAGCAGGTTCCCTACACCAGCTTGCACAGGAAAGTGTCCAGGTGGGTTTGAACATCTCCAGAGATGGAGACTCCACACCCTCTCTGGGCAGCCTGGCCCAGGGCTCCGGCACCCTCACAGGGAAGAAGTTTTTCCTTCAGTTTCTCTGGAACTTCTGGTGTCCCAGTTTGTGCCCATTGCCCCTTGTCCTGTCACTGGGCACCACCCAGAAGAGCCCGGCCCCATCCATTTGGCCCCCACCCTTCAGCTATTGACAGATATTGATCAGATCCCCTCTCAGGCTGCTCTTCAGGACACTGACTCTGCCCTGATGGACATGGATCTGATCCCAAAGACAATCTGGACTCTTCAGTGTCTCCAGCTCACAGAGACTTGCTGCTGCCAGCCCTGACTTGTGTAGGAGCACGGTGGGATGGGACTGTCCCCTCCATCCTCCCCTCTGCATGAGCTGACCAACCAGTGCATTCCTTCTATGAATTCCATGGCCCATCCATGCGTCTCCACCGCTCTCCCCTGTTTTCTTGTTAATGTGTAACGTGAAACTGGCTGGGGCACATTTCTGCCATCCCAAGGTTACCTGTCCCCAGCTGGGAGCATCCCTGCCCGCTCCAACCACGGGTATTTTTATCTGTGGGTAGATGGTATCATGTGAAGAGCAGTGGATGAGGAGGCTTGAGCGTGGTGGAAGGGTTTCATGAATCCCTCCAGGGCAACTCAGGAGAAGTTCTTGGACAGAAAGTGAATAACCACCTGGAGAGAGGTTCTACAAAAGTATGTTTGAGAGGAGTTTTGGAGACCAGGAGCTCAGCAGCAATCAAGGCTGCTGTGTGGCTGGGATAAGGGGTGGGAAACTCTTCTCCTCCTTATTTGCCAGCAGCAGAGGGAAAGGGACTGTTGGATTGCTTGCTGTGGCCATGGTGGATGTTTGGGAAGCACAGGGCACCTCCAACACTGGATGGTTTTTAGAGCAGACACGTGTTCATATAATCATAGAATCACAGAATGGTTTGGGTTGGAAGGGACCTTTCAAGGTCATCTAGTCCAACCCCCCTGCAGTGACAGGGACATCTTCAACCAGATCAGGTTGCTCAGAGCCCCATCCAAGCTGACCTTGAATGTTTCCAGGGATGGGGCATCTACCACCTCTCTGGGCAACCTGGGCCAGTGTCTCACCACCCTCAGTGTAAAAAATTTCTCCTTATGTCTGGTTTAAATCTCCCCTTTTTTAGTTTAAAACCATCACCCCTTGTCCTGTCACTACAGGTCCCACTAAATACCTGTCCCCATCGTTCTTACAGGCCACCTTCAAGTATTGAACGGATGCAATGAGGTCTCCCTGGAGCCTTCTCTTCTCCAGGCTGAACAGCCCCAACTCTCTCAGCCTGTCCTCACAGCAGAGCTGCTCCAGCCCTGGCATCATCCTCGTGGCCTCCTCTGCACTGGCTCCAGGAGCTCCATGTCCTTGTGCTGTTGGTGGCCCCAGCACTGGAGGCAGCACTGCAGGGGGGGTCTCAGGAGAGCGGAGCAGAGGGGCAGAATCCCCTCCCTGGCCCTGCTGCCCACGCTGCTCTGGGTGCAGCCCAGGACACGGTTATTGGCTCTGTGCTGCCAGCGCACGGTGCCGCCTCATGTGGAGCTTCTGGTCCCCCAGCACCCCAAGTCCTTCTCCTCAGGGCTGCTCTCCAGCCATTCTCTGCCCAGCCTGTGCTTAGGTTTGCCCCAACCCAGGTGCAGGACCTTGCCCTTGGCCTTGTTGAGCTCCATGAGGTTGGCACAGCCCCACCTCTCCAGCCTGTCCAGGTCCCTCTGGATGCCATCCCGTCCCTCCAGTGTGTCCACCCAACCTCACAGTTCGGTGTCATCAGCAAACTTGCTGAGGGTGTGCTCCATCCCACTGTCCATGTCATTTATGAAAATACTGGTCCCATTATGGCCTCCAGATCAGGAGTGGTGTTGATCAGGAGTGGTGTGGGTAGAGCTGGTTGACCCATGGAGTAGAAGGATGGTGGAGATGCTGGCACCTCGCTTCACCCTCCCATTATCAGAGCCCTGCTCAGCTACACAAGGTCTGTATCAGCCCGTGGCTGGTTGGGCTGGACAGATTGGCCCATTTCCAGTGTTCCCCACTTGGTCATGTCCCGTTGCAGCCCTGGTTATCAGCACCAGCCATCCCCACCAACTTGGCATTGAGTTTCTCCTGGTGCTTTCGAATGCAGATGTCTCCATTCACCCCAGTTAACCTTAATATCTGCTTCACCTCTTGAGGCCAGGGACAGCTGAAGGGAGGAAGAAGCAGTGTCCCTCTAGGAGATAAGCTCCTTCCAACCCTCAAAATTCCCACCTTTGAAGCCCAGGAGAACTGCTGTTGTTGAGCCAAGGGGACTTGCATGCCTTAAAGTCTAGATGCAGCTTGAGATCCTTCAAGGACCTTTCCCCAGCACCTTCTTCAAACAAAAGATGACTCTGGGAGGTCTCCTCCCAACATTGTGACCACAGCCCAATCCTACTTTGTCTTATTCTTCACTCTTTGCATGATTTTACCATCTCAACTAGTGAAGCGATGGTTGCACCAGAAGAATTTCTTCCTTCTATTTTTTTCTACTGCTTCTGACCACAGCACTTCTGTAGTGGAACTCAGCATTGGTCACATCCCTTCCTCTCTCATTTCTTGGAAACATCACTGTCCAATTCCTTTTCCTCTCTTTTAGTCTTTTCCATAAAGTGGGTGAGACCCCAACACCAGATATTGCATCCAGTGGAACACAAGTAAAGCCACTCTGAGGTTTTTGTTTGCTTGGGCAAGAGGGTGTAGGAGCTAAGAGCATCCTTACAAGGAGGGATCCCATCACTGCTGGTTCCTCTAAGGAAAGACTTGTCCCTGGGTGCCAGTCAGAGAAGAAGACAGAGATGAAGCTCCTAAGAAAATGCCATGGGGAACTGTGACCTTTGTGGTTGTTGACTGGATTCTGCTCCAGAGGAAGCAACCTGGAATGAGACAGGGGGAGAAGGCATCAGGAGAAGGATGAGTGGCCTTGGAAGTGCCCATCCATGGATGGGTGGAGATCTTGGATATAGTCACCCATCCTTTGCTGAGGCTAGGAAGGAAGTGAAACTAAGTTTGAAGCTTGAGCCAAGTTCAGCATTTTTTTCCCCATTTTGTGGAAGGGCCTGGCACACTCCTTCAAAAGGGTGGGTGTGGGGGAGACATGGGCACATGGGCACCAAGCTGGGCTTTGGCACACATGAGGGGAAGTGAAACCTCCTGCAAAGGAGGAACAGTGGAAGCAATGTGCTGATGTGTCTCTAGCTGCTTTGATTTCATCCCTATCAAGTTCTTCTCTACAAAGAGCTGCATCTCTTTTAAAGAGATGATGCTCCACGGTGAAGCATTGTCCTTGCTAAAGCAAAGTGACCACAGAGCACCAGCCTGAAAGCAAAAGTGGTTTAGAGAATCATAGAATCATCAAATGGTTTGGGTTGGAAGGGACCTCAAAGCTCCTCCAGTCCCATCCCCCCTGCCAGCAGCAGGGACACCTTCCACTAGACCAGGTTGCTCAAAGCCTCAGCCAACCTGGCCGAGAACATTTCCAGGGAGGAGCAGCCACAGCTTCTCTGGACAACCTGGGACAGGGTCTCACCACCCTCACACCAAACAATTTCTTCCTCACATCTCAGCTCCAGCTCCCCTCTGACACTTTCAAGCCATCACCCCTTGTTCTCTCACTCCCTGCCCTTGGACAAAGTCCCTCCCCAGCCTTCCTGGAGCCCCTTCAGGTACTGGGAGGCCACTGGAAGGTCTCCCTGGAGCCTTCTCTTCTCCAGGCTCAACAGCCCCAACTCTCCCAGCCTGTCCTCACAGCAGAGCTGCTCCAACCCTGGCATCATCCTCGTGGCCTCCTCTGCACTGGCTCCAGCAGCTCCATGCCCTTGTGCTGTTGGTGGCCCCAGCACTGGAGGCAGCACTGCAGGGGGGGTCTCAGGAGAGCGGAGCAGAGGGGCAGAATCCCCTCCCTGGCCCTGCTGCCCACGCTGCTCTGGGTGCAGCCCAGGACACGGTTATTGGCTCTGTGCTGCCAGCGCACGGTGCCGCCTCATGGGGAGCTTCTGGTCCCCCAGCACCCCAAGTCCTTCTCCTCAGGGCTGCTCTCCAGCCACTGCTGTAAATGAACAAAGACACAGAGATCAGCTCCACTCCTCCCTGCTTTTCTCCTCTGCTCTTGGTTTCGCCAGTGCAATGATCTTATCCGGAGGGAGAGGCTTTGAGATGAAAACCCCAATATGTGAAAGAAAAGAAACCAAACGTCCCCAGAGATTTTTATTCTCTTGGCACAGAGTGTGCACAGAGCAAACAGTTTGTGGTTGTAATTATCAGTTCTACTCATTTTAACAATAAATAATATCCTAATTTAACTTCCAGATGTAAAAATGCCGATATAGTGTTTGGAGTTTTCTTTGAGCACACTCAAAGTCTTGCTGCTTTCAGCCTGAGCATCAGAAGGCAGCAACAAATCCCCTATAAATACAAATCTCAGTGCTGATTTCTCATGGGTACCAAAGACAGAAGAGCCTCACGGTGCTCTCCCAAAGCTGAGTTCCTTCAACCTGAGTAGATCATCAACAGCTTCCCATGAGCACTAAATAAACCTGGGGCAAGTGTTGTTGGCTGAAAGGTTTTCTTTATCACCTACATAAAACCAAGCCCCTCACAGCAGAAAGACCAACCAGAGAGTCCAGCACAGAGCCACCAAGGTGATGAAGGGAGTGGAGCATCTCCCTGATGAGGAAATGCTGAGGGAGCTGGGGCTCTTGAGCTTGGAGAAGAGGAGGCTGAGGGGGACCTCATTAATGTTTATAAATATATGAAGGGTGTCAGGAGGATGGGGCCAGGCTCTTCTCAGTGGTGTCCAATGATAGGACAAGGGGCAATGGGTGTGAGCTGGAACACAGGAGGTTCTGCTTAAATTTGAGAAGGAACTTCTTACTGTGAGGGTGCCAGAGCCCTGGGACAGGCTGCCCAGGGAGGGTGTGGAGTCTCCTTCTCTGGAGATGTTCAAACCCACCTGGACACCTTCCTGTGTGATCTCATCTGGGTGTTCCTGCTCCAGCAGGGGGATTGGACTGGATGAGCTTTCGAGCTCCCTTCCAATCCCTGACACTCTGTGATTTTCTGGAGCAAATTGCTTTTGCTGCTTCGAGCTCGTTACTCACGTTCTGTGAAAGTTTTGTCTTTTCCAGGAACAGTTGGTAGGTTATAGTAGCAACCAGTAAAATCCACTTACCAAACCCATTCTTACACAATAGTTGCTCCAGAGAGTCAGTTTTCATCTCTGAGTCATAGGGGAAATGAAAGAAGAATTGGTTTTGTGTTGGAACCCCGTGAAATGTTTAATCCATTTACTCTGCTCGGTCACAAATACGGATCGTACATCCGGAAAGTCCCAACGTTTATAGATGTCAACAAGAGCTTAGCTAAGCCTTGTCCTTCAGCATAGAGAGAGAAGATGCACAGCTTAACAAAGCTCTCAAGAAGAACTAGATCTGGCCAGCATTTGTGCAAGGAAAATTGTGCCACAAAACCCAACATCTCACAGATGTGCTTATGGTATGGGCGCACCTAAAAGCTGGGCAGATAGTGATAGAACAAGGGAAAATGGTTCTAAACTGAGAGGGGGGAGATTTAGGTGAGATGTGAGGAGGGAATTTTTCACCCAGAGGGTTGTGAAACACTGGAAGAGGTTGTCCAGAGAAGCTGTGGATGCCCCATCCCTGGAGACATTCAAGGCCAGGTAGGATGGGGCTTTGAGCAACCTGGTCTAGTGGTTGTCAACCCCATCCACAGCAGAGGGGCTGTAACTAGATGATCTTTAAGCTCCTTTCCAACCCAAACCATTCCATGATTCCATGATAAGATGATTTTTTTCCATCCTTGCTGCTGCTGTTGCCTTCACAGACACTTTTTGCTGCTGGTGTTTGCTTTTCTACATGCCCAGACTCTCAACAAACTTCACGCAGGGCTGGCTGCGCTGTGGAGAACGTCTGACTCATGTGCTGCACCTCACTCAGCTGCTGATCCTGGCAGATCCCAACTCAGGCTGGGACATGACATGAGCCCTGCAACGTGGGAACACCCTGAGCAGCCCCGTGCCGTTAACGCCCCCGGCTCCTGGCACCGGGATGGTGTCTGAGATATTGGTCAGTGGTTACAGGACATGAGTGGCCTCCGTGGTTGCACAAGCTGAGGTGAACTTTGTAAGCACAGAGCATCCCCGTGCCCTGGGTGAGATGGATTCACCAGCCAACACTGGGAAGGAGATGTTGCCTGAGGGTGAAAGTTGCCTTTGCCAAGATGTGGGAGCGTTTTCCTCTTCTGAACATCCCTTTTCCAGCTGTAAAAGGCACTACCTGGAGCTGGACAGTCCCTTGGACCAACCTGCTTCTGACCTTCCTGAGCCATGAACGCAACCCTTCACCTTGCCCACATTTTTGGCAGCCTTTTTTGGTTTCTCCTTGTTCTACTCTTCCTCAAAGGTCCACTCATTCATCACTGTCCTATTGGGGGCACCAGGCTACAGCCCATGTATGGAGACCCCATGACGTGGTCCAAACCCAGGACACCCCAAATGATATTGTCATTGGGTGGCACAGGGACACAGCCTAGATGCTGCCATGTCTTGAGATGGTGCCCATAAAAGCTGGATTTGAGCTGGAAGACCCCTGTGTGTGTTTGTAGAGACAGTTGAGGACAAGGAAATCAGGACAGGGAATCCCTGAAAGTCGTGTGGGTGTGATGGACAGTGGTCATCCCCCACCCAAGTAATGTGTCTATGTGGGATCTCCATGAAACACTGGAAAAGCAGATAAGGAGCATCACCCAACCTTCACCCCAACTCTAACTCTAACCACAACCCTGCAGAGGGTCTCCAGATGAATCCATGTTCCCCAAACCCTTGTGAGTGTCAGAGAAGAGCCATTTCCAACCAAGGAGCATCCATCAGCATTTTCATGGGCGCTGGACCAAAGCAGGAGGACAAGATGCCACCACAACTGAAAGGTCAATTGAGTGGTGCTTGGGATGCAGAGGATGCCCAGTGCATAAGGGGACAGGAGGCAGGGGGTGTTTCCATGCTGGTGGGACAGGTCTTAGAGCCACCATCCTGTGAAGAGGACCCTTTAGACAAGGAGATGGTAGCAGTGAGGCAGACCCAAGTGCTGGGCAGTGCTGAGCTGACTCCACAAGACCTCAGCACACATGCATGAGGAGCATGAAACTCCTCTTAAATCCAAGTGTAAACACACAATGACTTTTCCTCCCTCTTGCCTGGTGATGGAACACCATGAACTCCTCAGGAAATGAATTGGACCACCAGGAGGAGAAGGAATATGAAGAGTTAACCCAATTTCTGGCAGCAGGCTGTTGATCCCACAGACACAACATCCCACTGCAGCTGCACTTCTAATACCTTCTCATGCATGCTCCAGGGAGGGCTGGAGGACCAGGACACACTCAAGTGCTCTTTTGACAACCCCCATCACTCTTGTAACCACCTGCATGATGGGATGGAGAATGCTCAGCGAGTTTGGGAACAACACCAGGTTGGGGAGCACGGTTGAGTTGCTGGAGGCAGAGCTGCTGGAGGGCACTGAAGAGGTTCAACAAGGACAAGTGAAGGGTGCTGGCTCTTGTGTAACAAACCAGGCTGAGGGGAAGCAGCTGGTGGCCACAAGTTGCCCCCAAGTCAAAAATATGCATTTGCAGCAGCAAAGGTCAACCATGTCCTGGGTGGCATCTGCAAGAGTGCAGCCAACAGGACCAGGGCAGTGATTCCTGCTCTCTCTTTGGCACTGGTGAGACCATGTCTGGGCAGTGGGTCCAGTTTGGGGTTCCCCAGTACCAGGCAGAGGGTGACAGTTGAGTCCAGAGGGGTCACCAAGTTGGAGCTTGGGACATGGAAGGAGAGGTTGAGATGAGTGTGAAAGCAGAAGAGGAAAAGACCAAAGGGGATTTTATTGCTGTCTGCAACCCCCTGCTGGGATGGTGCAGAGGAGATGGAGGTGCCCAGTGATGGAACAAGAAGTAGTGTCATGAGTTGCAAAAAGAGAAACTTCCATTAGATACCAGAAAAAAATCCCGTAAGGGGAAGTGAAACTTGGAAGAGAGCCAGAGAGCAGGAAATTCTCCATCCTTGGAGACAGTCAAGCCTGTCCTTGACACAGTCTGACCTTGTTGAAGGCTTGGAGCAGACTTGGAGCAGAGGTCCAGAAGGTCAGACTTGGAGCAGAGAGACAGATGAGACCCTGGCCTCAGTTGTTCTGTGAGTCCCCATGCTGTGCTGAGGTCTGGGTTCACGTGGACATGCTCTGGTGGCAATAAGTCCCCAGCAGTGAGGTAGAAGGCCATCCAGGACCTGCTAACAGCATGGATGGAGGACTCACTTTGGGTGCCAAGGGACACCTTGCTCTGGCCATCCCATGGCTCCCTAGAGCTCACTGGACTTTTTATCTTCTCCACTGAAAGCTGAGTGATGTCTCATTTCCTCCACCTGCCAACAGGACAACTTCCTCCACAGCCAGTGGGCTCTAAAGCCAACAGATTTCTCATTTGATGTATCCTTCAGGGATCCTTTAGAGACCTGCACCCACTTCCACTGGGAAACCCTCTCCACTTGCTCCAAGGTGCCCACCAGTCCTTGGGACCTCACTGGCTGCTCCTCCCTGGAAGTGTTCTCGGCCAGGTTGGATGAGGCTTTGAGCAACCTGGTCTAGTGGAAGGTGTCCCTGCTGCTGGCAGGGGGGTTGGAACTGAAGGAGCTTTAAGGTCCCTTCCAACCCAGACCAGTCTGGGATTCTGTGATTTATGGATGGGACAGGGAGATGTGGTCACCAGCAGCTCCATCCTCCCTGTAGAGTATCTCCTGGGGCTCACAGGAGAAACAGCAGTGGTACCCAGGTCAGGCTGGAACTTTAGTCCTGTTGCTGTCCCCCATTTCTTAGGTTGGTCCTCAAAAGTGGGGAGGAGCTTCCAGAGCTGAAACCAAGCCAGCAAAATGCAATAACATGGAAAATGGTTCCCTGGGCATTGTAAACAATGGGAAAATAGTGTGGAAAAGTAATTAACTAATGCAATTAAATCATTCTGCTTCATTCCACTGGGTGGCTTTGGCTTATGCTCTTGAGGAGGTGTTGGCTCCATCCTCATCTTTATCAGATGGAGAAACTGAGGCATGGGCTTTCCCCAGTGGTGAGTAACCAGTGTGGCCAGGGATCACACATAAACATAGTGACAGGACCAAGGACATCCCTGGCTGCCCCAGCCCTGAGTCACAGAGCAGAGGAACCCTCCTCTTGAGCAAACTCTCCACCCATGGTACTGCTCTCCATCCATTACAGAGTTCATGGGTGTCTCAGAGTTGGTGCAGAGCTCATGCTCTGATTGCTGGAGAAGTTGGTCCCAGACTCCTGCCCTTTCACCTCTGTCACATTGCCCAGCTGGGTTTTAGAGTTACTTTAGGACCTGAGTTTTGGAGCAAAGGACACCCATCAACCTGGCAGTAGGTCCCCCAGATGCCCTAGAACCATATCACAGAATCCCAGAATGGTGGGGTTGGAAGGGACCTCAGGAGATCATCCAGTCCAACCCCCCTGCCAAAGCAGGTTCCCTACACCAGCTTGCACAGGAAAGTGTCCAGTTGGGTTTTGAACATCTCCAGAGATGGAGATTCTGATAACCATGTCCCACCTCCTCATGGGCCATGGAGCATGCCCACAAATCCCTCACCCTGGTCTTTGTGGGGACATGCAGAGGTTGCCCTTGGCTCCAGAGCTCTCCTGATCTAGTTAGCATGAGCAGTGAGCCTTGCCCAGAGTTGCCCATCAGCTTTTCCCACTGGTCCAAGATGTTGCCATCACCCCATAGCCGTGATGGAACAGGTGGCATAAAGCCAGAGTGATGTGGAGCATCACCACTGTGCTGGGGATTCCCCAGCCATGTTGTTGGCCCTGAGGGACATGGGAAGAAGCAGGGCATTGTATCCCAAAATAGCTGCCTCATTACAAAGGAAAGGTCAGTGGAGAGCCCATCTGGAGAGCTCCACGAGAGCGGGAGGGTTTCCTCCTGCCACAGGAAGGTGAGTGACTCACTCCTATGGAAACTGGAGGGACAGGGCAGAGGCAATCCCTCTCCCTGGTGGCTATCTATCTGGAGATAAATCTCCATCTACTTCCCTTGCAAAGACCTGCTCCTCAAAATATCTGTTCCTGGGGTTTTTCTTATCAGATGGTCTATTTCTGCTGACAATCAGAGAGCCCCGAGGGTCCTTGATGTGACTCCAAGGCTTCGCCGTGGCCACCCCATGAATGACGTATTGAAAGGGAGAACCTGACCAGTCCCCACACCTGGAAACACCAGGAAACACCTGCAAGCACTTAGCTGAGGGAAGAGTCTTCCTTGTGGTGTTTTCTAACCAGGAAGAGGTAGATCCTGGTGATGGTGAGAAGGTTTGTTGTTTCTACGTGAGTCTGTTGTTCAGTTTTAATGACAACTGCCAGCTTGAGGGTAACCCCTGACTGGTTTGGGTTGGAAAGGACCTTAAAGATCATCCAGTTCCAACCCCTCTGCTGTGGACAGGGTTGACAACCACTAGATCAGGCTGCCCAGGTGCCCATCCAACCTGGCCTTGAATGCCTCCACGGATGGGGCATCCACAGCTTCTCTGGACAACCTCTTCCAGTGTTTCACAACCCCCTGGGTGAAAAATTCCCTCCTCACATCTCACCTAAATCTCCCCTCTCTCAGTTTAACACCACCTCCCCTTTTCCTGTCACTCTCTGCCCATGGCAGAAGTCTCTCTCCCTCCTGTTTCTGAGCTCCCTCAGGTACTGGAAGGCTGCAGTGAGGTCTCCTTGGAACCTTCTCTTCTCCAAGCTCAACAAGCCCAGCTCCCTCAACCTTTCTCCAGCACAGAGCTGCTCCAGCCCTCTCATCACCTTCCTGGCTCTCCTCTGGCCCTGCTCCAACAGCTCCACATCTTCCTTGTGCTGGGGGCTCCAGGCCTGGATGCAATGGTGGGTTCATAATCCAGATCATGTCCAGAGGGATCCTTCAACGTGCTGATGTGTGAACCGTGCGCTGTGCCCCAGTCCCTGTCCAGGCTGCACCATGAGAGTTGGGATAAATCCTGAAAGGGAGTGAAGCCATCATCTACTTTCCACAGGTACTCTATGTGTGGTCCATCTCTCACTTCAAACCCAGGGCTTTCCCCTTGACTTGAAACAAACTGGGAAGAGTCTCCTGGTGACCACCCTCCATGAGTTCACTTTGCAGCCCAGAAAAGACCAGCTCAGCTTCTCCTTTCCAAAAAGACCTACCTGAAGGGCTAAAAGGAAGATCAAGACCTGGCTTGCATGGCACGAGGCCCTATGTCATGGCCTCTTTGGTCGCTAGATGTCTAAGCCAGACACATGCTCGTATTAAATGAGGCACCAAATGTTCATACATAGGGCAGAGACTGTGGGGAAGAAGCAGCGTTACATGGAAGGACCATCTTGGCTAGAGATGGACAGCAGGGTGGCCATGAGCCAGCAGTGTGTCCTTGTGGCCAGGAAGGCCACCAGTGTCCTGGGGGCATTAAACAGAGCGTGGCCAGCAGTTCAAGGGAGGTTCTCCTCCCCCTCTACTCTGCCCTGGTGAGGCCACAGCTGGAGTGTTGTGTCCAGTTCTGGGCTCCCCAGTTCCAGAGGGACAGGGATCTTCTGGAGAGAGTCCAGGGGAGGCCACAGAGATGCTGAGGGCCCTGGAGCATCTCCTGTGTGAGGAGAGGCTGAGAGAGCTGGGACTGTTCAGCCTGGAGAAGAGCAGCCTGAGAGGGGATCTGATCAATGTCTGTCAATATCTGAAGTGTTTTATGTCCCTCTTCTGGACACTCTCCAGGAGCTTTAGATCCTTTTTATCCTGTGGTGCCCAAAACTGCATCACAGACCATCAACAGTCTCTCTCTTTCCTTGAGGATAATGACATCATCATTTCTCTTCCCACTCACCTCTCTCCTCGCCCAGACATCCTCTGCTCCTTAGGCACAATTTATCTTCTCATTTAGAGATGACCTAACTGATACCCACCTCAATTGCTTCCTTTGTGTTGAGCTTGGGAACCTGTTCCTTTGATTCCAAGACTTGTCTGGGCAAAAACCAAACACAAGATCAACTGTAGGAGTTGGTCCAACCAATGTTATTATCTCCAAAGCTTGTTTGGTGAATCTGGAGCTCCCAGGACCGCTCAGCTGAGGGCTGGAAGCAGATTTACAAGGAAATAACCATTTGACCTGGAGGAATTGGCTTCTCTTGAGCTAAGTCTTGCTGATAGCTACAACCTCAGCGACATCCGAGGACATTGAACCTGGCACTGGTGACAATCCTGCTCCCAGCCAGGGGATCTCCAACAGTGGGAATGCACACTCAGAACTGCGATGTTCTTGCTCCATGTTGGTCCTATCAGTGATCCCAAGCCAAAGACCCAGCCTGAGAGACTCCAGATTAATCCCTGGAGCGTGACCTTTAAGAGTTGGGAGTGGTGGGAGAGTTATTTTAATTGTGGTGGCAAAAATCCAAGTCAGAAACACCAGCCAGGCTCTAGATAACAATATTGGCCTCCTGACAAGGACACCAGTTGTGAGCGAGCCTTTGAGCTGGTCTCTCTCCTGGGGGGTTGGATTATTGTGGGGTGGACACAAGAAAGCAAATGCTTCCTATCTCGCCTGGTGGGAGGTTAAAAGCCCCACACATCCATGATGGAGCACCCCACCATCAGCCTGTGTTTCCTCAGGAGAAATCCATGTGGACCCAATTTCCCATCTGCCCAGTTGCTCTGACCCCGCTCCAGTCATGGTCAGGGAAATGGGTGTGGGTTGCAGAGCTCTGTGCTCCACAGGGTGGGCTTTGTGAGCCCAGTTTGGGTTCCACTGGTGGTTTAAAGGAGAAAATATGGAAAAATGCAATAAAAATAGTCTTGATCATGGAATGGTTTGGGTGGGAAGGGACCTTAAAGCTCATCCAGTTCCAACCCCCCTGCCAGCAGCAGGGACACCTTCCACTAGACCAGGTTGCTCAAAGCCTCAGCCAACCTGGCCCAGAACACTTCCAGGGAGGAGCAGCCACAGCTTCTCTGCCCAACCTGGGACAGGGTCTCACCACCCTCACACCAAACAATTTCTTCCTCACATCTCAGCTCCAGCTCCCCTCTGACACTTTCAAGCCATCACCCCTTGTTCTGTCACTCCCTGCCCTTGGACAAAGTCCCTCCCCAGCCTTCCTGGAGCCCCTTCAGGTACTGGAAGGCCACTAGAAGGTCTCCTCAGTGATGATAGGAGAGGTTTTAAAGTGGAGTAGCTGAATTGCATCCACCCTCTGCAAGGAGTTTTTTATTGAGATTTGAAGTGGACCTCATGTTGATCTGCTTCAAATGGGGTTTGTATCCATGGGGAAGCTGCTAAGGGATGACTTGGGTGCAGGAGGATGCCACCAACCCTCTTCCAAAGGGCAGGAAGCAGGATGGGTCCCCAAGGAAGGTGGTTGTAGTGTTGTGAAGGTGTAATGCTGCACTCCTCATCCTCGTAGGCTCATCAAATATGGGTGCATTCAGCTTGGGGTTGAAAGAGGGACATGGTGTGGTTCTTTCACCCACAAGAAACGTTAATTTAGATGGACATCTCCAAGGGGCCTTGCACAGCCTGGACCCATCCTGGCACCATTTGTGTGCGTGCTCTCCCAGTCCTCCAGGCTGAGCAAATCTCTTGTTTTCTGGGCTCAGCTGGATGAGGAACATCTCCCACCACATGGTATCCACAGGGAACAATGGCTTTTGGGGTTCCACATGTCCATCTGCTCTCCCAGCACCGTACCCTGGGGTGTCTCAGTGTGAATCTCCCTGAGGACTCAAAGGTTATTTTGGAGCAGGAGGGGAAGGAAGTGAATTCAAAAGCCCCGTATTGAGAACAAGTGGTTTTTTGGAAACAAAGGGATTCCAGGGTGGGACCTTGTGCTGGTCCCCATGGTCTTGCTGCTGGGAGCCAAGAGCAAGAATAATGACCCAGAAACCTACTGGAAAATGGCTTTTTCCCCACCACCAGTGGAAACTTGCTCCCGAGCATCTTGGTGGCTCTTGTCTGCTGGGTCCTACATGAGGAATAGATAAAAAATGGGTCAGTCCAGCAGTAACCCCACAACATTTGAGGGCCAACTGGACCCCATGATCCAGCTGCCCATGCCCACTGTGTCCCACCATGCTGCTACAAGGGGTCCATGTGTGGTTGGACCCATGCTTACCCAGCTCTTCACCAGCTCTACAAATAGAGAAATGAGCCTTTTTCAGGGCAGCTTCTCCCCAAATGGCATTTGAGGCTTGGACCACCACACAGATGGGTCACTGCTGCTGATTTTAGGAAGACTTGGTTTCAGGACATGAGCTTACCTTCTCTCTTGGACACCAGGATCAGTGCACAACCCCTTCCAGCAGCACCAGCCATGCTGACGGCAACATCTCTCCTCCCAGCCACCTCTTCCAGCACCTCCTGTTGTTGCACTCAAAGGCCCCAAAACCCAGTTCTTGAATAAGACCTTGTTTGTTAGAATCCCAGACTGGTTTGGGTTGGAAAGGACCTTAAAGCTCATCCAGTTCCAACCCCCCTGCCAGCAGCAGGGACACCTTCCACTAGACCAGGTTGCTCAAAGCCTCAGCCAACCTGGCCCAGAACACTTCCAGGGAGGAGCAGCCACAGCTTCTCTGCCCAACCTGGGACACTGTCTCACCACCCTCACACCAAACAATTTCTTCCTCACATCTCAGCTCCAGCTCCCCTCTGACACTTTCAAGCCATCACCCCTTCTCCTGTCACTCCCTGCCCTTGGCCAAAGTCCCTCCCCAGCCTTCCTGGAGCCCCTTCAGGTACTGGGAGGCCACTGGAAGGTCTCCCTGGAGCCTTCTCTTCTCCAGGCTCAACAGCTCCAAAATATCAGCCCCCAGATATTTTAAAATGTCTGTCTTATTTACTGTTTTCTGGGCAGTCCCAGATGAAGATGCAGAAGAGGAAGCCAATCATCACAAAATTTGACAGAAAACATCTCCACTTCTAAGAAAGCCATCCGTGGGGTCAGCACCAGCAGAGCTGAGGATGACACCCAGCAGGGAGGAAGGCTGATCTCACCTACCTGTGGGGATTTGCAGCATCGTTGTGAACCTCCTCCCCCTGCTCCTTCCGTCAGCTGAGGTGCAGAACCACATCCACCACCACCGTACGTCTGCTGGGAACCAGCCTGGTTGCCCACAGCACACGTAGCCCAAGCCCCTGGGTTAATTTTAACACAGCTCTCCTGGTGGGTTGGGTTTATTTAAGGTCTTTATAGAAGCAACTCTGTTGGCCACAACGAGATCTTTGTGCTCCAGAGCCCAGCAGCCAACTCCTGGGAGGTCGTGGCAGCACCCAAATGGTTCCCTGCAAGCTTCCTCCTGAGGGAGGTGGGTGCAATTAGGAGTTTGCAAACATCTAGGGCCACAAAGATGCTGAGGGCCCTGGAGCATCTCCTGTGTGAGGAGAGGCTGAGAGAGCTGGGACTGTTCAGCCTGGAGAAGAGCAGCCTGAGAGGGGATCTGATCAATGTCTGTCAATAGCTGAAGGGTGGGGGCCAAATGGATGGGGCCGGGCTCTTCTGGGTGGTGCCCAGTGACAGGACAAGGGGCAATGGGCACAAACTGGGACACCACAAGTTCCAGAGAAACTGAAGGAAAAACTTCTTTGCTGTGAGGGTGCCGGAGCCCTGGGCCAGGCTGCCCAGAGAGGGTGTGGAGTCTCCATCTCTGGAGATGTTCAAACCCACCTGGACACTTTCCTGTGCAAGCTGGTGTAGGGAACCTGCTTTGGCAGGGGGGTTGGACTGGATGATCTCCTGAGGTCCCTTCCAACCCCACCATTCTGGGATTCTATGATCTCCAAAAAAGCTGGATTATGTAGGAGCTTGGAGGAAAAGTGAGCAGCTCTGGCCTGGCACCTCCATCATCTTCCTGCTCTGAAGCCCTGTGGTCAGTGGAGGAGGAGGGATGGGTCATCACACGTGCTTGGTGGGGAGGAAACGAAAGCCAA
Source organism: Caprimulgus europaeus (assembly GCA_907165065.1). The sequence goes on from OU015523.1 coordinate 124,050,252, forward strand.
GCTAAAAAAAACCCTCAACCACTGCTAGAGAATAAAAAATAGTCACCCAGATGGCTAAAGCCACAGTGAAGCCCTCTCTGCTCTGAACCAACGTGGAAAAGATCAAGTCTTGCTGCTTCCACTGAGCTTCATGTGCATCAGGTCTCCTCCAAGTGCCCCATTCCCAAACTGTACCAGCTGGATGAGGCCCTGGACAGCAAAGGTCCTCTGTGCCCCATCTTCACCTTCAAAGGTTCTCTGTGCCCCATCTTCACCTTCAAAGGTTCTCTGTGCCCCATCTTCACCCACAAAGGTCTTCTGTGCCCCATCTTCACCTTCAAAGGTCCTCTGTGCCCCATCTTCACCCTCTTGATGGTTCTTGTTGCAGGGGTGAATGGAAAAAGGGTGGAGGGTGCCTTTCTGTGCTGAGCACCCACCCGTCCACCACCGTGGCTGTGGTTCTTGGGTGCTGCTCCCCCAAAAGCCATCAGCCTCAGGGATGGCAGGTTATTCATACAGGAGAACATGCATCTGATGGTTGGACAGAGGGACTGGCTCATGGTGCTTTTCCAGCCCAAGGTCTCACCTCCAACAGCTCTTTCTCTAATCAACTCTGCTTTGGAGGTTGGTTGGCTGTTGGGAAGGTCATCCCATGTCTCCAAAGCACCTAGTGGGTACCAAGCCCACCTGATCTCATCCCCTGCACACCCCGTTGATGTTCACCACCACAAACAGATGCTTCATCCTCCAGCTCAATTGGTTTTCACCTCTTAGATACCCTTAAAAGTTGATGATGATCCTGAATTAGAGCATCCTGGAGGGAAACTGGAGCCACCTGGGAAGCTGCTCAAGATCAAATCTGCTCCTATGGGATGTCCCTGCTGCTCCCATGGGATGTCCCTCCTGTTCCCATGGGATGTCTCTCACACAGGGTACATCACTGCCTCCCAGTTAGGTGGCTGAACATCTTATCAGTCAAGAGACCATGAGAAGTGATTAAATGCCCACAGACAGGTTGGATCAAGACATCAGTTTGCACTCATGTAGATGTAGATGAGCATTCATGACCATTCCCTGTCCCACCAACAACCATGAGGTAGGTCTGCAGGCTCAACCCAACACTTTTCTGCAAACTTTCCTCTTTACTTCCACTAAAGCTTTCCAAAAAAGCGAGAAAAAAAAAGAATATACCCCAACTTGTCTCAAGTGCTTCTGCTGGTGTCCCACTGCCCTCATTGCAGCTTTAAGCAGAGCTCTGCTGTGACCATCCTGACCTTCTAGGTCCTCCTGTTCCTGTATCACATTCCTCCTCACTAGACATCATGGAAATGTTTTGAAAGCATCTGAGAAACCTGCATCACTGCCAAAACAGTTGAAAAATGAAGCTGTGAAGGGAAGGGTGGGGCTGCTCTCCAACTTGGCTCCACTGGTTATCGCCGCTCTCCTCCATCTTCTGCTCTGCAGCTGCACAAATCAGTTGCTTCTCAACTGGATTTAAAACATCTGCCTCTTGCCTTGTCTGGCTGGAGCTGCTTTGGAGCTGGAAAACGGAGATTTGGAGAAAGAGAGGCTCTTGGTTTGGGTCCCCTGGGCAATAGGTGACCATCACCTGTATGAAGGATGGAAATGAGTAAGGTTGGGTGGACATCAGAGGGTAACAACCCTCCTCTCATCTCCATCGCACTCAAATGAGTGGAGAAAGGTGAGAAAACCCAAAGGAAGGAGAAGGAGAGGCTTTTCCTTGCAGTGGGTGGTGAAGCTGGGAAGCTCCTGCTTGCTGGAAACTGCTGAGACTTCAACCAGGCTTGGAAAAGGTCTGATGGGAAGAGGACTCTCCAGGGGACCACGTCCCTGCTCCAAACAAGCCTTTAGAATAACATCTCCTTTTGCTTCTTGAAGCATTCAGCAACGAGACACCAATCAAACCTCTCAGCTGGTCGTGGCCATAGTTAATCACCCCTTGAGATGAAAAGGCCACCCACCTCTCATCTTAAGTAGTTTAGCTTTATCTTGTGGTGGAAGAACTGCAGGTGTCCTTGGAGGATCAGGCTGGGGGAGATGGCACCAGGCAAGAGCTGCTGAGCAGCAGCAATCACCTCATGGGCCAAAACTCCTGCAAGAACAGACAACAAATCTCTGGATATCATCCACATCTCCATCCATCATCTCTGGCCATCATTCCTTCTTCAGAAGTAACCAAGGTGAAGGATTTGGAGGATGAAACCAAAGTGCTATGGTCTGGTTAACCCAACCCTTGCCCAAGAAGCATTCCTAGAGAGATGAGCACCATGCTGGCATCCCAGCTAGGTAGCTTCACCGGTTTGAACCTCACTCAACAGCTCTGCCCAGACATCTCCCTCCCTCTGTGCAAGGAACGAGCTTGTCCTTCCTCACTTCTTGGCCCCACATAGCTGGGCCGTGATGTATTGTTTTCCCTCCTCAAACAAATGACATCAGAAGAAGGAAACAGACAATATTTGCACTCTTTTTTTTTTGCTGTTTTCTGGCATGGAGGTCCATCAGGAAGATCTCTGCAGCACCATTTCCATGCCAGATGTTCATCTCATATCCTCTTTGCACCAGCTAATGCCTTCTTCACCGGCTGCCACTTTCTGCTTATGAATAATAGATGTCATTGGTGCCCTTCCCCACCTCCCTCCAGGGCTTTATGGTCCCCCCCTTGGCCACATCCAGGAGGTTCAAGGAGTCCTCGTGTGAAATCAGATCCAGCTGGAGAAGGAGGATCTGGCTTACGGCCATGGACACAGATGGGGAATACACGGGGGAGCGTTGGAGCTCGCTCTGTGCTCACAGTGGTGGAAAACAACTCGACCACCTGCACGTGATTCAGTGGGGTTTGTTCTCTGGCCCCATCTTGCCCAGAAACCCTTCAACTCCCCCCCAGATTTGAAGGTTTTTCAGCCTAAGTGGGTGAACCCCACTGAGAAGGTAGCGTTGAACCTGGTCACTGCTTCACTTGGGCATCAATCATCTGCAGGGAGAGAGCTAGCTATGATGATGGTGGTGGCCCTCCATAGCTTCCTGCAGCTTCTTGGGAGGCCTTATTGTGCCAGGACTCAGTGGGGACAGATCCCAGAGCATGTCCATAGGGTGCTGGAGGGATACGGGGGGGACAACCCCCCAGCTCACACCCACAGCACCCAAACTCAATGTATTTCCCAGAAATTTAGGGCAGGTTACAAAACTGGTGGTGGTCCTCCAAAGCTTTCTGCAGCTTCTTAGGAGGCCATGTCATGCCAGGTCCGAATGGAGACAGACCCCAGAGCATCTCCAAAGAGTGTCTGGAGGACACAGAAGATCCAATTCCCCAGCTCATACCCACAGCACCCAAACTCAATGTATATCCTAAAAGTGTAGGACCCTGCACCTCCATTTGTGGTTGAACCCAACCCCCAGCAGTTCACAGGAGAAGACAGGCAAGGAGAAAACCTCAAGCAAACCTTCTGCCACATCCTCCTGGCTCCACCAATCTTCTCCCTGGATAAGAAACCCCAATGTTTGGATGCAAGAGGTGCAGCATCCCCTTTCCCAAGGGTTTACCTGTATCTCCAAGGAAGAAGCGTTTTGCTGGCACGTGGCTCCTGGGAAAATGAGTGTGGAGCAGGAGAAGTTGTGATGAATCAGATCCCCAGATTTACTCTTCTCTGAAGTAAATTCTCCCTCCCCAGGGAGTTCATGGCAAGGCAGCTGGTTTTGATTTGACAGCTTGTTGATTGGTTGGTGGCAACTGGTCCTGAGAGCTAAAATTAGAGACAAAATTGTCCTTCAAGTCCCTTTTTCCATCTCATGTTCCCCGTCCTTCCACTTCCCTTGGAAATGAAGCTGGTTTGAAGTGAGGGATGTGCTGTGGGGCATCACCTGAGGTGTACTGGTACCTTCCTTGGGCTCAGTGGGGCACAGTTTGGTGTCACCCATGGTGGGACAGTGTCCCACATCAAGGTGGCCATGGCAGGACCCCCAAGCTGGGCTCAGAAGCATTTCTTCCCCTCCAGGGCTGGTCCTGGGACCTTCTTACCCTTGGGTGGCTGCTCCATGCCCTGGGTAAGGGACTGTGGGCTCTGCCAGCAGGACAAGCTCCAGCACCACCAGAGCACCCTGAGATGCAGGGGGTGGTCACCAGGACACTCCTGCAGCTCTGTGGGGACCCTGGGACCACTGTGGATGAGGGGATGTTGGATGCAGTGGGAGTGACTGGACCCAGCCCAGTATGGGTGGGATCCAGCCCTGATCCCACCCATGGTCCCATCACTGGACAAGGGGGCTCCTACCCCAATCCCACCCATGGTCTCATCTTTGGAGGGGGGGTCTTGCCCTGATCCCATCCATGGTGCCATCCTTGAAGGAGGGGGTTCCTGTCCTGGAGTTAACCCCGCTACCAGCTCCAGTGCCAGGGGGAAATCCGGTCCTGGTCCCAGCCCGGATCCCACCCATGCTGTCATCTTTGGAGGGTGGGGTTCCTGCCCCAATCCCGCCCATGGTCCCATCCTTGAAGGAGGGGGCTCCTGTCCTGATCCCACCCATGGTCCCATCACCGGACAAGGGGGCTCCTGTCCTAGCATTGATCCCTCTCCCAGCTCCAGTGCCAGGGGGGAACATGGTCCCATTCCCAGCCCCGATCGCACCCATGGTCCCATCCCTGGAGGGGGGCTCCTGTCCTCGCCCTAATCCCGGTCCCATCCCGGGGCGAGGGGTACAGAGGGGAGTGCGAGGGCTCTTGTCCCGCTCCCAGCGCCCGTCTCATCTCGGGGCGGGGGCGGGTCTGGCCCCGATCCCATCCCCGGCCCCGTTCCCGGAGGTGGAGGGAGGGGGGACTCCTATCCCGGTCCCTCCCCCGGGTTGGCGGGGGGAGCAGGGGTGGGGCGGTCCCAGCCCCGGGCCCTGCCCCGCTCCCAGCCCCGGGGCGGGCGGTTCGGCCCCGGCCCGGCCCCCGTCCCGGTGCCCGGTTCAGAGGCGGCGGCAGCAGCTGCCGGGGGCGGTGGGAGCGGGAGTGGGAGGGGAGGGAGTGGGCCCCGGGCATGGCGAGGTCTCCGCCGCCCGCCTGAGGGGAACGGAGCGATCGGCGCGGAGCCCCCGGGACGGGACGGAGCCCCCGGGACGGGACTGAGCCAGCAGCGCGGTACCGCCCGGTGAGTGCGGGGGTTGCGCGGGGTGGGGGTGCGTGTCCTGCCCACGCAGGAGAGTGTGGGACAGGGCGAGACATGAATGGGAGTCGGAGAAGCGCGGTGCGGGTGGGCAACGCGTGGAGGGGACACGCGTGTGTTGCACACTCGAGTGGGACACGGACACGGGTGGGGCTGCGCACACCACTGTGCACACATATACACGAGTAGGGGGGACACACACGCACCCCGGTGTGCATGCACATGGGTGGGGTGGACACGCACACACACGTGAACATGAGTAGGGGGACATAGACAGACCCTTGTTCACACAAACACGCACACGAGTGGGAGGCACATGCTTGTATCTCTATGTGTGTGCACACACACGAGTGGAACAAGCACAACCCCACCCCCCCGTGCACACACACACGAGTGGGAGTGACACGCACACCCTCCCTGTGTGCTCAGAAACACACACACAGGCACGAGTGGGAGGACACTCACACACCCCTGCACACACACAGACACGAGTGCGGGAACACTCACACCCCTGCACACACACAGACATGAGTGGGAGGACACTCACACACCCCTGCACACACACAGACATGAGTGGGAGGACACTCACACACCCCTGCACACACACAGACACGAGTGGGGGGACACTCACACACCCCTGCACACACACAGACATGAGTCGGGGGGCACTCACACACCCCTGCACACACACAGACACGAGTAGGGGGGCACTCACACACCCCTGCACACACACAGACACGAGTAGGGGGACACTTACACCCCTGCACACACACAGACACGAGTGGGGGGAGACTCACACACCCCAGCACACACAGAGACACGAGTGGGAGGACATACACACTCTGCACACACACAGACACGAGTGGGGGGACACTCACACACCCCTGCACACACACAGACACGAGTGGGAGGACATACACACTCTGCACACACACACACACACACGAGTGGACACACACACAAGTGGGGGGAAACTCACACCCCTGTGCACACACACACCCATATGAGTGGAGACACACAGACGCAAGTAGGGGGACACTCGCACACACCCCTGTGCACACACACACAAGTGGACACACACACACACAGACACGAGTGGGGGAACACACACATCCCTGTGCACCCACACACACACGAGTGGACACACACACGAGTGGGGGGACACTCACACCCCTGTGCACACACACACACAAGTGGACACACACACAGACACGAGTGGGGGAACACACACACCCCCTGTGCACAGACACCCACACACACGGGGGTGGCACTCACTGATGGGTGGGTGACATGGGTCCCTGTGCACCCAGAGCATTGGGACACTGCAAGGACAGAGCCAAACCCCGATTCTCCTCCTCACCGTGGAGCTCTCACCCCGCACAGACTTTTCTGCCCCTAAAATTGCCCCAAAACCCCCAAAGTGACCCCAGGAGCCGGCAGCACAGCCGGAGCTGCCAGGACCGCTCCAGCCAGGCGCTCACAGAAGCCGCCTGGGCTCGTTTTGTTCCTTTTTTGCCTCAATTATTCCCTGTTTTTTTACGCTTTAATTCCCAATAATCTCCTTTGCCGCTCGGTTTCTCCCTTCCCGCGGGAATTCGCTGGCTGTTTATCGGCGTTTCCTCTGCTAAAAGCTGTGGAGCTGGCTCCTTGTTTTCCTCCAATTTGTGTTTTTTCACCTCTTTGCACGCTGAGGTGCCTGGGTAATTCATTTGAAATTAAAATATTTTTATTATATTTCTATTAATTAAAATATAATTAAAATATTTTAATTTACACCAGGATTGGCGAGACTCTGTTTTCAAACCCTATGACACCTTTTAAGAGCTCCTCACCCCAAAAACACCTTCCTCCCCAGAGCTGGGCATTGGGTGACATCACCACAGGACCAACTTTTAAGGGTGAAACATCTTCTTTTTCTCTTTCTGCTCCCATTTTCTTATCAGTTTATTGCAAAACCCATTTAGCAACCGGCTGCTTTCCTGTGCGCAAAGCGGGGAGCAGCAAACCCCGCACCCGGGGTGACCCCAGCACGGGGCTGGTGGCTGCTGAAATTGGGCCGTTTGGTTGTCACTGGGTTTTTCTTAACCCGGAGTTTTTCTTCCTCATTTATACCCAAAGAGATCTTTGCCTTTCAACCTCGGTGACTGATGGGCTGAAGAGCAATGGGGTGAAGGAGGAGACCCCTAAATACACTGCCGAGCCCCGGGGTGCAGCCACATCCTGGGGTTTGGTGGGTTAGAAAACCCTCAGATGTATTTTTGCCTCTCCTGGCACCGAGTGGCTTTACCCCCGTCTCTGCCTGATGTGATTTTTATCTCCAGTTCTTGACAGAAAGCCAAAGCCATGAATAGTTTGCTGGCAGCCGAGCGTGCTGCCGGCCACGGCGTCATCCCTCCTTCGTCCTGAACGTCCCCCGTTAATGGGAACCAGTTCACACAATCACAGAGTTGTGGTGGTTGGAAAAGACCTTTAAGATCATTGAGTCCAACCATGAACCCAACACAACCTATTCCACCTCTAACCCATGTCCCTTAGCACCTCGTCTACATGTCTTTTAAATCCCACCAGGGATGGGGACTCCACCATCTCCCTGTTTCCATGCTTGACAACCCCCCTGGTGAAGAAATTTCTCCTCACATCCAATTTAAACCTCCCCTGGTGCAACTTGAGGCCATTTCCTCTTGTCCTGTCCCTTGCTCCTTGGTTGAACAGACCCACCCCCACCTCTCTGCACCCTCCTCCAAGGGACTTGGACAGAGCCACAAGGTCTCCCCTCAGCCTCCTTTTCTCCAGGCTCAGCACCCCCAGTTCCCTCAGCCGGGAACTCAGCACACTTGTGCTCCAGACCCTTCCCCAGCTCCGTTCCCTTCTCTGGACACGCTCCAGCACCTCCAGGTCCTTCTTGGAGTCAGGGACCAACACTGTAGCAAAGACCCTTTTGATCCCATGGGATGCTCATTATGGAGGAGTAAATAACCCCCAAATTTCCACCTCATGTTGGGGTTTGGTGCTGCTTTGGCTTTGCTGTAACTGCCAGTGTCGTGGTGGAACCTGATAATTGTGTGGTCCCCAGTCTTGGATGCTGGTTATCTCCCAGATGGGCAGAGGCATTTGGGTTTGTCGAGGGGGGTGGTTGTGATATTGATGGTTGACTCCCTCGGTTTGGGCAAGAGGCTGTTAGATCTCCATGGAAATGTCCTTTCTCCCAAATATGGACCTTGTAGGGTAAAAAAGTTACCAAAAGCCATGATCAACCAGAAACTGGTGCCACACTCTTCTCCCAGTCTAATCATTGCTTCTTCTGGTGAGCACTGGAAAATCATAGAGGGTAAAACTTAAATCAAATTCCTGATATAAAAAGCAATTTGGGGCTCAGTTTGATCCCTAAAAGGACACAAACACCCCATTTTTCCCCCGGTGATAAATAAAAATCAAGATTTGGGGGCTCAAATAGGATCTATCCCCAAGAGGGGTAGGTCCTGGTGATGCAGGGATCAGAGAAGAACCACTCAGGGAGCATCACCTTTGCAATAACAGGAAGGGAAATATTGATGAAGGGATTAAATATTGACCAGGATGATATTTGCTTCCAGCAGGATCCATCCCTGGAGACCTGCAGTGCTGGGAATCCAGTCAGGTTTAACCAAACAAAGGTGGCTTTAATTCTGCATGAGCACTGGCACTGAGAGAGTTAATGTTTTCATTCATTTTATTCTAAAGCCCTAATTTTGGTTAATCCAGATTAATTTCCTATGGTGTGGACAAAGGCAGGAGGTTTTGGTACTGCCTGGGATGAGGAGGCTCAAAGGAGGATTGATTCAGCGAGGAATTTAGTGAGGGAAACCCAAAATTCCCAGGAAAAGTCATTTGGCTCAAAGCAAAATATTTTATTTGACCCATGAACAAAGTCAAAAAGTTCTTTTTTAAATCGTTTTCTCTTTTATCCAAACTCCCTCTTCCCTTTTTAGCTTGGATCAAGGAACTAAAAAACCTTCTAGGAAATCTAAACTCCCCCCAAAAAATATTTTTCTTGGGAAAAATAAATCAAACTGCTGCTTCTCAGCCTGGGGCAGGAGGGGAAACTGAGGCACGGGAATGTTTCGGTGGAGCAGCTGGGTGGAGTTGCCCAATGAGATGCTTTGTAGGGGGAAAATAAGAGAAACACGAGCTCATTTGGGGAGGAATGAGAGTTTCTGACTATTTTTGGGTTAAGGAAAGGGATAGGTCAGACCCATGGGAGATAAAAGTGGGACATTCCTTGGAGCTCCAGGCAGGGAGATGGATAAAGCCCCTTAAAGCTGCTTAAAGTTGGCTTTTAATTATCTTGGAAATATCTGTTGGAGGTATCTTACTTTGAGATCACTGGAGAGAAGTGTTGAGAGTGGGACTGGGACAGCTGGCAATGTCCTCAACCTACACTGGTGGCCAGAGCCAACCCAGAGGAGAAAGACATTGAAGGTCAATGACAGAAAGGAGCCAAATGAAAAGGGCAGATGAAAACCAAGGAGTTTGTCCAAGCTCAGATTTCACCCTGGTCCCATCTCACATCTCCCAACCAGACTCGGTCGCATCCGAACGCGCCGACTGTTTGTGGTTGTTTTTTGTTCTGGAGGGTTTCAACCACGATCCCAAAGGAGAGGAAAATGATGCCAGGTCATTTACTTCCCAGCATCTCAAGTAGTTCCTGATCTGGAATGAAGGTTTTGATGAGTCTACTAAATGTCTGTAAGTAAGGGCAGGGCAAACACCCACCACCTCCTCGTGTCTGTGGCGAAGGAGTCGGTGAGGATGATGCTGTAAATGGATCGTGGTTTCCAACCTCCGGCGTAAAACACTGGGAGCTGTGGTCATGGTCGGTGTGTCCACGCTGCTTGGGTTTGATTTCTCAGAGCTTCTCACCAGTGGAATGAAGGGCTGTGTCTGTGAGGTCTTGTTGATAAATTAATCCATGTTAATTATTTGGGAAGATCAATTAAACTCCGTCAACTTCCTCGGGAAAACGCGCTCATCGCAGCCGTGATTTGGTTGTGCTTCGTTTGCTTTCATGACTTTGCTTCTGCTGACAGGTTCCCAAGCACAAAACACCACGAGATGGATGGTGACCACTGAAATGACACCAGAAATGCTGAAAAATTTGGCAGAAACCAGGATTAAAGCTCTTTACTTGGTCATTCAGTGTCCAACTCATGGTCTCCTTGTGCTGGCCCTGAACGCTGGTCATCTCTCATCTGCCCGTGACCTTCTCCGATGACAGTCCCCTCCTTCCCCTTATTGACTCATCTAAATGTCCCCTGTCCAGCCGTGGTAGATACTGTTACAGGAGCGTTTGGGGATGCTGGCATCACACAGACATGCCTGTGGGTGTATATATTTGAGGGCACATGGCTGGTGGGGTTCCAACACCCATCTGTCTGGGTTCTTCTCATCAAAGGGTTCCTTTCCCATGTTGTCTTCACCTACTACAGTTGATGGTACCTGTTTTCTGGGGAAAAAAACCCCACAAAAACCCCACAAAAACATGTCCCATGGGATAAACAGATCCAAGGCCATGCTGTAAAGTGAGATGGTTCAGGTTGCAATCACGTTCATCCAAACCCAACTTGCGATCCAGGTTGGTCAGGTTGATGCCCTTGCTGTGCACAGGTGGCTGGGGGACAACTAAAATTTGTGGATGGTCACCTACATTCAACACCAGAGAATAAAAAAAGCCTTGGGAAGGGCTAGGAGGGCAGATAGAGCAGATGCAGGTGGTCCTCAGTGAAACATCATGATGGATATGCTTTGTGGTAGTCATAGAAGTGTTTTTATCCTGTTTGGCATCTTCAGGGATCGCTGTTGTTTTCTCCTTCCTCTTGTCCCAGCTGGGAGCTCGATGTATCACTGGGAGAGCTGGTGTTCGTGCCACCCAGCCCGTAGGCAGAGGAAAGGCCAACTGCCAACTTCTGTGCCTTCACACGCCTTGGCTGGCCACGTCCTCTCCAGCTCACTCACTGCAGACGCAGCGGGGCCGGGGGTGAGGAGATGGACTGCAGCCATGACCCTGACAGACACAGCAGGTTTTGTCTTAGGGATTCTGGGCAAAAGTAAGGAAAAAAAAGAAAAAAGAAAGGCTTTTGCATTTCCAGAAGGAAAAGGAGGGAGAGGACAACAGCAGGGACAAGGCTGCCTTGTCAGCGGGGTTTTGTCTCCATGATTGTCCCGTTCATGCCAACCAGAGAGCCCTGTTTGCTCCTTGTTCTGAAGATGCTGACGTGCATCTTGGCACATAGAATCATCAAATGGTTTGGGTTGGAAGGGATCTTAAAGCTCATCCAGTCCCAACCCCCCTGCCAGCAGCAGGGACACCTTCCACTAGACCAGGTTGCTCAGAGCCTCAGCCAACCTGGCCTTCAACACATCCGTGGCCACAGCCTGATCTGAGGCAGCCCGTGCTGCTCTGCACACTGGAAGAGGTTCCCCACCTTGGCTTATGGATGGGTTTCAAACACCTTTTTGAGTTTTCTAGCTGGGGTCACAGGAGCCTGTGGGAAGGTGGGCTGAAAGATGGGGTGATCTTGCCCCCATTGTACTTCAGATCTGGGTGATGGGTTGTCTGCAGGGGACAGAGAGGATGCAGATGTAAAGGCACGGAGAAACCACGTGCGAGGCTGAAGTCTCTGGAGCTCTGTAACCCTTCTCTGTGCCTTTTAGGGCATCTAGTGTGGCTTCTCTCAGTCATGGTGGCTTCCAACCCATATAATCATCTGCCAGATCTGCAGACAATCTCTGTCTCGTTGGCTGCAGATCAGCAAAGGTCAGAGAGAAGGAAGAAGTTAGGGAGAAAAGCAACTGGAAAGTGTTTTCCCATCTCCCTGAGCATTGTCAACCCTCTCCATCCACAGGAGCAACCCCATTGCTGAGAACTTGAGGGAAGCAGGATGAAGGGTGAGGTGACCAAAGCTGAACTGAGCACAAGAAAAGCAAAACCCTGGAGCCAGGACAGAGTGAGATCGGTCCTGGCTCCTCATCTTCATCACAGAGTGGTTCTCAAAGTTATATTGGTTTTTTTGCAGATGTTGCAGATTAGTCAGGGCGTAAGCGTGCATGTGGTTTCTGCTCATGTCCTTGGGAAGTGAGAGCCTTGGCCAGCACTGCTTGTGGTCTCCTCCAAGGGGAAAAGCAATGAAATGAGGGAAACTTCATCAGGGATCGTGTCCATGCCACATCTGGACAGGTTGTTTGATCCAGTCCCTGAGCAAAGCCAGGCTGGAGGCATCACTTCACCCCTTCTTCATCAGCTGTGAGTTGTCAAGGTGATTTTTAATGCCATAGTGCTTTGTTCAGTGAGAGATCATCCAGTTTGGTAGCTTCCAGGAGACCCTCACTACCTCCTTCCCTGCAGGATCTGAATTGGAGGTTGGTGCAGGATAGCTCTGGGTCAAAATGGTGCTTGCTTGCAAGAAAGGACCTGCCCATGCTGTCCCACAGCATGGTGGTACCAGGTTAGAGCTGAACCATGTAGCTGAAAAGGCTGGTGTTGCTCTTTTCCACCTCAAATCATGGTGAGATTTGGGTTCAAGGCACATAGTCCTGCAAAGGACACCTTTTCCTACGTGGTAGCTCCTGGTCTTGGAGCTCCTGCGCTGGATTCATCTCTCTATAACCCCATTTCCATGGACTCTCCATAACAGGGCACAGCAGTGAGATCAAACCGGCTTCTTTTACGGGAAGGGAGACAAATGCATTTTAATTTGATTCCTGGCCGCTGAGTTGGCTGAGTGATCAAGTGTCAGCTGGGTCGTGGGCTGTGTCTCCAAGGCACAAAAGGGCCCTTGTCCCTCCTGTCACAGACAGTGCCAGACTCTCTGTGTCTACAGGGACCCTTTAGAGTCTCTTTTTTTTTCATCTCAACTGATCATTCTCATGAATAAACCAGCTTTGCACAAGCGTGGGCAGATTTTCCTGGTGGTGGTGATGCTGGAGGAGCAGGTCTCAAAGCCCAGAAGTAGGAGCAGAGGGATGGCCACCATCAGCTCAACACTAAACCCATTAAAAACCCATTCTCATCATCAACAACCAACTCAGGCAAAGCCCCTGTTGGTGGAGAACATGCTGCCTTTAGCAAGGTTTGATTACAGGGGCCTCCAGATGTTGTGGTGATGTTTGTTCTACCAGAAGGAGCTGAGGACCTCTGAAATCAGGGTGCTGCCAGTCACTTACATTGCTCACTGAAGGGCATGGTTTCCTTTTCTTGCCCTTTCTGCCTGGGGTTCAGTAGGATCCACCTTTCACAGTGCTCAGCTGAGTCGCTTCTTGGGGATGGTTAAGCACAGAATGAAGCATCTTGGCTTTTACATAGCGTAGGAGACCAAATTTCTTCATGCACATGGTGGGAAGGGTGGATTTGGACATTGAACTGGACTGCAGGAGATCTGAGTTGGACTCCTAGATGTGGCCTGAGGTTTGTTGGTGACTTTAAAGCAGCTCAGTTCCTCCTCTTGTGCTTCAGATGTAAAATGAGGATACATAGAACTCCCTGTATCTGCTTGACCCTAAGTCCTTCATGATAGGGATGACCTTGTTTGTGTCAACACCCAAGGCAAGGTGGCCATGGTCTTTGTGGGTATGTGATGTGCTGGCAGGAGGTGTGCACTGCCACCCCTTGAGTCACTGTCACCTGCACTGAGATGTCACTGCCTACCAGACAGCGAGCTGGGCTTGCAGGTAGCAGCCAAGCATTGATGGCATCCTTGACAAGAGGAGAAGGGAAGGGTCTAGTGATAGTGTATAGTAATAGTGACAGCATGGACCATGCCACCACAGCATTGTGGCACCAGGGTTTTCTCATCTAACCCACTTCTTCCAGGGACTCCTTACCTCCATGTCCTTACAACCTCTTTGCTTTCTCCCCAGGGTGATGGCGAACTTAACAGCTCCTCCAGCCTGGACCAGAGTCATCAACAGCTCCTTGGACCTAGGTGGCACAGGAGACAACAACTACAAGTGTATATTTGATGAGGACTTTAAGTATGTCCTGCTGCCCGTCTCCTACGGCATCGTGTGCGTGGTGGGGCTCTTCCTCAACCTGCTGGCCCTCTACGCTTTCATCTTCAGGATCAAGACTTGGAATGCTTCCACCACATACATGTTCAACCTGGCTGTGTCTGACACGCTCTACGTGGTCTCCTTACCTCTCCTGGTGTATTACTACGCCGTGGGGGACAACTGGCCCTTCAGCGTGGGCTTGTGTAAGATAGTCCGCTTCTTGTTTTACACCAACCTCTACTGCAGCATCCTCTTCCTCCTCTGCATCAGCATCCATCGATTCCTGGGCATCTGCTTCCCGCTGAAGTCACTGCAGTGGGGACACGTTCGTTATGCCCGGAGGGTATCGGTCATCGTCTGGGTGGTGACCGTCGTGTGCCAGTCACCCGTGCTCTTCTTTGTCACCACCAGCGTGAAGCGTGACACCATCACCTGCCACGACACGTCCAGCAAGGATCTCTTTGGCCAGTTTGTCATTTACAGTTCGGTGATGCTGGTGCTGCTCTTCTGCATCCCTTTCCTCATCATCATCATCTGCTATTGCCTCATGGCCCGGAGGCTGCTACAGCCCACACGGGGCATCTCCCGGTTGTCCCGATCCAAAAAGAAGTCAGTCAAGATGATAATCATTGTCTTGGTGGTCTTCATCGTTTGTTTCCTTCCTTTCCATGTCACACGTACCTTGTACTACTCCTTCAGGAGCTGGGACTTGAGTTGTCAGACCCTCAATGCTATCAATTTAGCTTATAAGGTGACTCGGCCCCTAGCGAGCACCAACAGCTGCTTGGATCCCATTTTGTACTTCTTAGCAGGACAACGCTTTATGAAGTTTAGGGGCCACAAAATGCCAGGGAAGCCTCAAAATGAAATGGCACTGGGCATCACACCCAACAGTCACCTGGGAACCGACAGCAACTCAGACACCTTATCCAAGGAGGTGAAATCCTAGCTCTGCTCCAGTGTGGCCGTCACCATCTCCACCACTAAAGGGTGTGAAAGGAGATCAGGATGCTTCAAGACCCAAGGTTTTTGGTGTTTGCAGTGCCTTGGCTTGCACTCACTTCAGCATGGTCCATGTTAAACACCCTCCTCTGCTTCTTGCTGCTTCAAATGGATGTTTTTCAGGGTGAAGCTGCTGTGGTTATACACACAAATCCCATATCTCCACCTCTTCATCCAAACCTGCTTCTCTGTTCAACGCTGAATGGCATCTCTCCACCAGTGAGGCTGGGTGACCTCTATCATGATGACCAAATCTGCTAAAAAAAAAACCCAAAACAACCAAAAAATCACGCCCTGAATGTCTTAGATCATTTTCTAAAGCAGAAACGTTGCGTGCCAAAGGTCCTCCTAAAGAAATCCATCTGCAAAGCTTTCTCCACATTCCCTGGCACCGAGGTAGGAGCAAGAGCTTCTCTGTGCCTTGGCAAGGGAGGAGAGGCTTTAGGTCGATGAGGAGAGTCAGCTGTGGTTCTGCTAAAGAGGTCAATGAAAAGGTCAAGCACAAATAGCACCCACAGCAGAAAAGGGTCTCCCACAGCTTTACATCCCTGAATAAATGTCCTCCCAGCTTCAAGCTCCGGCATCTGCTGGCAGAGCCGGGAAGGGACTCCTAGTTCCTGTCCAAGGGCTGGCTTCCCATTCAAAAGAGTGCTGGTGGACTTCCCATCCCACTGGAGTAGACTGGTACTATCAAACAAGTCCCAAGTGAGGTCAACATCTTCCAAAAGACCCATTAGTGCTTCCCAACAGCAACGTTCACCTTCAAAAAGCTTTCAGGAACCCGTAGCTTGCTTTCAACTGCTGACTTGAATAATCATCTCCAGCTCATTAAAATTTAGGAGGAGCTCTTCACATCTTGTTTTTAACGTCCTTACTAGTGACTCATGTTTCCAGCAAAGAAGCAAAGACCATTGCTCATCCCCTTGGCTGAGTGCTGCCACATCCTCATTGCTACTCAGAGGTGACAACCCTTTGGGACCTTTAACAGTTTTGCTGTAACCCAAAGTGCTGCCTAGATGTTGGTGTGTGGTCTCCTCATAATTCCAGTAGTCCCTGGGCTCCACTGAAGCCAGTCAGCATATCCCTTCTTGACAGTGTGGACCTCCCCAGGGAAATATAGCAGAGTTGAACCCTGGGTTTAGGAACCGTACCAGGACTGTAACCCCAGTCCTGTCTGCCTCACATCCCTCATCAACCAGGACAATTCAAAGTCAACTGGAGAAAATAGCCACAAAACACTTCACCAGAAGGTCCACTTGGTCTTTATCTCTCTAATTGTTGGGTTAGAGAGCCAAGAGCCCATGTCCATGGTTTCCTTGCCACCAGGATGTTGATTCCTCACTCCAAAAATGAAAATTGTCATATTTTGTAGAAGCAGCCCTGGCTCTATTTTAGGATTAAGCAAACACATCTCTGATCCTGGTTTAGACCAGTTCCTCAGACCTCTTCTTAGTTTCTCCCATCCCTTCTTCTTATGAAGTGGCTTGGTGGAGATAAAGACACACCACAAAGTAACAGGCCAAGTCCAGCCAAGGTCTACTGGGACCATTCAGGGTCAACTGGAAGGTTCCTGTGGTCCTGGCTTGGTGGAACCATGATCCCATGGAGGGCTTTTGTCCCAACCAACAATGTCACAACCACAGGAGGCAAAGGAGGGGACTGTCTCAGGTCTGAGCACCATGGGCAAATTAAAATAGGACATTTGTAGGATGGTTCATCTCAAACTTGAGTGAACTTTTAGGATAGAGTTGGTTTAACATGGAACTTGCATCATGGCAGCACCTTTTTTCCCTTGTGCCTGTGAAGGGAGTTTGGCTTTATGGGGAGGGTCACATCACAGTCACCAGGGTGAGCCAAATAATTGGGAGAAATTAATTAAGCATTGAACTGGAACAAATGTCACTCCAGGCCAAGTCTTACCTGATCTCCTGCACTTGCCCCCCCAAAAAACCAGCGTGGACACCACCAGTTACGTGCTCTGAATCACTCAACAAAAAATGTGCTCAAAGTTCACTCCTGGGATCCTGCTCAGTGATCCCAACCTTCAAACCTTCAAACCTTCAAACCTTCAACCTTCAACCTTCAACCTTCAACCCATCACCTTGGGTAACACTGCCAGTCCCATCAAAGGTGTTCTTCTGTCATCCTGGTCCCACTGTTGAGATGGAGAGCGGTTGGGGAGGAACCAACTGGAAATTTCTGTCATCTGGATTGTTTTGTTTGTTTGTTTGTAAAAGCACTAACTTATACTAAAGAAAAAAAAAGAAAAAAAGTGGGGTTTGTGACAACTGTACATTTTTATTTTTGTAACATTCAGAAACCTCAGATTTCTTATAGTAAATAAATTTATTTCTACTATGAGCACTCTTCTGCCATCTTCTCCGATGTCTACAAAGAAGAGGGTACACTGGGGGTAGAAGCTGGGTTGATGAGTGTCACAGATATATTTCAAGCTCCACATATCAGCTGTCCACACATGGGCTTTACAGGAGGTATCTCCAGCATCTAAACTCCTCTAGGAGTCCGTGGTTGCCACAAGAGACAGGTTTTCTCATTCTTGGGCAAGGTGAGATGGAGCTGAGATGGAGAGGGATGGAGCATCTCCAAACCCAGCAGCTCACTGTGGAGGGTTTAATTTAATCTGGCTGCTGTCTCCCCTTTTCCAGGAAGCCCAGTAATACCAGTGCTTGTCCCACATCCTTGCTTCTCAATGATAGGAAGACCTGGAGGAGCAACTCAACTGTCTCAAGTGAAAATTTTCTGTGGAGACAGGTGGGAGCATCCTTGTACACCACAGGACAGCTCCTTATAGCTGGTCAAAGTGAACCTCTGGTCACAGAATCCCAGACTGGTTTGGGTTGGAAGGGACCTCAAAGATCATCCAGTTCCAACCCCCCTGCCAGCAGCAGGGACACCTTCCACTAGACCAGGTTGCTCAAAGCCTCATCCAACCTGGCCGAGAACACTTCCAGGGAGGAGCAGCCACAGCTTCTCTGGCCAACCTGGGCCAGGGTCTCACCACCCTCACACCAAACAATTTCTTCCCCACATCTCAGCTCCAGCTCCCCTCTGACACTTTCAAGCCATCACCCCTTGTTCTCTCACTCCCTGCCCTTGGCCAAAGTCCCTCCCCAGCCTTCCTGGAGCCCCTTCAGGTACTGGGAGGCCACTGGAAGATCTCCCTGGAGCCTTCTCTTCTCCAGGCTGAACAGCCCCAACTCTCTCAGCCTGTCCTCACAGCAGAGCTGCTCCAGCCCTGGCATCATCCTCGTGGCCTCCTCTAGACTTGTTCTAGCAGGTCCATGCCTTGATAGCTGATCTTTCTGTTGTATCTCCATGGACTTGCTGGGTAGCTTCTCCTAGGCTGTTCCTGTTGAAGACCAGAAGAAGTTGCTAGATTAAGTAATGACTGAATGAATCTCTAAGTAATGATTCTCCCATCCCATAGACCATGTTTTTTCTGCTTCCCCCAGCAATTCATAGAGCCACCAAGCCAAGAGGTTTTACTCCATGTGTTGGAGTGAAACCTCATGTTCTCAAAGGCTTCTGACCTTCTTCTACAGATACCTGGAGAAGAAGATTTCCTAAATTTAACCACAGTCCCCATAAAAATTTCATATTTTATTTTCCACTGCAATTTATCTGCTGCTTGCTCCCCAGCCTGCCTTGTGCTGTGCCTTTCTCTGCCAACATCATGGGTCTTTTTGGACACATTCATCTCATTTGATGAATTTCTTACAAGCTGTGGTCAAATTACCTTGAAATCTGCTTGGCAATGATCTGAGCAGCTCCAATTCCTTCGCTCTCATCCTAAGGATGATTTTTTTCCAGCCTTCAAATTAGTTTTGTGCCTTTTGGCTGCACCTGATCTCCCATGAATGTCTTGAAGATGCAGACATGGTAAATACCCACTGCCCTGCAGTGTGGGATGGAGAAGCACTTCATGGTCCTCTACACCAGGGAGAAAGTTCCACTTTGGTTTCTCTTTTAAAAAAAAAACTTCTAGTTGCCAAAATGTGAAGATTCAAAAGCATAAAGTAGCTCCAAGCTCCAAACTTGCTAAATTAATCATCCCAAAATAGACTCTCTGAAAACTCCCTCTTGATTTTCAGCCCAGGTTTTGGAGTCCCACCATGGGGTGAAAGCCATGTGGATGAAGGGCTCCCATGGGAATACCTGATGGCTTTTAGAGCATCACACCCAAGTTTTTTTTTCCTGCAATGACTTCTGTGTAACTCCTGTGAGTCACTCAAACCCAAGAATGAGAATTAAACAAGAACAACATCCATTGAGGAGGAACACAGAGCTCGTGCACTTACTTCAAAGAAACCATTAAAAAAAAACCCCAAAACCCACTTTTTTCTAAATATCTCTTAGCGTTGAGAGAGCAGGAAGAGAAAGTTCAGAGCACTGAGGGCTTCCTGGCAAGCAAACAAATCTGCCACGTGGCCTGGAAGGATGCACACTTCTGCTGGACCTTCCCAGGATCTGCCTACAGGGCTTTTCCTCCCCAGCCAGGTCTCTCTAGGAAGCAGATCCTTCATCTGGCAGAGGCAGGCAGTGAGCTGTGTTGTCACTGTGGGTCACTTGGTGTGTCCACTTCTTTTTCGAGTGCTGAGTCCTGGCTTAATTTTTTTTTTTGTCAAAGTGAACCTCTGGTCATAGAATCCCAGACTGGTTTGAGTTGGAAGGGACCTTAAAGCTCATCCAGTCCCAACCCCCTGCCAGCAGCAGGGACACCTTCCACTAGACCAGGTTGCTCAAAGCCTCATCCAACCTGGCCCAGAACACTTCCAGGGAGGAGCAGCCACAGCTTCTCTGCCCAACCTGGGCCAGGGTCTCACCACCCTCACACCAAACAATTTCTTCCTCACATTTCTTTCTCAATCTCCCCTCTGACACTTTCAAGCCATCACCCCTTGTTCTGTCACTCCCTGCCCTTGGCCAAAGTCCCTCCCCAGCCTTCCTGGAGCCCCTTCAGGTACTGGGAGGCCACTGAAAGGTCTCCCTGGAGCCTTCTCTTCTCCAAGCTAAACAAGCCCAGCTCCCTCAACCTTTCATGTCACAACCAGGTTTCCAGTTCCCCCCTCCCTAAATCCTGGGAAAGCCCTGAATGCCCTCAAACCACCAAGCTCCCACCCTTGAACTTGGAAATAAAGGGGTGGGGGTTTTCCAGCTGAGATCCCAGGTGGTGGGATGACCAGTGGGAGACCTTGGAAGATGGTGGAAGATTCATGGAAGGCTGTGGTCCCCATGGTGCAGGGACTGATTTTTAATAGGGAATCCATTTAGGTGAGTAGGCTGGACCTTGCTGCAGCAGAGTCCTCTGATGGTGCTAAGGGGATGTGGCAGCAAGAGGTCCCCACGTCCACCCCAGGGGAAAATGGGGTCCCCCATGGCAGTGCTTATGATGCCCTAGAAATGTCCTGGGACCACACCAAGGGATGGGACCAGAGTCCCAGACTAGTGGTGGCAGCATCAGAGTGCCAACAGTGGGTCTCTGTCCTCATGCTGAGATGTCCACCTAGACACACATGGCCACTGAAGTCAAGGTCCTGGGTTTTATCCATGAGACTTTCCAGGGGATGGAGATGTTGGTATTCCCTCTGAAGTTCCCCTTGTGTGAGAAGAGCTGCAGCATGTGAGACAGCCAGGGAATGAACCTCTCCTCCCATGACCTTTGGTTTTAAGGGGAAGAAAAGAGCCTGGTCACCATCTGCCTTTCATCCCTCTGCCCACCAACTGCTCCAGCTCCATCCCTACACACCACATAGAGGCTCAATGCTCATTTGACATGCCCTCATCCTTTTCTCATCAAAACTGGGGCAAACAGGTTGGAAACCTCCTGGCCACCATCAGGAAAGGAGCCCAAGTGCGTGGTGGAGACCGTTTGGTGGAGGTCATTTAGTGGAGGCTGTTTGGAGCCTGTGTTGGGAAGGACCTTAGCACATGTTCTTCATGATGGGGATTTACCATGATCTCCACATTTGGAAACAGGTTTATTTTGGAAGGATGTCACTGATGAGCCATTCCCTTGGGCTGTGAACCTTCCTCCACAACCTCATCCATGGTTGGACTGCTGGACCAGTTTGAGCACAGTGCTGTTAGTGAAGCTGTGAGCCCAGCACTGAGATGTGGGATGAAAGCCAAGCCCTGGCAGGTGCTTGCAAACCTTCTCCACGAGGACACAAGAGGATGCCATGCTTTTCTTAAGACCTTTCTTAGGTGAAGCAGCTCTACCACCCCCCACCCACATGCAGTTATTCTGCTCCTTCTCCATGGCTGAGTGTGTTTTGCAGCCTGGCAGGAGGACAAGATGCCATCTGGGTGCCAACACAGCCTGTTTGCCAAGAGGGTGTGGGTGCAATGCCCTGGCACAGCAGCTGTTCCTCATGGCCTGTTGAACAAGTCCATGAGCACATGGGCCTGAGCACCTTGAGATGGGATTGTGAAGCAGGTCATTAACTCCTGGGGGCTGGCCAGCTCCTCAGTATGGTCCCATCACTGCACTCTGCAATTTGCAGGGCCGAGTAGAAAGGCTGAAAGAAGGGGAAGGTGCTCAGGAGATGACTATGTTTGGTTAGCAGAGATTCTGGTCCTCCCTGGGGAAAGATTTCTACAACCACAGTCTTCATGCTAGGAGAAATGGATGTTGCTGTGGCTTTCAGGGAGCAGTTGGACACCTCAAAGCCTGCTACATGTCCTTGTCCCCTTGTGCAGGACCCATGATCCCAAGGAGAGGATGCATTTCTTATGGTCCAGGTCCTCAGGGGTACATACTCCACCTGAATGGACCTCCAAGCATCAGGACACCAGCTGCCCCTCTGGGAAACCAAGGCACCTACTCTGGCAGAGCCACCTGTGTTGGTGGAACCTCTGTTGGGGTAGCTGCCTGGAGCCCATCAAGATGGGATCAGACAGGATCTAGGAAAGGGATCCAGGGAGGTCTTTAGTCCAACTCCCTACTCAGAACTGGGCTGGCTCCAAAATCAGAGCAACCTCGACATGACTCAACACACCTCAGAGCTGCATCTCAAGGGAGTCCATGGGTCCATGACCCAGAAATGCCTTTTCCTCTCCACTGGCCATCAAGGAAGCTTAACTGACCATCTGGGAGTTGTTAAATGACACAAATTGCCCCAAAAGAGCCTCTGCAGCAGCGCTGGGGTCCTGTGCTCAGCAGGATGTCCATACTCTGATGTCTCTCAACCTTCCAGCATCCTCCTGCCATTTGCTGAGACTTAAAAATAACCCAATGGAGGCAGCGGGTGGGTGGGCATCCTTGTCACCACATCATCACTAACATCAGCTTCTCCAAACCCATCTGCATGCAAGTGTTGGCTCTGAGCCTGGTCCAGCACTTGGTGGCTGCTTGAAGGCACCAAAAAACCACGGAGGTTTGCCAAGGAAATATTAAAAGCCTTGGAGCAGCCTCCTTGTTGATGCCTCCTCATCTGCTCTTCGTTAGGCAAATGAGCTGTGGGCTCCTGGCTGGGTGGTCTGGGCTTGGGGACCTCGCTGTGGTCAGCTCCTGGGGTGATGTGTCAGGGTGGGAAGTAACAACAGTGCTGGAGTGGGGGGAGTTTTGGGGGGATGGTGGGGCTGAGTGGAGCAGCATCCATATGGATGATGTCTCCAGCCAGGGTTGTGGGCAGCGGCCAGCGAGTCCCATGGCTCCAGTTCCAGATGGTGATTAACACCCCACTGACCTGAGCTTCATCCAGATTTTCTGGGATCATTTCCTAGAAATTCATCATGCCTTCCCAGACAATCCTTCCCAGATGTTACAACCCAGCTCTGCCTTTCAGCATCTGACTGGCAACGTGGGGCTCTTCTCTCCACACGGAGCCTGAAGGAAGAGCAGAACCTTCTGTACCATCAAAATCCCCCTCATCTCCAAAGTATTTCCTGGTTTTTGTCCCAATTAGCAAAGGACTCCTGCGTTATGGTAATTCCTCATGTGTCTCCAGAAGGCAACTGGGTTGAAAGAGGGACAGGGATCTTCTGGAGAGAGTCCAGGGGAGGCCACAGAGATGCTGAGGGGCCTGGAGCATCTCCTGTGTGAGGAGAGGCTGAGGGAGCTGGGACTGTTCAGCCTGGAGAAGAGCAGCCTGAGAGGGGATCTGATCAATGTCTGTCAATAGCTGAAGGGTGGGGGCCAAATGGATGGGGCCGGGCTCTTGTGGGTGGTGCCCAGTGACAGGACAAGGGGCAATGGGCACAAACTGGGACACCAGAAGTTCCAGAGAAACTGAAGTAAAAACTTCTTCCCTGTGAGGGTTTTGGAGCCCTGGGCCAGGCTGCCCAGAGAGGCTGTGGAGTCTCCATCTCTGGAGATGTTCAAACCCACCTGGACACTTTCCTGTGCAAGCTGGTGTAGGGACCCTGCTTTGGCAGGGGGGTTGGACTGGATGATCTCCTGAGGTCCCTTCCAACCCCACCAGTCTGGGATTCTCTGAAATGTGATGTGAGATCAATTTGTAGCAGCTGTTCTTCCTGCTGGTTGCCCATAGATGGAGGAAGAGAGCTTCACCCCTTTGGGTTCCCTCCATCAGCTCCCTGGTTAATGAGAGTGCCGTGCTGTTTTGGGGCTCTCCTCCCCCCTGCTTTGGTACCTTCTTGAGAAACTCAAAATGCTGCATGGAACATGGCCCTGGGGTGAGCAGTGATGCTGGGACAAGCAAACATGGTTCCTCCTCACTACAATTGTGCTGGTCCATGAGACAGTCCAGGGCCTATCTTCTGGGTACACATCCCACAGGGTCACTCCTTCATCACCCCAACCCAGGTGGCCACGTCCAGACCACTGATGTGCATTGCAGAAGGGAGTTGCTCTGAAGGAACCCAGGTCCAAACCATGCCAGTGATGGTGCAGTGATTAATCTGGACATTTGCAGCCCAGAAGCATGGGTCTGGCCAGTGATGTCCAAGGAGGATGAGTCACACCAGGTGAGCACCAGAGAGAACTGGGGTTTGATGAAGAGAAAGATTTCTCCAAAGAGTTGTGCTGCTGCTCAAAGATTGACGTCAGTTGAGGATGGAGATCATTTTGGGGGGGATAATTGGAATCACAGAATCCCAGACTGGTGGGGTTGGAAGGGACCTCAAGAGATCATCCAGTCCAACCCCCCTGCCAAAGCAGGTTCCCTACACCAGGTTGCACAGGAAAGTGTCCAGCTGGGTCTGAACATCTCCAGAGATGGAGACTCCACACCCTCTCTGGGCAGCCTGGCCCAGGGCTCCGGCACCCTGAACATGTCATCATTTTGGAGATTTTGGGGATTTTTTTTTTCCCAGAATGAAGTGGTTTGTTCAGGAAGTGCAGAAGTGTTCTTGGGTGGCTCAAAGGCTCATCCAACCTGGCTGGAAGTGTTGAAGGCCAGGTTGGCTGAGGCTTTGAGCAACCTGGTCTAGTGGAAGGTGTCCCTACTGCTGGCAGGGGGGTTGGAACTGGATGAGCTTTGAGGTCCCTCCCAACCCAAACCAGTCTGGGATTCCATGATTCCCCTTTCCCAATACAAACCAACTGACTTTTCACTTCAAAAAAGACATTTTTTTCAACAAAGAAAGAGGTCATCTCCTTTGTGAGCAACCAAACCAAGCCAGCTCATGCTTTTTTTCAAGTAAGCAAACCAAAATAAGCAAGGGTTAAAAAAAAACCAACAGAAACGATTCCCTTTGACCTCTCTTTGACCAGGATCATGTTTTCCTCCCCAATTTTGCTTCAACCACCCAACTGAAAAATATCTTCTGCTCCAGCTTCACCACTTGGTTCAGCTTTGAGGGTTTTTGTCCAGTGATGAGTTAATGGGATTATTGTGAAACTGGTGGCCTCACTCTTGACGTTGACCTTGTGTGGGTGGAGGAATGAGAAGGTTTTAAGAAACCTGATTCAGTAGGGGGGAAAAAAAAAAAGCAGCAAGAGAAAGATCTGGTTGCTTCATTACCTGGGAGATAAAACATTTCTCCTCCAGAAAGAGCAAATGTTTACCCTGCCCGTTGCAAAGTGACCCCAGGTAATCTCAGCTTTAAGGACATGGTTTAATACCACCAGCAAAAAAAAATCAAATAGGGCTTCTTTTGTCTTTCTCAAGCTGTCATCTGGAGATGTCCTACCCACCAGGGGATTTCCTCCAGGTGGCTGAAGCGATATCCTGGTAGCAGTGGTGACACCTTTAAATGTGTTGTGAAATATTTTATATCTAAATATATATTTTTTTAATATATTGTGCTTTTTATATATATATTTGCATAAAACTCAATGCCCCATCACTGGCAGAAGCCACCAGGGAAGGAGATGAAGGAGAAGAATGAGCAACATGATACCTGCTCTGAATCACGCCCTGCTTTTTGTGGCTGTAGGGTTTGGTGAGATGAAGGTGGGGTTGGTGTGCTCAATAATCTCCAGAGAAAAAATTTCCCTGCCTCAGAAACGTTCTCAGTTTCATCATCTCCACGTGCCACCCTGCCTCCTCCAAGTAGGACAATAAGGGGTTGGTGGAGGATGAGCCACAGCAGATGTCACCCCCCATGCTCCACCTCTTGGAGATGGCAATCAGGGTCTTGGATGAGTCTTTTACAGCTATGTGGAGATGTATAATTACTGATGGGGGGGTTCTCCATCCATCCCCTGGGGTTCATGACAGCTCCAGCCCGTCTCCCCATGGGACAACAGGACAGAAACAGCTCATAGGAGATGCCAGCACCTCCTCACCACCATGCAATTCAGCACAATGAGTTCTATTCAACACCAAGAAGCTCTGGAGCTTTTCATTGTGGGTTTTGGCTCCTGTTAACTCATTCTTCAGCTTTTAGTGAGTTGTTCCCCCAAATCTTCCATGAACACTCGAGTGGGTTTTTGCATTCAGCTCACCCTGTTCATGATTTCTTCCATGCTTCCCACTTGGGACACAGCATGGACCTTCTGCAGGAGATTTTCTTTCTTCCATTGATATTTTTGACCCTACTCTTTAGCTTTGGCTGCCTTGGAGAACCTTTTAACAACCTTTTTGAGTCCATGCTTTGCATTTCCATCCTCTGTCTACTTCTACTCCATCTTCAAATGTTTCATCCTTGTATTCAGCTGCTTAATTCTAAGGAGCTTCCTCGTTTCTCTCTGATTTCCTTTTTTTTGCAGTCAAACACTGCAGTAGTAGCTTTTTTTTTTTCACTGCAAATACTTTACAATCCCTGAACCTCCTCTGCTAAATCCATACTACTTGCTAACTATGGTCAGGAAGGGACTCAGCCTGTGCCACCTCAAACCCATCAAGGTAATGCCCAAGCATACTCAACTCTATGTAAGGTCAACCTATAGAGTTGAGTGTGCTCAACCTCATCATCTCCAAGGATGGAGGACACGCTCAGGGATAGATCAGGAGGGATTTCAGGACCTGAAAGCTTTAAAGGCTTTTACAGAGGTTGACCAGTTGTGGATCTCCACAAGAAAAAGCATCTTCCAGCAGATCCAACCAGTGGGCTCGTGCTGACTGTCTCTAAGAGAGGAAATCTTGTTGTCTTGAAAGCAAATGTTGTTGCAGAAAATACCTTTTCAGGATATATCATGATCTAGGCCAAGGCCCAGAGGATCTCACCACCATCAACATCTTCCCAGGGCAAGGCTGTAAGAGATGCTGTGAACCTGGCAGGACTGCCAGGTCATCCTGCAGAACCTGCCAGGTCATCCATGGTGACCCTCCCTGACCCACACAAAGTTCTGGGACAACTGGGCTGGTGGGAACCAAAGGGTGCTTCATGCAAGAACGTGTTTCCTTGGATATTTCTAGTCTGAGGCTTGGATTTTTACCCACTAGAGACAGTGTGGTCACCCTGCTTAGGGATAATGGTGCCCTCTGACCACGTTCCTCCAGGGACAACCTCTTTAGAACTCTGCTCCAGCCAGTAGACTCCAGGCAGGCAGTGACTTTCCCAACACAGAGCCTCAGTCTAATTAGTCTAAGAGGAATATTTATTCTGGCTTTGCCCAGAGCAGTTGGCCACCAGCCAGGATATTTTAACTTCCCAGCCTGAGCTCCAGAGAGTCACCAGTCAGACTGTTGCAGCACAACAAATACCTTGCCCTGACCCTGTCCATCACCACTTGGCTGCTCAAAGCTCAGCAGCAGCACCAGAAGCTGGTGCATGGTTGCTACAGGAGAAAAGGAAAAGCTAAGGAGAAGCATCCTCAACTTCTATGACGTGGCTTGGTGGTGTATCTGCACCCCAAAGCCAAATTATAACCCTTTTTCCCCCAGGAAATCTTGGAATTGTAAATTTACACAAGGGTGTAAAAGCACCATCTTCTGTGGCCACATCAAAGACTTTCTTCTTGGTGCAAAAATCACAGAATCCCAGACTGGTGGGGTTGGAAGGGACCTCAGGAGATCATCCAGTCCAACCCCCCTGCCAAAGCAGGTTCCCTACACCAGCTTGCACAGGAAAGTGTCCAGCTGGGTTTGAACATCTCCAGAGATGGAGACTCCACACCCTCTCTGGGCAGCCTGTCCCAGGGCTCTGGCACCCTCACAGGGAAGAAGTTTTTCCTGAAGAACGTTGTGTGGAACTGCAGATGCTCCTGAGGTGGAGCCAGGCCCCCTTTCCCAGGGTGAACAGTGTATAAGTCCTTACCTGGCTGTGCACACATCAAGAGATGAGAATCCCACCTGGATATCTCAGGGGTCCTCAGAGATTGACCCCTTTCCTAACCACTCAGCTTTCTGACTTCATGGAGAACAGAGGATGAAGACATCTCCTTTCTTCCCTAAATACCACCCCCTGCCACCAGCCTGCCTGCCTCTTGGCTGTTGTTTTGTGTGGCCTGAGGTTTTGACTGTAATCCAGAGAGAAAGCAAAAATGGAAATTCCCCAGGGCATGGGGGGAAGGAGGATGGAGAGGGAATGGTTTCTGAAACCATGGCAGCTCTGAGGTGGCTCCTTCCCCCAGGCAGCCTGGGCTGTGCCAGCTCTGCAGCTGTGGAGACCACAGGGACATGAAGACCAGGGCAGGCTGACCTGGTGGGTCACATCTCACCAGGCTTTGCTGCTCAAGTGAGGTCATCAGAGATGCAGAGGTGGAAAGGAGCTGAAGTGACATATCTGAGGTCATAGAATGGCAGAGTCAGGATGAAACTCTGGATGCCTGATCCTTCATCTTACCATCAAGACCATGGGCAACCAGGAGGAGGACAAGGACAGTGGGATCTCTGTCTGGCTGTGCTGGCAGGGGGTGGTGGAACAGGTAGCCACGTGCCTTATGGCAACACCCAGCCCAGGTGCTCCTTGTGGAACTGGAGAAGCTGGAGGTTTTATCACAAGTAGATTCTCTAAGGTCTAATAGGGGTTTGTCCTTGCCTTGTCTTCCATGGAGGGACCATTCAGGGTCTGTCTCCTTCCTCTCCCACATGCTGGTGGGAACATAAGCATCCAGAGGCTGAGGGGAGACCTTGTGGCTCTGTCCAAGTCCCTTGGAGGAGGGTGGAGAGAGGTGGGGGTGGGTCTGTTCAACCAAGGACCAAGGGACAGGACAAGAGGAAATGGGCTCCAGTTGTGGCCAGGGCAGCTGAGATGGGATGTGAGGAAGAATTTCTTTGCTGAAAGGGTTCTGAGGCATTGGAAGGGGTTGCCCAGGGCAGTGGTGGAGTCCCCATCCCTGGAGGGATTGAAGAGTCGTGTAGACACAGGGCTGAGGGACATGGGTCAGTGGGGACTGGTCAGTGTTGGGTTCATGGTTGGACTCATGATCTCAAAGGTCTTTCCCAATCCAGGCAGTTCTGGGACTCTGTGATTCTATGAGGTGAATTCACTGTTCAGGATCTGGCCAAAATGTTGGTGCTGGGGTTTTTTTGCCCCTGTTATTATTTCCCACCTGATCTGCTGCCCTCCAACTTCTCTTTCCCTCCACATTTTTCCTCTTGTCTCCCTTTCATCCCAGTTTAGTGCTGGGGTCGCTCCATTTTCCACAGGAGAAACCCTCCTTGGAGGAGTGAAAGGACAAATACTTGGCTTTGCATGTGTTGTTGGTGTCCTTGTGTGCACTGGTTCTAAGACACTGGCACTTCCTCAGTGGTCCCACCACCAATGATGGTGGGAGGTCACTGTAATTCAGCTGTAGGCAGCAAAGAGCTCTGCATAATCCCAAGCCTTTGTCCCCAGATATTCAGAAATCACTAGCTGGTGGCCTCTGTGGCATTAAGAGCTTGTGTTGTCCTTTGAAAACAAGCCTCATCCTTGGTACAATGGATAAACCATGTGAGATCCTTCCTGAGCTTAAGGGAGCCAGGGAAAGCCTCAGGGATGCTCAGACCTGCTCAGCACACACTGACCAGGGTGCAAAGAGAAATCAAAAGGGAATCCCAGACTGGTTTGGGTTGGAAGGGACCTCAAAGCTCCTCCAGTCCCAACCCCCCTGCCAGCAGCAGGGACACCTTCCACTAGACCAGGTTGCTCAAAGCCTCAGCCAACCTGGCTGAGAACACTTCCAGGGAGGAGCAGCCACAGCTTCTCTGCCCAACCTGGGCCAGGGTCTCACCACCCTCACACCAAACAATTTCTTCCTCACATCTCAGCTCCAGCTCCCCTCTGACACTTTCAAGCCATCACCCCTTGTTCTCTCACTCCCTGCCCTTGGCCAAAGTCCCTCCCCAGCCTTCCTGGAGCCCCTTCAGGTACTGGGAGGCCACTGGAAGGTCTCCCTGGAGCCTTCTCTTCTCCAGGCTCAACAGCCCCAACTCTCTCAGCCTGTCCTCATAGGCAAAAAAAGAGATGGGGAAGGAAGGAGGAGAGAAATGATTGCAGCATCTTGGACCAAGCAGAAGAACCTGGGACAGCTGATCTCTGATCAGCAAAGGCCAAGGGAAGGGAAACACCCAGGGCCAGGGTGATTCCCCAAGGGAAACAACCCTGAGCTTGACCTTGCATCCAACCATGGTGCCATGGAGAACTGGAGAAGGGTCCAAAGCCTGAATCCCACAGGAGAAAGGGCAGAGCTGTATTGTGTCTCCTGCCCATGTGTGGATGTTCAAACACAAGGAGACATTTCACAGTCAGCTGAAAGACATTGTATGGAGGTGGAAAAATATATCCAAGCAGGTCATGGAGACCTTCTACATCACTGTTTAGAGCAGTGACCATTTGCATCTCTGTCTAGATGAAGACAGGGGAGTTATTTCTGGTCTATGGATGAACTTTTGACCAGTTGTGCTGCTGGGATAGCCTTGGAGAAGACCCCTTCCCTCCTGCAATGCACTTTCCTCCAGGCACCACAAAATTAGTAGAACCCATATGAGAACTACAGTCCCAGTGGCTTGGTGGTCAGTGCCAGCACACAGGACATGACATGTCCCACATGTGACCTGCTTGGAAAAGCAGCCAGCCCTGCTGAAGGGTCATTTTTTACCTTTTCTGACCTTTCTACACCACTTGATCCCAATTCCCATCAGCTCCCACATCCTGCCTGGATCAAGGTGCTTTGTGGAGTCTCCATTTTTGTGGAGTCTCCATCTCTGGAGATGTTCAAACCCAGCTGGACACTTTCCTGTGCAACCTGGTGTAGAGAACCTGCTTTGGCAGGGGGGTTGGACTGGATGATCTCCTGAGGTCCCTTCCAACCCCACCAGTCTGGGATCCTGTGGCTGCTCAAATATCATTATTTCTTGAGGTGATTTTTAACCCCAGGGATGCAAAGGGCAGCAGAGCAAAGCAATCTGGTTGGAACCTACTTGGTTTTGGATCTGATCCCAGAGGGACAAGATGTGTCCATGCCCCCAAGGTTGGCAGTGTGTGTCCCTCTCCTATCTCTGGCACAGTCCACTTGGCCCTGGGTGCAGCTTTATGGAGCAGAAACAATTCCATGCTTTGCAGCCTGGTGGGACTTTGCTGTTGGCTGTTCTCCTGCACCTTATCTCAGCCCAGCTCCCTACATCTGAACCAGCCTTTATCTCCCCACAAACACTCTCCATGTGTTTGTAAACTGGGAGCACTGGGAGCACTTCTAAACTGGGAGCACATGGAATGCCAGGTTTGAGGGCTGGGTGAGTGTGGTGGCATGAAGGGACAATTTGGGGCAGGAAATTCATGGTTGCATCCATTTTTCCTCAGGTTTTTTTTCACCTTTTCTCTGTACATTGTACTGGGAACCAGTTTGCTTTAGCACTGGGGGGGATGGGACAAGCATTGCTGGTGGAGAGGGACCTCCAGCCCTGATGTGTGTAGAGATGCAGGGCTTGGTGGTTCTCTCTCCTCTTATCAGTGGTGGGTGAAAGGTGCAAGATGCCCCCAAAGGTGCTGAGACAAGCAACCCTGGAGGCCAAGCACAGGCTGGAGCCAGTAACTGGTGGGAATGGGACTGTTTGGACTGAAGGAGAGGCTGATAAGAGCTGCTCAAGGCCCTCAGAAAGCCAACCTCGCTGCAGCAGTGAGGGTGAGGAGCTGGAGCAGAGGGCATGGTTTGGATAGCCAACCTCACATGGGACCTGCTTTGTCCCTGACTGCTGAGGCCAAGCAGCCCAGTGTGCATTTCTGCTGTGATTTGAGGGCATTTGTGGTTGCCTGAGACTCCCTCCAAGCCTTGGTCAGTAATGCTCTTTGAGAACCAGTTGACTGGTGGGCCTCTACATCCCCCAAAACTGCCTGGAGCTCCCCAAAACACCACTGCTTTGTGCCCAGAGCCACATGGCTGACAACCATCACATCTCCTCTGAACACTTCCCAGGAAAACACTGAGCTTCAACTCTTTGACTGTCCCACCTGGAGCAACCTACCATGCCCCACTCCCTTCTTCACCCCATGTCCATGGTGTCAGTGAGGTGTGAGATACCCTTGTGGGACAGCAAGTGGGACAGAAAGTATCACAGAAACATTAAGGTTGGAAAAGACCTCTAAGATAATCCAGTCCAACCATCAACTCATCACCACTGTGCCCACTAAACCATATCCCCAAGTGCTACATCTACACATTTCTTGAACACCTCCAGGGATGGGGACTCCACCACTTCCCCAGGCAGCCTGTAAAAGTAGGTGCCTCTTCATGCTACAAATCCTTCTCCAACCTTGACTTAACCAAGTAGCTTCTCATCAGCCCAGTATTTCACTTGCCTTTTTCCCCAAACCAGATGTGACCTCAGATCTTTGTCCTCAGCCTTTCACTTAAGCCACCAACCTCCAAACTCAGGGGTTACCTTGGTCCAACCAAGGAGGATAGTTGCCATCAGTAGGAGCAGCCATAGACATGTCATAGCCTGAGGAGGAAATATCTAAAGTGAAGTAGGCATGAGAGGCATTTCTGTGCTGTGTAGAGACCCAGGTACCACACTCATCCTTCCAGTTCCTACTCCATCATCATCCTCATCTCACTTTGAGTGCAAGGTGTTCTGAGCAAAAGTTCTCCAGAATGGTGATTATGGGAATTGGGACCTAATTCTCTCAAAAGCCTCAAAGTTGATGTTTTTCACAGTCTGGAGAACATCTTTAAAGCGACCAGGATGGTGAAGGTGGCTTGG
This sequence comes from Caprimulgus europaeus, assembly GCA_907165065.1. The sequence goes on from OU015523.1 coordinate 124,082,914, forward strand.
CAGAGCACCTGGATAAGTATGGATCCCTCTCCAGGGAGAAGGGAGGTGGTCACCTCCCCTGGTTTCAGCAGGTAAATGTCAACCATGGGAGCTTGAGAGGAGTCTCTAGCATCAGAGAGGAGGAGAATTCCAAAAGGCAGCTGATGCCATCTCCAGGGATGCAAGGTGAATCATCCTCTGGAGCTGAGTCTCCCCATGGTCTATAGAAGCAGCCTCAAGACAAACATGGATCTTTTAAAAGACATTTGGACTCATCAAACAGAAATTAGGCATCTAGGATGGATATCCACCTGGTGTAGAGACCCAGACTCCCTGTCAGAAGTGATGTAGGTGCTTCCCACTCTTGTTCATCTCCAGCTGTGCCTGTGCTGCTTCTCCAAACCAGTTGGGACCCATCTCTGAAGTGGAGCAGGTCAAACCACCACCGTGCCCAGAAGTTTCTCCAGGAGCAACCCTCTCCCTTACCTCATGAGTGCACTGACATCACTGCCAGCTGTGCTAACATCTGGACCTTGCTATCCTGCAGGAACAGCTGCTTCAGAGGACAGAAGTTCATCCACTTCAGCCAGAGCTTTTATCTGTGATCTAACGACAAACACCTGGTGCTCATCCTCCACAGAGTGTCTGGAGCCTGGCTGGGATTGACTGGGGAGGGAGGAGGAGGGTGGTGAGCTCACTGTGTCCTCACAGGGTCACCAGACAAGGTGACACAGCCCTGCCTGCAGCCCTGACCTGCACTGGGAGAAAGTCTCTGTGATGGGTTTGTGTGTGTTGGGTTTGTGTGTGTTGGGGGGCTGTTTTTTTGGTAGTGGGGCAAGGAGCCACCTTGTGAGAGGGAAAAGCTCCCCTGGCTCCAGGGTGGAGACCCCCCAGCCCAGGCTGGGCCAGTGAGCACTAGAGAAATGTCTCTGTGAATCCATATTGGTGAGGGGAAGGGCTGTCCTGAGAAGAAGGTGGAGAGAACCTGGAGGAGAGGCCACTGACCTGAACAAAAGATGACCGTTGGCCTGAACAAAGGACAGACAGACACAGAGAGCTTCATTGCCAGAGGAAGAGACAGAGACCCACACCCAGTTCACCTGATGGAGAAGGAGAAGACAAAGGAGGTTCAGCAGCCCATGGAGATTCAACAGTGGAGCAGAACCCACGTGTAGAACATGGAGGACCCCACGCTGGAGCAGAGAAGCTGAGCCTGAGGGCAAGTGTGACTGGAATTGGGACCCCGAACCAGAGCTGGGGTGAACCCCCAGAGTGGGGGGTGAGTCTGCAGCACATGGACATCCCCATGGCAGAGCCAGGAGCTGAGCCCAAAGAGGTCCATGACTCCATGGGCAGCCCACGTTGGAACACTTTGTTCCTGGACTCTTTCAGCCCACGGGAGGGATCTCATGCTGGGAAGAGCAGCAGAGATGAACTGACTGAACCCCCATTCCCTGTCCCTGTGCTGCTGGGGGAGAAGGGAGAGAAATGGGGAGCAAAGTGATGGGAGCCCGGGAAGAAGGGAGGGGTGGGGGAAGGTGCTGTCAGAGGTGGTTGTTGTGTCTCACTGTCCTACTCTGATAATTGGTAATTAATGAAATTGCTTTTTCTTCCCCAAGTGGAGTCTGTGTTGCCCGTGCCCATCCCTGGTGAGTGAGCCCTCCCTGTCCTCATCCCTAATCCCATGTCCCCTTTGTTGTGACTCCCATCCCATCTCACTGGGGTTGGGGGAGTGACTGCAGGACCACATGGTCCCACTGTGGGTCAAACCACCACAGCCTCATGTAATAAGGGCTTGGAAAGGGCTGGCATCAGCAGCTCCTCCACCTTGCAAAGGAGTAGAAGGAGCCCAGGACAGGTATGTCCCCGTTACACCAAATGTGTGGCTTCAAGGAATTTCCTGGCCACCTCCCAGGCACAGGATGGACCATCACCTTCCCACAGGTGGTGTCCACAGAAGTGGACAGGTTTTATTGCCTAAGGTGCCTTCTCCTCATTTCCCTTCTACAGAATGGCTGAGGTTGGCAGGGAGCTCTGGAGACCATCTAGTCCAACCTCATGCTCAAGCAGGGTGATAGGGAGCAGAGAAGACTTTTTCCCTCCTGATTTGGGCCATGGAAAGTTTCATGGAAGCTTTGTCTCATTTTTTCCACTGCCACAGCACCATCTCCAGCTGACATGAGAGTGGCTCCACCCAAAAAGACCCTGTGGCCCAAGGAGATGGAGATCTCATTTCTCTGAGGGATTTTCCATTTTTCTTTAGATCTTTGACTTGCAAACAGGTATGAGAGACACTTTCCCTCCTTAGGTTGCCACCATCAGAGCAAAGGACCCATCTCAGCTAAGACCTTGAGGTGGTCTCAGCCTGTCTGATCTCCAGCTGTGACACTTGGGAAGACTTTGGGCAGGTTATGAGGGATGAAAATATCTTGGTTCTTCATTGTCCTTGTATAGGAATTTGGATGGAAACAAACGTGTGAGGAGCTGACCAAAAGGAAACAGCCTGCAGGAGATGTCCAAGCAGATCTGAATAACCATAAACAAACCTCCCAGGAGCCCAGAGCGGGAGTCAAGGAGAAGAATCCTGGAAAAAAGACAGTTTTATTATTTAAACCTTCCTGGATCATCCCTACCCCAAAGAACAATCAACTCCTACTCATTTCACTCAAAAATAGAGACCTTTGGGAGTCTGCAGGACAGGGCTGAGTCCTTCCACGCTGGAGAAGGTGAGATGTGTCATATGGAAAAAGGGGGGGATCTGTGGTGGATCTTGTCAACCCTGGGGTGGGAGCTGTGTCCTTGTGGTACCCACATGCCTCTCAGGGACAAGGTTTTTCTTCTTAGTGGCATTCCTCCATAGTGGGGATGTCCTACTAACTCCTCTCTGCTTGAGGAGCCAAGGTCTTGAGCAGCAGAGCTGCGAAGGGGAGAAGTTTTTCACCTGCTCCAGCTTAGTTTAGAGAGTAGATCCAATTTAGAGAGGAGACTGGTCTGGTGTCTTTTCCAGGACCATGTGGATTGAAACACTGAGTAATTCTCCAAGCTCAGCTGAGGCCTCTGTTTTTGTGCTTGCCTTGGCTTGGAGCCACCTCATGAGTCACAAAGCGCTCGTTGTTTGGTTAATGTACCCATTCCAGCTCTATCGGAGGAGGAGGAGGAGGAGGAGGAGGAGGAGGAGGAGGAGGAGGAGGAGGAGGAGGAGGAGGAGAAACCAGTCAGTTCAGTGGTAACACCAACCAGCAAACCATTTCACGTTGCCTGCTGGTAGGAACACATCTTCATCTAACAGTCCTAGGACCTTTGTGACAGCCCTAAGACCTACACAGGCATCCTTGTCCTCTCCAGGTCCTACATGGTGCCCACAGAGATTTGTTGGGGACACAAGGGAGGAACATGACCTGATGGAGACATCTACTTGGAAGATGCCCAAAGAAATCAGCCTGTCTGCACACAGGTCCCATCATGGACATCCCTGAAGAGTGAGTTGGTGATGTCTCTGATACCTGCAAGATCTCCTGTGTTAATACCTGGCAAGTGATGGGCATGCAGAGGAGGGAGGAGCTGAAATGTAGAGCAAGGAAGAGGGAGAAGAGCCAACGGAGGAACACGTCCAGGAGCTGGTAGGGTGGAAGCCAAGCCCTTGAGCTGCCCTGGTTGTTTGCAGACATAAAAACCTTGTGTACACACGAGCACTACAGAGGTAAGTGTTGTCTCTGGAGGTTGACCTGGGAATGACCAAACCAGATCATGGCTGTGTTGACTTCATGAGCCACATGGTACCTCTAAAATATCAGAGATGTGGGTATTTGGACCCTTACCCAGGAGGAAATCAACCATCTAGGATGCAGCTCAGCCCTTACACCGAGATGGAGCAGTGAGGCACGTTCAGGCCTGCCAAGGTGAGATGAGACCTCAAAGTGTGACATGCCCAAAGGTCTTGGTTAGCCAAGAGTTGATTGCACCTGCTCTTACCCCAGTGGAGAAAACCAACGTTTCCTCTTATTTCTGGGTTAAAAACCAGATGCCAAGTTGCCCAGAAGAAATGGGACTTAATGACGTGCTTAATTGCAGCCTCCTGGTCACAGCCTGTCCCCTTGGCCTCTGGAGGACAAGGTCCTGTTGGTTGCTAACTTTGTGCTCAGAGCCATGTGTCTCACAGACAGAGTCCACCACAAAACATTGCAGAGAAGATCCCGTGGTTCTTTCTCCAATAACCCTGCTGAGATGGGTCAGTTTGGACCAAAAGTAGAATCATAGAATCATTAAGGTTGGAAAAGATCTGTAAGGTCATCAAGTCCAACCATCAAACCAACACCACCATGCCCATTAAACCATGTCCCTAAGTGCCATGTCTACTCATCTTTTAAGTCCCTCCAGGGATGGGGACTCCACCACTGTCCTGGGCAACCCCTTCCAATGCCTCAGAACCCTTGCAGCAAAGAAATTCTTCCTCACATCCCATCTCAACTGCCCTGGCCACAACTGGAGCCCATTTCCTCTTGTCCTGTCCCTTGTTCCTTGGTTGAACAGACCCACCCCCACCTCTCTGCACCCTCCTCCAAGGGACTTGGACAGAGCCAGGAGGTCTCCCCTCAGCCTCCTTTTCTCCAGGCTCAGCACCCCCAGTTCCCTCAGCCGGGAACTCAGCACACTTGTGCTCCAGACCCTTCCCCAGCTCCGGTCCCTTCTCTGGACACGCTCCAGCACCTCCAGGTCCTTCTGGGACTCAGGGGCCCAACACTGAACCCAGCACTCGAGCTGTGGCCTCACCAGTGCCCAGTGCAGGGGGAAAAGAACTTCCCTGCTCCTACTGGCCACACTGGTGCTGATCCAGGCCAGGATGCCCTTGGCCTTCTTGGCCACCTGGGCACTCTGCTGGCTCCTGTTCAGCTGCTCTAATTGTAGTTGGCCTTGAAGGCAACGTGGCACCTTCACCTCTCCCTCCCACAGAGACCCAGAGCAGTCACATCCCTGGGTGGGAGATTCTCCTCGAGCTTTCCTGGAAGCCCAACCAGTTCCTCACCCACCTCCCCGTTGTTTCTCTGGTTTATTTTAATCTCCTGTTTCCTATTGCTCAGTTTTCCTTGCAGTATATTTATTTTCTGTGGAGTATCCGAGAAGAGGAGGTCACGTCAGAGAACATCAGGAAGGAAGTGAGAATGTCCAGGATTACTGGATCTAGGAAATTCAATTTAATTCCCAAAGTTCTTTCTGTTTATGTTGAAGACTCAGCTGGGTCCTCATCCCTGAAGTTGATGTTCCAGCAGCTGCCACCCTGCTGAGATGATCTCAGAGATGGGCTCTGGGTTTGATGTGCATGGAAAGAGAGGAACCCAGGCACCAGCAGATGCCAACCTGTAGAAAAGGGGTTTAAAATGCTGTGTGTGTGTCCTGGGGAAAAAAAAGAAATAGAATAGAGTAAAATAAAATAAAATAAAAATAAAAATTCAAAAATAAAATAAAATAAAATAAAATAAAATAAAATAAAATAAAATAAAATAAAATAAAATAAAATAAAATAAAATAAAATAAAATAAAATAAAATAAAATAAAATAAAATAAAATAAAATAAATAAGAAAATGAAATTAGGACAGGGTAAGAAAGTTGGGGCTGTTGAGCTTGGAGAAGAGAAGGCTCCAGGGAGACCTTCTAGTGGCCTCCCAGTACCTGAAGGGGCTCCAGGAAGGCTGGGGAGGGACTTTGGCCAAGGGCAGGGAGTGAGAGAACAAGGGGTGATGGCTTGAAAGTGTCAGAGGGGAGCTGGAGCTGAGATGTGAGGAAGAAATTGTTTGGTGTGAGGGTGGTGAGACCCTGGCCCAGGTTGGCCAGAGAAGCTGTGGCTGCTCCTCCCTGGAAGTGTTCTGGGCCAGGCTGGCTGAGGCTTTGAGCAACCTGGTCTAGTGGAAGGTGTCCCTGCTGCTGGCAGCGGGGTTGGAACTGGAGGAGCTTTAAGGTCCCTTCCAACCCAAACCAGTCTGGGATTCTATGAAATGAAATGAAATTAAATTAAATGATAAAATAAAATAAAGGAAAGAAAAGGAAAGAAAAGGAAAGAAAAGGAAAGAAAAGGAAAGAAAAGGAAAGAAAAGAAAAGAAAAGAAAAGAAAAGAAAAGAAAAGAAAAGAAAAGAAAAGAAAAGAAAAGAAAAGAAAAGAAAAGAAAAGAAAAGAAAAGAAAAGAAAAGAAAAGAAAAATATAATAAAAAAATAAAATAAAATAAAATAAAATAAAATAAAATAAAATAAAATAAAATAAAATAAAATAAAATAATAAAATCAACCCAAACCTTATTAGCAGGAAGAAGGATAAAAAAATATTGCCACTAGAGAGGCTGCCAGCCTGCAGCCAGGGCAGTGCAGAGCCCGCTGGAGCAGTGTTGTGTGACGTCCCCGGTGCTGCCAGCACACGCCAGCGCCCGGGGAACGAGCTGAGCTCGTCGGCTTTGGCTTCCCCTCCTCCCTCCCCGCCGAGCTGCACCGCTGGGTTTCACAACACAGCCCCAACGGGATGGACCTGCTTGAACACTTTTGGTTTGGGCAGGTCTGGGACGGCGGAGGACAGGCAGGGTGAGGACAGGAGGGACCTGTCTGCTGATCCAGGAGGTTTCAACCCAAGCAGACATGGGGTGCAACCCTCCATTTGAGGGTCTTGGAGGGTTTTCTAGGTGTTAGCTGGGCATTCAGCTTTTAGTGCAACTGGGGAAACTGAGGCACAGATTGAGATCATCACAGCATTGCCCCAAGAGTTCCCTGGTCCAACCTGCCAGCAGTGATGGACACAGACCTCCTTGCTTAGGGTCTTCAAACCCCACCAAGGATGGATCTGACCTTCACATCAACATCTCTTAAGCATGCATGAACATCTCCTGGCTCACACTCTTGTACCAGATGGGCACCCAAATACCACCCTCCTTTCCTGCAGCACCCCAACCCCCAAACATGGTGCTTCAAGCCACCAAGTTGAAAGGGAAAGTGCAGTAACCACGCCCAGTTTTGCCCAAACCCAGCCAGCTGATGGCCAGGACCCCCCAGGATTGTATTTTCTTTGTTATAGTTTCACTCCTGGTGTTTGTACAAAGCGTCTGGAGCTCTCAGCTTTGTTTAGAAGGTGCTGCCAAGGGTAACACTGCTCCCAGCACCGTTACATGAGGACCCTGTCCCTGTATCTTGAGAAGTTATTCCTGTTTTTCTCCTTATCCTGAGCACTGAGGTGGTCCTGGACCTCTAATTCCTGCTCCTATAGGGGTGATGTTGCCCATAACCCAAAGCAAATCCTCTAGCAAGTCCTGAGTGGGTTTGTTGGAGCTTCAAGCTCTTCTCTGCTTGCAAAAAAGTGAATGCCAGGGGTTTCCTGATGGATTAGGTGAGGAGAAAAAGATGGGAATCATCCCTATTTGAGGATGGAGGAGGTGAAATGGTTCCTCTGCTGAGATGTTCCTGGTAAAACCACCAGCAAGTTGTGGTTCAGTCATCTCCCAGTAAGCAGAGCAGAATAATCCATCCATCCATCCATCCATCCATCCATCCATCCAGAATCATCCATCCATCCATCCATCCATCCAGAATCATCCATCCATCCATCCATCCATCCATCCATCCATCCAGAATAATCCATCCATCCATCCATCCATCCATCCACCCATCCATCCATCCATCCCTCCATCCAGAATAATCCATCCATCCATCCATCCATCCATCCAGAATAATCCATCCATCAGGGAGTATTCATATCAAAGATATCTCCAAAATCATCCTATGAAATGGTACCATCACATTTGGGTAGAGAGTTTCTACACACACTGAGTAGAAACCTCAAGCACTGGTGGGGTTGGGGTTGTTTTTTTTTTTTTGCCCACCTGGAAGTGGTGGAAGAGAAAATTGATGTTTAAATTTCACCTTGTTTCTGGAATTCTGCTCTTTTCAAGAAAAACTCAAAGAGAAAGAGACAAATTCTTGGAATAATAATAAAAAAAATACCCTTGGGACATGGCTTCCTCTTTCACTCTCTTCAAAGACATGGAGTGATCTTCTGAGAAGCAGAACTGAAAGGGGGAAGCGAGGACACGTGAGTTCCTCTGAACAGAATATTTTGTCAGTGATGCCAGACATGAAACAGATGGTTTTGTTCCCAAAATAAATGTCCAGTTTGGTCACTTTTACAATGGAAGGAACAAGACTTTGTGGCTTAAATATTTGCTGCAGTGATTGGGTGTGATGGACCCATCAGCAGACAAAGGAGAACCAACCCAAGAGTTGAGCAGGTCCCTGTAGGCTCATGGGAAACAAATGGTCCATGCTCTGAATTTTAATCCCTGGAAGGTTTTGGTTCCTATGGGAGATACCTCATGCCTGGATGTTATTTTGACTGCTCAAGAGTCTCCATCATGTCTTCAGAGCCCTTGGTGAGGTGATGGACATCCTGAGCCAACAGCGTTGCATTTAATGGTGTTAAGGAGCAAAAAAAGATGAAGGACTTAAAATTCTTGTGACAGAAAAGCACAGAATGATTGCACAGACTAAAAATTGCACATCCATCCAGCTGGAGGTGTGAGCCATGGCTTGGAAGTCCCAAGTGAAGTCATCACAGCAGAAAGAAAGTGGTGGGTGTTTGGGAGGTGATCTGGGTGTAGGAGACCTTGTCCATTTGCTGATGAAACAGTTTGGGAAGGGAGATTTGGGACACTTGTGTTTGGCCCTGGTTTGCTCTGATGGACCATGATCATGGAGCCCCTTGGCTTGACCCATACCTGAGATGTTGGGTTTCAACCTTAAAATTACTATCTTCACCTTATGAATGTGCCCAGGTGTGTGGTCCTGCTGGGATGGTGGCACCCCAAAAGCAAGCATCTCCATCAACATTTCCACCCTTCACCCCTGGTTGTAATTGAAGGGGAGGGGTAATTGTTTCCCAGAGAAAACTCTTCAGCTGGAGAACCACCTCTGGTCCAACAGCCAAAGCAAACAAGTTATCAAGGAAACAACAAGAAGTTGAGGGAAGTTATTTTAAATCTTTCCAGAATGGGAAATACCAAAAGTACCTGCAGGTCTCATGTGCTTTGACCTCTTTATTCCTCCCTGTGGACATGGACTGGAAAGTGGAGGAACCTGGAGGTGGTGAGCCAAAGGGACACGGTGTGCTCCTCCATCACCCCCTGGGAAGCTGGCAGCATGACCTGATCCTGCAGGTTCCTGTGGAGATCTAAGCCTGCTTTTGGACACCATTTTATTTTCACCTGATAGCTGGACCCATCCCTGAGGTTGCTGACAGAGCCCAGTTCTCCCAGCACAAGGATGGTGGAGCTCCACACTGGGTTGCACTTCTTCTCCATACTTCATGGAAGGTGAAGATGATAGGTGTTTATGAAGAAGTGTGTTGGTGAGAGACAGAGATGGCCACCACTGTGCTGAGTCTCAGGAGCTCAGGGCTCTCTCAGGATGGGAAGAGTCACAGAGGGATGAAAACTCAAAAGGTCTGGGTGATCTGCTGGCATGGGAAGGAGGGGAAAGAGCTGAAAGCCATAATTGTGGCCAGCCTGGAGGTGTTTGATTTCCACTTAACCATGTGAAGTTCAGAGATGTCCCCATCCCAGACCCCAGCTCTGTCCTCGAAGGGAGAAAGTGCAACTGGTTGTGAGGATGAGGCAGTGAGAGCCAATGACCTCCCTCTTTGCAGAGCCTCCTAGAAGTGAGGGTGAAGAAGACCTCACAAAGATGGCCACCAAGTGTGAAGGTCCACCTTGGAAACCTCTGTCATGAGATCTCCACATTCCCCAAGCCCTGGCATTTCCTTCCTGCAAAGACCCACAGATGTGAATCCCAAAATCTCCTTTCCCAAACCTGTTTCACCAGCAAATGGACAAAGTCTCCTGCTCCCAGATCACCTCCCAAACACCCACCACTTTCCTTCTGCTGAAGTGATGGATGAAACTGGAGCTGAAGACACCATCCATGCCTGGATCCTCATGCTCTGTGCTGCTACTTGAGGATCCCTGAGCAAAGAAAAGCAATGAAGGGAAACAACTCTGAGTCCCCAAGGCACGTCAGGGTGTGTCAGCCAGAGGAAAGGAAGCCTGTGAAGATCAAGCCATTAATCATCCATGTGCTGATGGGGGAGGAGAAGCCGAGAAGCTCAGCACCTTCCTCCCTTGCTGACGTCCGTGGGGCTCGAGGAAAACAGATTGGAGAGGAAAAGGAGCTGAAATGCACTTCTCCAGAACTGCTGAGGCACAGCAGTGGTAGGTCAGCTCCTACTTGGAGTAAAGCCAAAGCTTTTTTTTTCTTTCTTCTGAATTCCCATCAAAGCCAGGTTTCCTGGTGCTTCTGCAGAACAGCTACACTCAGCTCGTAGGCTGCTGCTGAGATCTCATCATTTCCAGAAGGTAATTTGGACTGGATGGCCAGAAAGATGGGCCTGAGATCCATCATGGCAGTGGGGGTTGAAGGTTAGACCAGTTTCTCCAATGCAAAAGTCCAACAGCAAGAATTGTCTTCTTCTCTTGGGGTTTTCATCCCCAGTAGCTGCACAGATTTGACTGAGGAGACCATCAGAGTGGACTTCAAGACACGACACATTCCCCACCTCTCGCTGCCAAAGGCAGGTAGCTGCTGCTGGAGAGATGATGATCATCTCCTCTGACCTGGTTAAAAAAGAGAAAGTTGTCATTAAATGTCACCTCTTCATGAGCAAGTTCTACCAGGTCCACCACCCTGTGTCAGAAGGACATGAGAAATTAACTTCATTTCCGTTATAAATAGGTTTGGAAATTTTTCATGCAAGACATGAACCACAGCAGAGCCTGAAGCAGGAGGGACCCAGCCTGCGTTCCTGGTGCGTCTGGGTTGGAGGAGAACCTGAAAGCCCTGTAGAATACTCCCCATAGGGCTGTCCAGCATCTGGTGGTGGGGACATCCCTGCCCTGAGGCTTTCACAAAGCTTCAGCATTTGAAAAATGCTGTTTTTCACCTCCAACAAGAGTTTTGGGTTGATTTGAGGAGCGCTGTCCCATCTCCAGCTGCCTCCTTGGCCTTGACCATGGATGTTCCCTTCTCCATCTGCACCATCTTGACACCCTACTGTGACCCATCCGTGGCTGGAAACCTGAAGCCTGGTGGGAAGGTGCAATTAACTTGGGCAGCAGCAGCAAAGGTCTCCTGCAATCAGCCCTTAACACAATTAATGACAACAACCAGCTGGAAGAACAGAAACCAGGAGGCCAAAGACTCTTGTGAGACCAAATCCAGCCATGGACTCATTCCAGTGGTGAGACACCAAGAGGAACCCAAGTTATTCCCTTTTCCCCAATTATTTTGCCCGATGAGCTTTGTCTGCTTTTACATGGATAAAAAGAGGCATAAAAATGATCATTTGCTTGAAATCTCTTTTTTTTAAGCTTCTCCCATCCCTGGTCAACCCCCAAAATGTCATTTTTTTTGAGGGGGGAGGTTCTCATTTATTCCAGGTGCTGGAGGGCTGGGCTTGGTGGAAGCGGTTGGAGATGGCAGGCAGCCAGGAGCCACTATTTTCTTTTCTTTTTTTAACACTCCCTCCCCTATTTACAGTGTCCCCACAGCAGGACAGCTGGCTACGAGGCGTTCACCTTGGGGACCTTCAAGGACACTCGCTGTGACAGCAGAGAGGAGGACACCAGAAGAGAGGAGGACACCAGGAGAGAGTAGGACACTAGCAGAGAGGAGGACACGAGGAGAGAGGAGGACACCAGGAAAGAGGAGGACACCAGGAGAGAGGAGGACACAGGAGAGAGGAGGACACGAGGAGAGAGGAGGACACCAGGAGAGAGGAGGACACCAGCAGAGAGGAGGACACCAGGAGAGAGGAGGACACCAGCAGAGAGGAGGACACTAGCAGAGAGGAGGACACCAACAGAGAGGAGGACACTAGCAGAGAGGAGGACACCAGCAGAGAGGACACCAGCAGAGAGGAGGACACTATCAGAGAGGAGGACACCAGGAGGGAGGAGGACACCAGCAGAGAGGAGGACACCAGCAGAGAGGAGGACACTATCAGAGAGGAGGACACCAGCAGAGAGGAGAACACCAGGAGAGAGGAGGACACTATCAGAGAGGAGGACACCAGCAGAGAGGAGGACACCAGCAGAGAGGAGGACACCAGCTTTTTTTTGCCACCAGTCTGGAGTGTGCCCTGCAGATGGAAGCAGGCCGGGAGGTGGGGTAAGTGCTCTCGCTGGGGGCTCATCGGAGGAGTGAGTTGTGTCCGTTCTCAGCTGCATTCCCCAGATGTTTGTGGAAAGCCCTGGGTTTCCCATCACAGGCTGCTGGGCTTGTTGGCACAAGGTGTGTTTTCTGCTTCATTCTGGGGAAAGACACTTTTTCCCCCAGTTTCCTTCTCCTCATGGCAGCTTGAAGGAGCAGGGAATTTCACGAGGGCACTGAGCCATCATCAACCCAACCCCACAAGCCTGGGCAGCTCCAGGATGAGGGTGATGGCTCCAGCCTGGCTGTGGTTGCAAATATTCACGGCTGCTCCTGCCAAAGCCCATCTCCCTCGTGGCCCCGTTGCCTGGCTTGGCCGCGGATTCATGCCAGGATCGATGAAAACCTGCGTTGTCCGACGTAAAGCAGGCGCCGGTGGGATCTAGATGAGCTGCAGCACCTCATTCCACCTCTCCATCCTGAGCTCCTGCCCAGAACTCCTCTCTACATGTTTAGGTGCCAGCTGGGGGGGGTGCATCACTCAGTGAGGTGACACCACACATGGTGCTCCATCATCTGTACAATGCCTATTGGCAATGGGATGGGCTGCCCAGGGAGGTGGTTGAGTCACCATGCCTGGAGGTATCTAAAAGATGGGTAGATGAGGTGCTCAGAGATATGGTTTAGTAGTGGACAGGTACAGTTGGACTCAATGATCTCAAAGATCTTCTCCAGCCAAACAATTTTATGATCCTTGCCTTCTATGTGTACCAAAACCCATCACAAACCTCTAAAAAGGAAGGAGATGAATAATTTTGGTGGCCAGACTGTGTTTCCAAGGAAAGGAAGGGCCAATCCCATCATCCCACGTAATCCCAGCGTCTCTGAGCTGTTTATGCATCGACCATTTCATACCCAACACATCCCCCCGGGGGTTCCTTTCCTTATTTATTGCTCTTTAATTGCCCTGCTCAGGAAGCACCAAGGTTTGACCTCCTGGTTAATGAGTATTGAAGCCACCACTGACCCTTTCGGTTGACACCACAGGGACACCCTGTCCTCAACACCCAACCACTACCTCCAACCAGGATAATCCAGCTGTTGGCTGGTACCTGAGATCCCACCCTATAAATCCCATTTTGGGGGTGTTAGGAGCCCCCCAACACTCTCTTCCATCCAGATGTTTGCCGACGATGCCAAAGCAGATGTTTACATGGCAACCTCCCACCCCAATCCAGCTGTTTCCCTTCTTTTGGCCCCAAATCCAGCTGTGACCCTTCCCCAGCCCCTCTGGCAGGTGCCGGGGGGCGGAGCGGGGGAGGAGCGGGGGCGGAGCGGAGCCGGCAGCGGGTGGCAGCGGGACGGCCCCGGGCACTGAGCTCCGCTGCTGCCCCCGGTACATCCCGCTGCCGGTAAGTGCTGCGGACAGGAGGGACGGGAACAACCTAACTGGGGCAGGATGGGACCCCACAGGGTCAGAGTGAACTGGGCAGGATGGGGCTGGACCGGGCAGGATGGAACTGAACCGATCAGGATGGGAGCCTGGAGGGTCAGAGTGAACTGGGCAGGATGGGGCTGGACTGGGTAGGATGGAACCGAACCGGGCAGGATGGGACCCAACAGGGTCAGAGTGAACTGGGCACGATGGAGCTGGACTGGGCAGGATGGGACACAAAAGGGTCAGACTGAACTGGCCAAGATGGAGTCGATCTGGGCAGGATTGGACCCAAAAGGGTCAGAGTGAACCAGACAGGATGGAGCTGGACTGGGCAGGATGGGACCCGAGAGGGTCAGAATGGACAGGGCAGGATGAAGCTGGACTGGGCAGGATGGGACCCAAAAGGGTCAGAGTCAACAGGGGAGGATGGAGTCGATCCAGTCAGGACTGGACCCGAAAGGATCAGACCGGACCAGACAGGATGGGACCCGAGAGGGTCAGAGTGAATCGGGCAGGATGGGGCTGGACTGGGCAGGATGGAGCCAAACTGGGCAGGATTGGACCCAAAAGGTTCAGACTGGACCGGGTAGGAGGGGGCTCAAGAGGGTCAGAATGAACCAGGCAGGATGGAGCTGAACTGGGCAGGATGGGACCCCACAGAGTCAGACCAAGCTGGGCAGGATGGGACCCCACAGGGTCAGACCAAGCTGGGCAGGATGGGACCAAACTAGACAGAATTGGACGCAAGCAGCCGAGACTGAACCAGGCAGGATTGGACCCGAGCAGATCAGATTGAACTGGGCAGGATGGGGCCGAACTGGAGAGGATGGAGTCAGACCTGGAGAGTGTTGGGTCGGGTCTGGAGAGCATTGGGTCGGGTCTGGAGAGCGTTGGGTCGGGTCTGGAGAGTGTTGGGTCGGATCTGGTGCTTTGGTTGGACTTTGGGGTGGTCCCAGGGCATCCATAGGGATCAGCCCCATGCCAGAGGTGCTGTCACATGTGGAGTGTCCTCAAATCTGCTGGAGGGACCTGATCTTCCCAGCATCTCTATGTACAAATAGATATAGATTCTATATTCTATATTCTATATTCTATATTCTATATTCTATATTCTATATTCTATATTCTATATTCTATATTCTATATTCTATATTCTATATTCTATATTCTATATAGATATAAATATAGAGATAGAGATAGAGATCTATATTCTATATATAGATATAGATATAGATATAGATATAGATATAGATATAGATATAGATATAGATATAGATATAGATATAGATATAGATATAGATATAGATATAGATATAGATATAGATATAGATATAGAAAGATATAGATTAAAAGGCAGAGAGCAGGCTCCACTGCGGGGGCCAGCAGCCTGGCCTCTGCCTGTTTTTATACATATATGTGTATATATTTACATATACATTGTACATATATACAGAGACATTAATGTATTTGTATATCTGAGCCTGTGTGCACAGACATGTGGATAAAAGCCTAAATATATGTGTGTATATATGTATAGGGTTCTGTGTATATATGTGTGTGAGTCCATGTGCCTGGGGACCTCTATTTGTGTCTATAGGTATAGAAGTTTGTATATATGTGTGTGTGGAGACATATATATTTATATATACCTGTACAGAGAAATGTATATGCGTATATATGAGTCATATACAGGTTTGTATATATGCATAGAGGCATATTGATTTATAGAGGTATATAGAGCAGTATATATGTACAGAGGTATATTTATGGATAGAGGTATATATAGAGAGAGGTGTATATGTATAGAGGTGTATTTATGTGCAGAGGTATAGAGAGAAGAATGTATGTATAGGGATATATTTATGTTTAGAGGTGTAGCTATAGAGAAAGGTGTGTATGTATAGAGGTATGCTTATGGATAGAGGTATAGATATAGGGAGGGGCATGTAGGTATGGAGCTATATTGATGTATAGAGGTATAGATATAGAGGTAGATACCTATAGAGATATATTTATGTACAGAGATATAGATATACAGGGGTATATATGTACAGATGTATATTTATGCATAGAGAGGTGTTTATAGAGAGAGGTTTTTATGTGTAGGGGTATATTTCTGTACAGAGGTATAGAGAGAAGTATGTATGTATAGGGATATATATTGATGTATAGAGGTATAGCTATAGAGAAAGGTGTGTATGTATAGAGGTATAGATACAGAGAGGGGTATATAGAGAGAGTTATATTGATGTATGGAGGTATATTGATGTATGGAGGTATAGATATAGAAGTAGATACCTATAGAGGCATATTTGTATACAGAGATATAGATATAGAGAGAGGTTTCTATGTATAGAGGTATATTTATGTACAGAGCTATAGATATGTATGGAGATATATTCATATGGAGGGGTGTATATGCTTGTGTGTGTATGTTTAAGCACATGTGTGGCCATATATGTGCCTATATGTTTGTGCATATATAGGTTTCTACAAGCCCAGCCCGAGCCTCAGCGCTGCCAGCTGAGACCAGGCCAGCTCATTGCACCTTCCCTGGCCCCAGCGTCTCCCCATTCCCAGCAGGAGAACGTGGCCGGGGTTGCTCAGCACATCCTTGAGATGTTGATTTATTGTAGATGGGTCACCAAAGCGTGGGGGAGGGGAAGGGAGTCACCCAAGGACAGGGTCCATCTGTGGCAGAGCCACCCAACATCACCTGAGGGACCATCTCTGCACCCTGTCCCCACAGAGCCACGTTAACCACCCCAAAATGATGCTCTGGAGCAATTTGGTCACATCATTACACCTTCAAGCTTCAAAAAAATGGAGATTTCTCTTAAAACACCCAAACCTTGGTCCCCAACCATGCTGGGGCAGGTGGGACATGTTCAAGGGCTTCCCCTCAAAGATGTTTTGGGACCAGCCTGGAGGATGTAGGACACAGGAACGTTGTGGCTTTGGCCAAGTGACACACGGGGCGTGAGCATCCCTCCTTCATCCCCTCTGAAATCTGCTGAGCTGGAGCTTTCACTTCCACCTCCACCATCCCAGTCCTGATCAAGCCACCAAGATGTCCCCACCATGGTCTTCTCCCAAGGCAGGACAAGCCAAGGAAGGTTTCCAAGAGAGGAAACCACCTCTCATCTCCTACTTGATGGCAACAGCAACCAAAACATTTTCCCACCACAGCAAGTTTGTAGAACCCCTTTGACATTAACATCAAGGTGTTAATTAAAGTTGATTTCTCCAGAGAAGGGTTTCCAGGAGATGATTTGAAAGGAAAAGAGCTGGAGAGGAGCAAAGCCACACCAGCACATGCTGGGGGGAAGCTCGTGGTCGCTCGTGAGCAGAGCCAGTGATTATTTTTAATCTCTTCCTCATCCGGCCACAGAGCAGCCCCACTTCTCTTTCTTAACCTTGTTCCTCCTTCATGGACACCTAAAGCCCCTGAGATAAGGGTGACCCCATCCTACAGAGCACCCCAGCACCACAGGCACCATTTTTTTTCCCCTTGTAGGTCTTGCTTTGCAATGAATTTCACCTGGTGGCCCATCACCATGGTGTCAGGCCACCCCATTTCCCCTTCTGCAAGTCTTGTTTTGCAACTGGTTTCTACTGGTGCCCATCACCGTGTCATCAGGGCACCCCATTTTCCCCCCTGCAAGTTTTGTTTCATGACCAGTTTCTCCTGGTGCCCATCACCATGGCATCTGGGCACCTCCTTTTTACCCACTGCAAGTCTCATGTTGTGACTGGTTTCTTACTGGTGCCCATCACCGTGTCATCAGGGCACCACCTCTTCTCCTCCACAAGTCTCATTTCCCAATGGATTTCACTTGGTGCCCATCACTGTGGTCTCAGGGCACCCCATTTTTTCCCCTGCCAGTCTTATTTAGCAACTGGTTTCTTACTGGTGCCCATCACCATGGTGTCAGGGCACCCCATTTTTACCCACTCCAAGTCTTGTTTCATGACCAGTTTCTTACTGGTGCCCATCACCATGGTATCTGGGCACCCCCTTTTTTCCCCTGCAAGTCTCCATGTTGCAACTGGTTTCTTACTGGTGCCCATCACCGTGGTGTCAGGGCACCCCATTTCCCCCTCTACAAGTCTTGTTTTGCAACTGGTTTCTACTGGTGCCCATCACCGTGGTGTCAGGCCACCAGGACCAGGTCTCCACACCACACAGATCTCTGCTTTGTGGGGTGACCCCCTTCCCCCCCATCACCCCACTCCTGCTCTGGGAGGTTTTTTGGGGGTGAAAAAAGAGCTTTTTGGGGCCGGGATAATCCTCAGTTTCCCTTGTGTGGCCACAGGGAGAGGGGACAGGGCAACAAGAGCAATGTTGGTGTCACCAATGATGGTGTCACCATCCCTGCTGCCCTCCCGTGTCCCCAGCATGTGCATTCTTGGAAGGAGTCCAAAATGAGGGAGAAGACCGAAAAATGGGGGGAAAGACCCCAAAAATTGAGGAAAAGACACAAAAAAATAGAGGAAAGGGCCAAAAAATGGGGGGAAAGACCCAAAAATGGGGGGAAAGGCCAAAAAAATTGAGGAAAATACTGAAAAATGGGGAAAAAGACCCAAAAGTTCATGGGCCTGGTGACACAGCTGGTGGCCTCAGCCAGTCTCATCCTGATATCCCCTGTGTCCCCTCCCATGGTGGCATTTGCCAGCTGTGCCATGTCATGCCATGTCCACACGGCCACACAGTGCCGTGCCGTGCCATGCAGTGCCGTGCCCACCCTGCCATGCCACACGATGCCCACCCTGCCCTGCCATGCCATGGTGTGCCCATGGTGTTGTCCCATGTCACACAGTGTCCGTGGTGACACGACATGCAGCGCAGAGCCTGTCGTGCCGTGTCATGCCACACAATGCCCACCCTACCGTGCCATGCCACGCCACGCCACGCGATGCTCGTGGTGCCAAGCAATGCCATGGGATGCCCACAGTGCCGTGCCATGCCATGCCATGCCACGTCATGCCTATGGTGCCATGCAAAGCCATGGGATGCCCATGGTGCCATGCCATGCCACACGATGCCCATGGTGCCATGCCATGCCATGCCACATGATGCCCACAGTGTCATGCCATGCCATGCCATGCCATGAGATGCCCGTGGTGCCATGCCATGCCACACGATGTCCATGGTGCCGTGCCATGCCATGCCATGCCACATGATGCCCACGGTGTCATGCCATGCCATGCCACGTCATGCCCATGGTGCCATGCCATGCAGTGTAGTGTCCACCCTTCCATACCATGCCACACAATGCCCATGATGCCATGTCATGCCATGCCCTGCCATGCCACACAATGCCCATGGTGCTGTGCCCTGCCATGCTACACCGTGCCCATGGTGCCACCCAAGTTTCTGTTCCCCATCAGGCCCCGGGGTGCTGCCGGGGGGTGGAAAGGGGAACCGTTCATTGCTCAACGGGGCGAGTGCAGCAGCCTGGGCACACAGATGTCCCCAGGCACTGGGCAGAGCAGTGGGTCCCAGCAGCCTGTGCCACCCCGGGCACCCCCTGGCATCCCCTGGCACCCCAGCAGGTAAGCCACACTCCCAGGACCCCTCATCCCTGTTGTCCCCAGTGTCACAGCAATGTCCCTGTGAGCACCCCTGAGGTGGCAGAGGCTCCTGTGTGTGCCCAGGGTGGGGGTTGCAGTGGGTGCTGCCCAGCTTGGGGTGCTGGGGGAGATTTGGGGGGTCCCAGGGGATCGGGCACTTCCCAGCCCTGGGGCATGAAGTGTCTTGGAGGTGGCAGAGGTGGGTGAGGGACTGACAGGAGCTGGGTGACAGCGGGTGCCAGGGGGCACAGTGGGGTGTAGATGGCTCAGTGGGGTGCAGGGGGGTCACTGGGGTGCAGAGGGCTCAGTGGGGTTCGGAGGGTTCAGTGGGGTGCAGGGGGGCTCAGCAGGATGCAGGGGGGCTCAGCAGGGTGCAGAGGGTTCAGTGGGGTGCCTGGGGGCTCAACAAGGTGCCAGGGGGCTCAGTGGGCTGCAGGGGGTCTCAGTGGGGTGCCAGGGGCATCAGTGGGGTGCAGAGGGTTCAGAGGGGTGCAGGGGGGCTCAGCAGTGTGCAGAGGGGTCAGTGGGGTGTCAGGGGGCTCAGCAGGGTGCACGGGGGCTCAGCAGTGTGCAGAGGGTTCAGTGGGGTGCCTGGGGGCTCAACAAGGTGCCAGGAGAGTCAGTGGGGTGCAGAGGGTTCAATGGGGTGCAGAGGGGCTCAGTGGGCTGCAGGGGGTCTCAGTGGGGTGCCAGGGGCATCAGTGGGTTGCAGAGGGTTCAGAGGGGTGCAGGGGGGCTCAGCAGGGTGCTAGGGGGGCTCAGCAGTGTGCAGAGGGGTCAGTGGGGTGCCAGGGGTGTCAGCGGGGTGCCAGTGGGGGTCACTGGGGTGCAGCGGGGCTCAGCAGGGTGCTAGGGGGGCTCAGTGGGGTACCAGAAGGTCTCAGTGGGGTGCAGAGGGGCTCAGTGGGGTGCCAGGGGTGTCAGCAGGGTGCCAGGGGGCTCAGCAGGGTGCAGAGGGGCTCAGTGGGGTGCAAGGGGTGTCAGTGGGGTGCAAGGGGTGTCAGCAGGGTGCCAGGGGGCTCAGCAGGGTGCAGGGGTGCTCAGTGGGGTGCCAGGGCATAGGAGGGTTATGCAGCAGCAGGGAGGGCAAGGGGGACCTGTCTGGAGCACCCCCAAAACTGAGGGTCCCCCAACACTGTCCCCAAATCTGACCCCATGGCTGGGCTGTGCTCTGGGGCTGGTAACCCCCCAAAGACCCCAAAATGGGGCCACCAGGATGGTACCAGCCAGTGGGATGTCCCCTGGACTGTGTGTCCCCCACTGGTGTCCCCCACTGGTCTCCTCTGTCCCATGCAGCTGGTTGAAGCTCAGCCACTCCCCCTCCCTGCCTCAGTTTCCCTTCCCAGCTTGTGTAGGGACACCAGCCACCCCATCTCCAGGCCAGTTCATCCATATCAGACCTGAGGGGAAGTGGGTGCTGTCCCAGGGCCACCAGACGGGGTTGCAGACAGGTCTGTGGGTGGTGAAGGAAGCAAGAGGAGGAAGGACCTTGAACCTGCTGCAACCCAGGAGCGTGTAGCACCCATGGGTGTCATGGTGAAGGATTCAGCCAAGTGGTGGGGCTGGGGTCAGGGGGGTCTCTTTGTGCGGTGGGACCATGTTTTTCATGCTAATCTCAACCTCTAAGAAAAGCAGGTGGCCTCTTCTCCAGCTCAAGAGCAGCCCAGAGGCCACCTGGATGGGCTTTCTTAGCCCACAAGACCAAAAACCTCCAGGATCAGAGTGTCACCAGTCCTGATTCCTGGAGAAAAATAACCACAAAACATCTGTGGATCCTGCTGGGCTCGATGCAGGTGGCATCTCCTGAAACTCAAGGGACGAAGCTCCCGTGGGTGACTGGCCGTAGGGCTTTGGCACCCCCTGCAGAGGAGCAGGAAGCCACGCTGGTGGCAAACTCCTCACCCTGCCACAATTTCCTCTCCAGCATCAGGATGATGGTTTGGGTGGTTTGGTCTTGTGCAAACCTTTCTGTGGGGTGCAAGTGAAGTTGAGGTGGTGGTGAGCATGGTCACCACACTGTCCCGTGTGTCACCACCCTGTGTGGTCCTGCTCTCCCCACCTTCACCTTCCTGATAGACCTCTAAATCCATCACCGTGGTTTAGAATCCCAGACTGGTTTGGGTTGGAAGGGACCTTAAAGCTCCTCCAGTCCCAACCCCCCTGCCAGCAGCAGGGACACCTTCCACTAGACCAGGTTGCTCAAAGCCTCATCCAACCTGGCCCAGAACACTTCCAGGGAGGAGCAGCCACAGCTTCTCTGCCCAACCTGGGCCAGGGTCTCACCACCCTCACACCAAACAATTTCTTCCTCACATCTCAGCTCCAGCTCCCCTCTGACACTTTCAAGCCATCACCCCTTGTTCCGTCACTCCCTGCCCTTGGCCAAAGTCCCTCCCCAGCCTTCCTGGAGCCCCTTCAGGTACTGGGAGGCCACTAGAAGGTCTCCCCGGAGCCTTCTCTTCTCCAGGCTCAACAGCCCCAACTCTCTCAGCCTGTCCTCACAGCAGAGCTGCTCCAGCCTTGGCATCATCCTCGTGGCCTCCTCTGCACTGGCTCCAGTGTGTCCATGTCCTTGTGCTGTTGGTGGCCCCAGCACTGGAGGCAGCACTGCAGGGGGGGTCTCAGGAGAGCGGAGCAGAGGGGCAGAATCCCCTCCCTGGCCCTGCTGCCCACGCTGCTCTGGGTGCAGCCCAGGACACGGTTATTGGCTCTGTGCTGCCAGCGCACGGTGCCGCCTCATGTGGAGCTTCTGGTCCCCCAGCACCCCAAGTCCTTCTCCTCAGGGCTGCTCTCCATCCCTTCATCCCCCAGCCTATGTGGATACCAGAGGCTGCCCCGACCCAGAAGGATGGGGCTATGAGGTTGCACACACTGGTCCAGGTTCATCTTGCTAGGGTGGATGTGACACCACGCCACCAAGTCACCAACCATCCCCTTTGTCATTCACAGGTGCTGCTGAGGGGACACGTCAGCAGAGAGGACATCAATGGGGGAGACCATCACCATGGCCAACCTGACAGTCCCCTTAGGGGCTGGGAGGAACTCATGCACCTTCCATGAGGAGTTCAAGCAGGTCCTGCTGCCCCTGGTCTACTCGGTGGTGTTCATGGTGGGGTTGCCCTTGAACGCCGTGGTCATCGGGCAGATCTGGGTGGCCCGGAAGGCGCTGAGCCGCTCCATGATCTACATGCTCAACCTGGCCACAGCTGACCTGCTCTACGTCTGCTCCCTCCCACTTCTCATCTACAACTACACCCAGAAGGATTATTGGCCTTTTGGAGACTTCACCTGCAAATTTGTCCGCTTCCAGTTCTACACCAACCTCCACAGCAGCATCTTCTTCCTCACCTGCATCAGCGTCCAGCGGTACCTGGGTATCTGCCACCCCTTGGCCTCGTGGCACAAGAAGAAGGGGAAGAAGCTGACATGGCTGGTGTGTGCCGCTGTGTGGTTCATCGTCATCGCCCAGTGTCTGCCCACCTTCGTCTTCGCTTCCACCGGCACCCAAAGGAACCGAACCGTCTGCTACGACCTGAGTCCACCAGATCGTTCCTCAGCCTACTTCCCCTACGGCATCACCCTCACCGTCACCGGCTTCCTGCTGCCCTTCGTGGCCATCCTCGCCTGCTACTGCCGCATGGCCCGGGTCCTCTGCCAGAAGGATGAGTTGATAGGTTTGGTGGTGCACAAGAGGAAGGACAAAGCTGTGCGTATGATCATCATCGTGGTCATCGTCTTCTCCATCAGCTTCTTCCCCTTCCACCTCACCAAGACCATCTACCTGATCGTTAGGTCCTCACCTGGCGTGCCCTGCCCAACGCTGCAGGCCTTTGCCATCGCCTACAAGTGCACAAGGCCCTTTGCCAGCGTGAACAGTGTCCTCGACCCCATCCTCTTCTACTTCACCCAGCGCAAGTTCCGTGAGAGCACGCGTTACCTTCTCGACAAGATGAGCTCCAAGTGGCGGCACGATCATTGCGTTACCTACGGCTCCTAGGTGAGGACAAGGGCCACCTCGGTGTCACCGAGACTGGACATGGAGCAATTTTGGCTTTAAGCTCCACAGAGCAGAGATGGCTTCAACTGGAGACATGCTGGAGGACAGGAGCATGGCATCTCCCAAGCTTTCAGCACTTTCACCTCATCTCCAGCCTGCAGCTGCACAGTATTAACCCCATCACGGCACAGATTTGGTGTCCTCTCTGTGGCTTGGTTGCTCATTCCTTGGTGGCCAAGCCACTGGTGCAATAAATCCCACTGGTGGGACCATGGAGAACACAGTAGGACTGTGGAGGACGTGATCCCTGGCTCAGGGAGAGCTGCTGGGGGATGACTTCTCCCTCTTCTTGTTCAAAGCGTTGCTGATGGGGCCATGTAAAGGCTGGGGAGGGTTTGCTCAGCTCATACCTGTTGGGGGTACATGGGGCCATGCGTTCCTCCAGCTCAAGACCAGTGTCACAGACATTTTTGGGGGTGATCTGGGGACATCCCCATCCTTCAGTCCCCAGAGTGGGGCCAGACCACTGCAAAATGGTGGGAGAGCATCCCTGTCCAGACTGGGAGCTAAGAAGGAGGCCCAAGGGCAAGATCACCCAAGTGGTGACCATGGGCTGGGTTAGACACAAGCCAGTGGTGTTGTCACCTGCCTGGGGACCTTCAGCATCATCCAGGTCCAACTCCCTGCTTAGCCCAGCACCCTAAATCTCTCCAATCCTGGCATCTTCAGCTTTCTGCTGTCACCTCCTAACCAGGATCCACCAGAATGATGAGCTGGACACAATGCCAGGAGCCCAGAAACCTATGCCACCGAGCTACTCGGTGTCCTCAACCACATCACCACACATCCCACCACCATTGACTTGGCTTCTCCACCACCAGCATGCTGGGTTGGGGCTTGAGCTTTGCTCCTCATGTTCCTCCCACCAGGGAGGGATTTGCTTGCACGGCGTGGGGTGGATGTACCACTAATGGCTCGGCGAGTCTTCTTTAACACATAGGATGTAGAGAATAAACCTCCCACCCTTTGTCAGATGGACATGTCCATGTTGTGCCACGTTTCTCACAGGTCTTCTGCACATAAATATTCATATTTAAGTTGATTTAAGCAATTTGCTTCAAATTGCTGGAGATAAGCTTGTGTCCTGCACCCAAACAAGCGTGGGACTTCATCCTGACTTGTTTCCCACAAGCGCGTGGCATCTTCCTCAGGTTTGTGGCCACCTAAGGACCTCACCAACATCCAGGGTTGGTGGTCCCAGTGTGGCTTGCAAGATGAGGAGTGTGCCCAGGGTGGTTGTCAGCTTTTGGATGATGCTCAAAGATCTCAGGACGGTGGTGGGCTGGAATGGAGAGGGATGCTGTGATGGTGTTAGCTCAAACCATCTGGTTTTGCAGGAGTGATAGCCACGTTCTGGTGGGGAGAACCATGCATGGTGACAATGACTTTGGGTTGGGCCACAGAAGGTGATGGAGGAGGCAAATCCAGCCCTGGACTTCTCCATGGCTGGAGCTTATCTGAGCCAAGATCTCCTCGGATGTATTTTGGGGGCCTCACAATGGACAGGCAAAATACCGAGGGCTGTGAGAGTGGTGGCTGGTGGGACAATCCCAACCTGGTGTCCCCAACTCTTCCTAGACAAAAGGAAGGGTGACAGGGTAGGACACAGCAGGCCACGCCATCCGAACCCAGGAGAGGGCGCAAAATATTCAGATTTGGAGAAATTCAGCTGGGGCTGTGAGTGTCCACTCAGCTCCAGGGAGGGATGGAGAAGCTTGGCTCCGTCCCACCACCCCCTGCCTTGACAGCACCCACGGGACCAGGTGACCAGCCAAAATTTAACCACAATACAGCATTGAGGGGAAAAAATAAGGTCCCAAAAAGGCTTCAGGGCCAGCATGGACTCGAGTGGTGACACCCAGCAGCTCCAGGACACCCTGATGAGGTCTCTGATGGTGGAATCACAAATTTTGGGTGTTTTGAAGGATAAGAGGGACATGGAGATCACTAATTTTGGGGTCTGACCATGTCCTGCTCAGCCTTGGGATCCTCTCAGTAGTTCCCATGGTACCACCAGGCCTAGAAGCCAGGGTGATGGGCACAACAGGGCACCTTAGAGATGGTGTGGGTGCTTCAAAACATCTTCATTTGTGAGATGCTCAACACCAGCAGCTCCTACAGCATGAAGAGGAGATGAAACAACACATGAAACAACCCCAAAATCCCATCCTGAACACCAGGTGATCATGAGGACATCATGGGGTTATCATCCTTATGGCCAGGAGACACCCAGCCCTGGGGGAACCAGGGGAGGAGAGTGAGGGAGGGAAAGGAGAACCAGAGAAGGAATACCTGCTGGGGTGGTGGATCTCACAGCATTGCCAGAGGCACTTTTTAAATCCTGAAAAATGCATTTATGGTGGGTGGTGGATTTTTTTTTAATCACCACCAGGTTTTTTTGTGCCCTTGAGACAATGACAACGATGTCATTTACATGGCCAAGCCATCTCTCCAGCCCAAAACTCACCTCACCCATCAACCTTTCTTTTTCACATCCCGAGTGATAACTCGGTTGTCCTGGGGGAGAGGAGGTTTATGAGCTGCAAATAGCAAACGCTGACAAGCGATGCTAAAAAAACCCACAAGGAAGTCTGTTGGTGGGGTGGGGTGTTGCTGTGCCAGTTGGGGACAAGGTGTTCTGCAACCCCCAGGAGATTGCAGAGCAGGGGCTGGAGAAAGCCACAGGAAAGGGAAGGATCTCTTGTTGGCCCCTACATTTTTGCTTATTTATCCTGTTTTTTTGAGCCTTTAATTCTAAGGAGGCCATGGAGGTGCTGGAGCGTGTCCAGAGAAGGGAACGGAGCTGGGGAAGGGTCTGGAGCACAAGTGTGCTGAGTTCCCGGCTGAGGGAACTGGGGGTGTTGAGCCTGGAGAAAAGGAGGCTGAGGGGAGACCTTGTGGCTCTGTCCAAGTCCCTTGGAGGAGGGTGGGGAGAGGTGGGGGTGGGTCTGTTCAACCAAGGAGCAAGGGACAGGACAAGAGGAAATGGGCTCCAGTTGTGGCCAGGGCAGTTGAGATGGGATGTGAGGAAGAATTTCTTTGCTGAAAGGGTTCTGAGGCATTGGAAGGGGTTGCCCAGGGCAGTGGTGGAGTCCCCATCCCTGGAGGGATTGAAGAGTCGTGTAGACACAGTGCTGAGGGACATGGGTCAGTGGGGACTGGGCAGTGTTGGGTTCATGGTTGGACTCGATGAGCTTAAAGGGCTTTTCCCATCCAGGCGATTCTGGGAACAAAAAATAATGAGGAGGAGATGGAGGGAAGGGGATGAAGGATGTGGGGCAGGGGGATGCCGGGTGCTGCTGCTTGGCTGGGGAGGGTGGGGGCGGCTCTGTGGCTGCCCTTTAAAAAGAAAAAAAAAAGAAAAATTTAATTTAAAAAAAAATGAGTTTAAAACAAAAAAAAAAGGAAAATATCCAAACTCTCCAACCATCCCCCCCCTCCCTCCCCGCCCTACTCTGAGGGAGGAGAAAACTCCGCCTCCGGGGAGGAAAGTTGATTTGAATGTGACAAATAGGAAAATAAAAGAAAAAAAAAAAAAGAAAAAAAGGAAAAAAAAAAAGTAGGGGGTGAGGGAGGAGGAAAAGGCAAAAAAAAAAGAGAGAGAGAGAGAGAGAGAGAGCAAACAAAGCGGGAGGGATGAAGGCCGCGGGCAGCCCGGAGGAGGAGCGGGGCCGGGCGGTGCCTGCGGCGGGGCCGGGGCCGGGGCTCGGCGGGGCCGGGGGGCGGGAGGAGGCGGTGGGAGGGGGCGGACAATGGCGGAGGGGGGTAGCGATCGGGGGGTAGCGGCGGCGGCGGCGGGTCGGTGGCTCTTGCCCGCCTCCTCCCCGCCTTCCTCCTCCTCCTCCTCCTCCTCCTCCTCCTCCTCCTCCTCCTCCTTCTTCTTCCCGGGCAGGAAAGTTTCAGCGTCGATCGCGGAGCAACAACCGGGTCGGGTTTATAGCAGCCTGGCCCCTTCGGTACGGCAACTCTCACTTCGTTTTACCGAGCCGGAGCCAACGGGCCCGGTTCATGCCGGGATTCAGTTACCATCTCCGGTTCTTCCACCATCGTCATCGTCGTCGTCGCCGCCGGGCCTGGGGTTAAACGCGGAACCACCGCGTTGGCCCAGTGTCCCGGCGATGAGGAAACTCTTTGGAGAAAGTTACCGACAACCTCCAGGATTTAGAAATGGGAACGGGAATGATCGTGGAGTTCCACCACCACCACCACCCCGCAGTCGTGTCCCGCACCCGGCTCTCCGTTCTCCCCGTGGAGCTCCGCCGGAGCCCGGCCTGCATTCCTGGCATAACTCAACTCAACCGCAACCACCCTCCTCCTCCCCATCACCCCGTTCCAACGGCCAGGATGAAACAACAACAACGGCAGCATCTCCTTCTCCCCGGCTTTCATCCGGCAGCGAAAGCGAAGGACAAACCGGTGTCCATCGTCATCGTACCGTCCGGAAGAAGAAGAAGGAAAGTGGTGGTTGGGAGAACCCGGCGGATGGCGGCGATGCTGAGGTTGAAGGTTGTGGGAGGTTGGTCACTCGTCATCCATTGCCGGTGGTGGCCCGTGTCTCCAAGGTGAACATCTTGCCCTTCAGCAGCCCAGGTGGGTCACGGAGCAGCAGTCGTTATTCCAGCACGGAGACGCTGAAGGAAGAAGAACAGTTTGGGATCTGTTGGCCCAACCAAGGGCGGACTGTCCAGGCAGGTTATGGTGTCTATCGATCACCCAGTTTTGGGGCGAGCGATGGCCTGGCGTGGGGACAGCCGGCGGTTCGTGTCCGTCCCAAGGTGCCACCGGACATGGCCAAGGCAAAACCAGACTTTGGGAGTGAGACTCTGCACCAGCCAGGGCTGGAAGGGGAGCAGGCCAAGCACCGCAAGTCCTTGTCCAACCCCGACATCGCCACCGAGACCCTGACGCTCCTCAGCTTCCTCAAATCAGACCTCTCGGAGCTGAAGGTGAAGAAGAAAGGGGTGAGGCTTGGCCTGGACGGGGGCTCCGATGGGTGCTCCAGCATCACCAACCCCTCCCTGGGCAGCCACGGCACCGCTCAGCCCCCCAACCGCTGGGCACCGGGTGAGCGGCCAACGCTCAAGGACCTGACGGCCACTTTGCGTCGCGCAAAGTCCTTCACCTGCTCCGAAAAATCAGGGACACGGCGGCTTTTCCTACAGAGCACCATGAAACAGAGCTCCTCCGAGCTCCTCCTGGCCACTGCCAACAGCCAGGACCGGGTGGCTTCGGATGGAGGACAGCAGGGGGACGAGGATGTTCTCCCTATGGTCATCCAGGACCAGTACATCCAGGAGGCAAGGCAGGTCTTTGAGAAGATCAGCAGGATGGGTTCCCAGCAGGACTATGGCTTCACGGGTGAGCAGAAGGACAGCGCAGGTGTGGAAGGCGTCGAGGTGGTGGCACCGACAGGGACGACAGACGTGACCCTTCAGGGACAGGCGGAGAGCACGCGGTGTTTGGAGGAAGTGGAGTCAGAGGAGAACCTTGCTCGCAGGAAATCCGTGGAGGAGCTGTCGGGTCACGAGTCGAGTGTGACGGACGAGGGCATCGTCACGGAGCCAGAGCCCATGGGGATGCCCTTCCAGGACCTGCATGAAGCTGTGGATGCCTGGACACTGCCCAACACCGGGCCAGCAGCCAGTGACACCGAAAAGCCACTGGCTGCTCATCCAGCAACAGTGGTTGAAGACCTTCCAGCTGGCAAATCTGAGACACCGAGCACCCCCGGCAGCTTGCGGCGCCGCCGTAAGTTCCCCTCGACGGGTGCCAATGGGATGGAGGGTGGCAACGAGGGTGGCACTGAGTCCTACCGCTCTCTGAGTGACCCCATGCCCCACCGGAGATGCTCAGTGGCGGAGGAGGCAAAGAATTTCTCTGTCGACAGCAACCTCCTGGGCTCATTGAGTGCCAAGGTGGGCATCCCCCAACCTGCCACCATCGCAGGCAGCGCAGGCAGTGCTGGCAGTGACCTGTCACTTGGCAGCGATGGGCCACGGGACTACAGTAGCCTCATCCAAACCATTGTCAGCCAGCCCGGTGCCATGGCTAAGCTCATCGATGAGAAGGGCAACGGCAAGACCATCAAGAAGAAGTCGTTGAGTGACCCCAGCCGTCGCGGTGAGCTGCCAACCGATGCCTTTGAAGGTCCTGGTGAAGCCATCAGTGAGCTGGAGCCCAGCATCCCACCCTCCAGCAGTGAGCCCATCCTCTCGGCACAACCAGCAGCGCCAGGCAGCGGTCACGGCTATGGCTTTGACCCCAAGCTGGCTGATGTGTTGTCCCCTCGCATCGCCCGGCGCAGCTCCAAGAAGCGTTCCAACCGTGCGGCTCACCAGGAAAACCAACCACCACCATCACCTGCCGTCCTCACCAAGAGCCGCCCTGCCACCAAGCACATCCGTCACACCAGCGAGCCTGCCACCTTTGTCCCCATCACCGTCCCCGAGCCACTTGTCCCCTCTGGCCACCACAGCCACCTCCCTGCACCAGCTGCTGGCCGCTCACCTGGCAAATCCTTCCCCACCCTCCAACCTCCTTCGCTGGAGGATGTCACCAAGCGGTACATGCTGGCCCTCAACTCAGGTGACGCGTCCCCTAGTCCTGGGGATGGACCTCACTCTCCATCTGCTGCCCCACCACCCCGGCTGCCCCGGTGCCCACGGCCACCAGACGAACACGGACCCAGGACCAAGCCACAGGTGGTAAGTGCCCATCCAACCTAAAAACACCTTCATTTCATGGGGTACGTGACCTCCTCAAAGCATTGGTTGCTTTGGGAGTCCCTCACGTGTCCCTTGGTGGGGACAAATCCTCATCTGCAGCTGCGCTGCCAGGTGGCCAAGAGACTTCCCAGCCTTTTCCAGCGATCCCAAGGGGTTTCTTGTTTGTAGGAGTGACCTCCTCAATAATGAGGCAATTTTGGGGTGGGAAGAAGCAGTTTTGAGGTTAAATAGTATCAAATTTGGGTGCAAAGTGGTTTTATAGGGGAAAAAAAATATATATAGAGAGATATCTATAGTTATCTAGCTATATATTATATTTATATATAGCATCTCCTGGTGTTGCTAAATAAGGTCCTGGTAAATGGGTCTTCTCTTGGCCAACCCCAAGATGTTGAACCAAAAATTGCCTTTTCCTTTGGCGTGGAGAGCTTCAACTGTCCTTTTGCTTGGGATTCCTTATGTCATACCCCTTTATTGAGCAAATTGGGGGTTTTTACCCCCCAAAATCCCCATCCTTCCACCCAACACCATGGGTTCTGCTGTGCCAGTGGTGTGGAAAAAAATATTCTGAATATTTTATCGATGGGTGAAGTTTTTGTCTCGTCTGCAGAAGAATGAACGCTGCTTGGGGGATGTGAGGGTGGTTTGCTCGCTGTGTGCTTTGGGATCTTCCCTGGGGTGGGGTTTGGTTGGGTTTTTTTTTGGCATTGCCAACCCCTTGGTGGTTGTTTGAAGATGGATTTGGGTTCCCATCTCTTGGAGTGTTTGTGTTGGGAAGCTCTTGGAAGCGCCACCTCCCTCCTGCGGCACAGCAACGCCGGCACCCACCGGGCTTTTAATAGCTGCGGGCGAAGCTCTGAAAGCCTCGTTCCCGTGGGGGATGAGCTGGGAGAGCTCCAGGGAGTGGGCTTGGCAGGGCTCTCTCGTCCTGCTTTGATGCCGATTTCAGAGGACAGGCTGGACTGTTCCCTTCCAACAGCCGCCAGCAGCCAAGCGTGAAGTCCCCAGGGCTGAGCCTGCTGGTGTAACCCTTGCTGGCCAGGGCAGCGTGGAGCAGGGGTGGCTTTATTGTCTGTTCTCTTCTATTTTCTTTTCTTTTCTCTTCTTTTTGGGGGGTTAGGTATCCCTGCAGCATCATTGCCCCAAGATGTTTTCCTGGGGTCCAGCATCCCTGAATCATCCTCCCCTGTAAGATGTTCTCCTGGGGACTGACATCTCCATAGCTTCATTGCCCCAAGATGTTCTCCTGGGATCCATCATCCCCACAGTGTTATTCCCTGAAGATATTCTCTTGGGGTCCAGCAACCCCACAGCATCATTCCCCCAAGATGTTCTCCTGGGGTCCAGCATCCCCATACCATTATTCCCTGAAGATATGATCTTGGGGTCCAACATCCCCACAGCATCATTACTCCAAGTTCTACTCTTGGGGTCCATCATTCTTCCAGCATCATCCCCCCAAGATGTTCTCCTGGGGTCCAGCATCCCTGAAACATCCTCCCCCCCAAGATGTTCTCCTGGGGACTGACATCCCCATAGCATCATTCCCCCAAGATGTTCTCCTGGGATCCAGCATCCCCGTAGCATTATTCCCTGAAGATATTCTCTTGGGGGCCAGCAACCCCACAGCATCATTCCCCCAAGATGTTCTCCTGGGGTCTAGCATCCCCATAGCATCATTCCCTGAAGATATGATCTTAGGGTCCAACATCCCCACAGCATTATTACTCCAAGTTATACTCTTGGGGTCCATCATTCTTCCAGCATCATTGCCCCAAGATGTTCTCCTGGGGTCCAGCATCCCTGAAACATCCCCCCCACCAAGATGTTCTCCTGGGGACTGACGTCTCCATAACTTCATTGCCCCAAGGTGTTGTCTTGGGGTACAGCATCCCTGAAACATCCTCCCCCACAAGATGTTCTCCTGGGGACTGACATCCCCACAGCATCATTCCCCCAAGATGTTCTCCTGGGGTCCAGCATCCCCATACCATTATTCCCTGAAGATATGATCTTGGGGTCCAACATCCCCACAGCATCATTACTCCAAGTTCTACTCTTGGGGTCCATCATCCTTCCAGCATCATCCCCCCAAGATGTTCTCCTGGGGTCCAGCATCCCTGAAACATCCTCCCCCACAAGATGTTCTCCTGGGGACTGACATCCCCACAGCATCATTCCCCCAAGATGTTCTCCTGGGTTCCAGCATCCCCATACCATTATTCCCTGAAGATATTCTCTTGGGGTCCAGCAACCCCACAGCATCGTTCCCCCAAGATGTTCTCCTGGGGTCCAGCATCCCCATACCATTATTCCCTGAAGATATTATATTGGGGTCCAACATCCCCACAGCATCATTACTCCAAGTTATACTCTTGGGGTACATCATCCTTCCAGCATCATCCCCCCAAGATGTTCTCCTGGGGACTGACATCCCCACAGCATCATTCCCCCAAGATGTTCTCCTGGAGTCCAGCATCCCCGTACCATTATTCCCTGAAGATATGATATTGGGGTCCAACACCCCCATGGCATCATTCCCCCCCAAGATATTCTCCTGGGGTCTAGCATCCCTGAAATATCCTCCCCTGAAGATGTTCTCCTGGGGACCACCATCTCCACAGCTTCATTCCCCCAAGATATTCTCTTAGGGTTCAACATCCCTGCAGCATCCTTCCCCCAAGATACTTTTCTGGGGTCCAGCATCCCTGAAACATCCTCCCCCCAAGATGTTCTCCTGGGGACCAACATCTCCACAGCTTCATTCCCCCAAGATATTGTCCTAGGGGACTCTGCCCCCCATCCAGCTCCTTCTCTGGCTGTTGTCCTCATTGCTGGACAATAACCATTGGTGGCCAAGAACAAGGAGCTCTTGGCTCCTGGGTACAACATCCTTGGAAGTCATTTTGGGTGAATTTTGCTGCACTCTCCCATCTCGAGGTGCAAAGTGCTGTTGAAGCATCAAATGTTCTAATGAAGCAGGGTAACAAGGAACCTCCTTGGGGCCATGGCTGGTGGCACCTTGGGGACATCAGCAGGTCCCCAAGGTGAGGCAGCACACCCAGCAGCATTTCTTTATACAGAAATACCTCTGATTAAATTATTGATGTGGTACATTTATATAATATATGAATTCTATTAATAATTTATTAAGAGATATTTCTTCTTCAAGCAGCTCTCCACGATGCCCTGGGGACATTGTCCACCCCATGATGTCCCTGGCATCAGGGACACTCTGCTGACCCCACAACCTTGAAACACCCCTGAACCCTCCTCACTTTGAGATCATTTTGAGTGAATTTTTCCCAACTCCAGCACTATTTGAAACCCACTTTGGCCAAACATCACCTCAGGGACATGGGTCAAAGATGTTGCTCCTCACCTTGCTTGAACCCATCAATTTGGGTGAAGAGGGTGCAAATTTTCCCTTTTATGGGCAACACTGCAGCTGTATCTTCAAATCTCTCTCCTGCCTTTGAATTTCTTTGTGCTGCAGCCACAACAGAACTGAGCAGGGTTTTTATTTCACTTTTTTTTTGGGGGGTGGTTCTTGGTTTTGATTTATTCTCGAGCAGAACTGAGATGTTTTCTTTCAGATGGCACCAGCCAGGATTAGGGGAGGGGTGGAGGGGGATTGAAGCCCTCCAAGGGAGTTGCTTTTAATTATAGATGAGAGCATGGAGGACCGGATATAACTTGGCACCAGGACAACTGGCTGGTTGGGGGTGGAGATGGATGTTCTCCCCGACCAACAGGGAAGAAATAAACTGGATTTCTTATTTGCTTTAGTTTTTTTCTCCCTCTCTGACTCCATGGAGAAGGCTGGTGTCATCAGGTTGGTTGTCTCCTTGGGGAAGAGGTCATTGATGCTTGGGGATTTGGGGGTGTTGGAGTATCCATCCTGTGTCATGGTGATGGGCCATCCATCCTGGTGTCTATCTCCAGTAGATGATGCTGGGAAGGGATTAATAATGGGGTCTGGCAAGTGATGCTCTCCCAAAATATTCTCTTGGGGTCCAACATCCCCACAGCATCATTCCCCCAAGATGTTCTCCTGGGGTCCAGCATCCCCACAGTGTTATTCCCTGAAGATATGATTTTGGGGTTCAGCATCCCTGCAGCATCATTCTCCCAAGATATTGTCCTGGGATCCAGCATCCCCACACCATTATTCCCTGAAGATATGATCTTGGGGTCCATCATCCTTCCAGCATCATCCCCCCAAGATGTTCTCCTGGGGTCTAGCATCCCTGCAGCATCATCCCCCCAAGATTTTCTCTTGAGGTTCACCATGCCTGCAGCATCATGCCCCCAAGATGTTCTCCTGGGATCCAGCATCCCCACACCATTATTCCCTGAAGAGATGATCTTGAGGTCCAACATCCCCACAGCATCATTACTCCAAGATATTCTGTTAGGGTCCATCATCCTTCCAGCATCATTCCCTCAAGATATTCCCCTGTGATTCAGCATCCCTGCAGCATCATCCCCCCAAGATATTCTCTAGGGTTCACCATCCCGGCAGCATCATCCCCCCAAGATGTTCTCCTGGGATCCAGCATCCCCACACCATTATTCTCTGAAGAGACAATCTTGGGGTCCAACATCCCCACAGCATCATTACTTCAAGATATACTCTTGGGGTCCATCATCCTTCCAGCATCATCCCCCAAGATGTTGTCTGGGGTTCACCATTCCTGCAGCATCATCCCCCAAGATATTCTCCTGGGTTTCCAGCATCCCTGCAGTATCATCCCCCCAAGATTTTATCTTGGGGTTCATCATCCCTGCAGCATCATCCCCCCAAGATATTCTGGGGTCCAGCATCCCTGCAGCATCATTCCCCCAAGATGTTCTCTTGGGGTTCACCATCCCTGCAGCATCATTCCCCCAAGATATTCCTCAGGGATTCAGCATCCCTGCAGCATCTCTGGAGCCCAAACTGTTCTCCTGGGCTCCACCATCCCTGCAGCACCATCATCCCCCCGGGATATTTTCCCAGCCCCCAGAGTTTGGGGGTGGCTTTGGTGGAGGTCAGCTCTGCCTGCCCAGCATGTCCCAGCTGGGAGCAGTAACGTGCTGTTCTCCCTCGGACTGTTTGTCCTGGGTGCTTTCCAGAGATCCTTGGTGGGGCTGGAGCCAGCCAAGCCATCCTGGGTGCAGAAGATCTCCTTCACCCCATGTGTGATGCTGAGCATGAGGCTTTTATTTCTCCAGCACGTCCCATGGGTCCATGGTGGGGGGGGGACGTGGTCACAAAGGGTCCTTTCAAAAATAAACCAAGGAAAAGGTCCCAAAAACCTCAAGGTTGAGAAGTTTTTCTACCTCCAGCATCCCATGAGCTGCTGGGATGGGCAGGACGTGCGTGTGCACGCGTGTGCGGCACGGAGATGGGTGGGTTTGGGGTGGTTTGGGGTGGTTTGAGGTGCATTTGGGGTGGTTTTGGGGTGGTTTGTGTGGATTTGAGGTGGTTTTGTGTGCATTTGGGGTGGTTTGTGTGAATTTGGGGTGGTTTGGGGTGAATTTGGGATGGTTTGGAGTGAATTTGGGATGGTTTGGAGTGAATTTGGGGTGGTTTGGGTGGATTTGGGGTCGTTTTGGGATGGTTTGGGGTGGTTTTGTGTACGTTTGGGGTGGTTTGTGTGGATTTGAGGTGGTTTGGGGTGAATTTGGGGTTGTCTGGAGTGGATTTGGGGTGGTTTGGGGTGAATTTGGGATGGTTTGGAGTGAATTTGGGTGGTTTTGGGGTGGTTTTGGGGTGGTTTTGTGTGCATTTGGGGTGGTTTGTGTGGATTTGGGGTGGTTTTGGGATGGTTTTGTGTGCATTTGGGGTGGTTTGTGTGAATTTGGGGTGGTTTGGGGTGAATTTGGGATGGTTTGGAGTGAATTTGGGATAGTTTGGAGTGAATTTGGGGTGGTTTGGGTGGATTTGGGGTCATTTTGGGATGGTTTGGGGTGGTTTTGTGTACGTTTGGGGTGGTTTGTGTGGATTTGAGGTGGTTTGGGGTGAATTTGGGGTTGTCTGGAGTGAATTTGGGGTGGTTTGGGGTGAATTTGGGATGGTTTGGAGTGAATTTGGGTGGTTTTGGGGTGGTTTTGGGGTGGTTTTGTGTGCATTTGGGGTGGTTTGTGTGGATTTGAGGTGATTTTGGGTGAATTTGGGATGGTTTGGGGTGAATTTAGGGTGGTTTGGAGTGAATTTGGGGTGGTTTTGGAGTGGTTTTGGGGTGTTTTTTGTGCATTTGGGGTAGTTTGTGTGGATTTGAGGTGGTTTTGGGGTGATGTGTGCATTTGGGGTGGTTTGTGTGGATTTGAGGTGATTTGGGGTGAATTTGGGGTGGTCTGGGGTGAATTTGTGATGGTTTGGGGTGAATTTGTGATGGTTCGGGGTGAATTTGGGGTGGTTTTAGGTGAATTTGTGATGGCTTGGGGTGAATTTGGGGTGGTTTGGGGTGAATTTGGGGTGGTTTGGGGTGAATTTGTGATGGTTTGGGATGAATTTGTGATGGCTTGGGGTGAATTTGGGGTGGTTTGGGGTGGTTTGGGGTGAATTTGGGGTGGTTTGGGGTGAATTTGTGATGGTTTGGGGTGAATTAGTGATGATTCAGGGTGAATTTGTGCTGGTTTGGGGTGAATTTGGGGTGGGTTTGGGTGAATTTGTGATGGTTTAGGTGAATTTGGGGTGGTTTGGAGTGAATTTGGGGTGGTTTGGAGTGAATTTGGGGTGGTTTGGGTGGCTTTGGGGTGGTTTGGGTGGCTTTGGGGTGGTTTTGGGGTGGTTTGGAGTGAATTTGTGATGGTTTGGGGTGAATTAGTGATGGTTCAGGGTGAATTTGTGCTGGTTTGGGGTGAATTTGGGGTGGGTTTGGGTGAATTTGGGGTGGTTTGGGATGGTTTGGAGTGAATTTGGGATGGTTTGGGGTGAATTTGGGATGGTTTGGGGTGAATTTGTGATGGTTTGGGTGAATTTGGGGTGGTTTGGAGTGAATTTGGGGTGGTTTGGGGTGGTTTTGGGATGTTTTGGGGTGAATTTGGGGTGGTTTGGATGAGTTTTTGATTGTTTGGAGTGAATTTGGGGTGGTTTGGGTGGATTTGGGATGGTTTGGGGTGAATTTGGGGTGGTTTGGGGTGAATCTGGGATGGTTTGGGGTGAATTTAGGGTGGTTCGGTGTGAATTTGGGATGGTTTGGGGTGAATTTGGGATGTTTGGGGTGAATTTGGGGTGGTTTGGGGTGAATTTGGGGTTGTTTGGGGTGAATTTGGGGTGGTTTGAGGTGGTTTGGGGTGGTTTTGAGTGAATTTGTGATGGTTTGTGGTGAATTTGGGATGGTTTGGGGTGAATTTGGGGTGGTTTGGGGTGAATTTGGAGTCAATTTGCAGCTCCCTGAAGGTATGAACAAGATGCCAGGCTAGCATCCCTTTGACTTTTTCTTTTCCACGTAGCCAAATCCAGCCCAGGGCTGGAAAATGAGGCATGGCCACTGCCACGCTGTGTTTGTTGATTTAGCAGCAGTCAGAATTAAACAGGAAAATATTGATTTAAATATAGCACCTCGCGGGAGCAGAGGGGTCGTGGGAACATAACCCCCCCCAGCGCCCCGACCGCTGCCTTCCCCACCTGCTGCTCCCTGAGAGGGGGTGATTGTACCCCAAAAAAGTCATGGGGGATGGAGGAGGATCACACATCGGGGTCACATTCCCAGGGATGCTTGCGTAAAACCCCCTCATCCCACTCCAGCATCCTCCCTCTGCACTCACCCCACTGTGGCTCATCCTCCAGAAGCTCCTCCTCGCTTTGGGGGCAGATCCTTGCACCAGCCATATATATTCCTTCACCAAAAATTGGCATTTTTGGACTTATTTATCCCTTTTCTTTCCTTTGGACTTATTTATCCCTTCTCTTTCCATAAATCTCCATAGAAACCAAGTTTTGGGCCCCATTTTTTGGTGTTACTTGAACTCTATAATTAAAGGTGTCACAGGAGGAGGATGAAGATGGGTCAATCTTGGCTTTCCTCTCCCAGTGCCTGTGCTGCTGATGAAATGCTGGGATGAGGGGAAACTGAGGCACACAGGCAGCTCCTGCTGCCCTTCACAGGGAGGATGGAGGTGGGGTGGAGTGAGGAGAAGTTGGTCAGCATTGGGGAGACCCACAGGTGATGTGACCTACCAGCAGCATGGACCAACCCTGAGACCACTGGCATGGGGTCAAGCAACATGGCCAAGGGCCTGAACCAACCCAAATCATCTTAACTCTGCCCATTTTTGCCCCTTTCTTTCTCTGGTTCCAAAATCCCCTTAATTCTGCCCATTTTTGCCCCTTCCCTGGTTCCAAAATTCCCTGAACTTCCCATTTTTCACTCTTCCCTATTTCCAAAATCCCCTTAATTCTGCCCATTTTTGCCCCATTTCCCAGTGCCCAAATCCCCTGAACTCCACTTATTTTTTCCTCTTCCCTTCCCTGCTACCCAAATCCCCTTAATTCTTCCCATCTTTGCCCCTTTCTTTCTCTGATTTCAAAATCCCCTTAATTCTGCCCATTTTTGACTCTTCCCTAATGCCAAAATCTCCTTAATTTGCCCATTTTTTCCCATTTTCCAGTGCCAAAAATCCCCTTAGCTGCCCATTGTTTTCCTCTTCCCTTCCCCAATTCCAAAATCCCACTAATTCTGCCCATTTTTGCCCCATTTCCCAGTGCCCAAATCCCCTGAACTCCACTTATTTTTCCTCTTCCTTCCCCAATGCCAAAATCTCCTTAAATCTTCCCATTTTTACCCCTTTTCTTTCCCAATGTCACTGCCCTTTTTCTTCCCCAGTGCCAAAATCCCCTTAACTTTGCCCATTGTTTTCCTCTTCCCTTCCCCAATTCCAAAATCCCACTAATTCTGCCCATTTTTGCCCCATTCCTCAGTGCCCAAATCCCCTGAACTCCACTTATTTTTTCCTCTTCCTTCCCCAATGCCAGAATTTCCTTAAATCTTCCCATTTTTACCCCTTTTCTTTCCCAGTGTCATTGCCCTTTTTCTTACCCAGTGCCAAAATCCCCTTAACTTTGCCCATTTTTGCCTCTTTTCTCCCCCAGTGTAAAAATCTCCTTAATTTTGCCCATTTTTTGCCCTTTCCCTGGTTCCAAAATCCTCTTAATTCTGCCCATTTTTCAATTTTCCTCCTTCCTCAGTCCCAAAATCCCCTGAACTCCACTTATTTTTTCCTCTTCCCTTCCCTGCTACCCAAATCCCCTTAATTCTTCCCATCTTTGCCCCTTTCTTTCTCTGGTTCCAAAATCCCCTTAATTCTGCTCATTTTTGACTCTTTTCTTCCCTAATGCCAAAATCTCCTTAATTTGCCCATTTTTTCCCCATTCCCCAGTGCCAAAATCCCCTTAACTTTGCCCATTTTTGCCTCTTTCCTCCCCCAGTGTAAAAATCTCCTTAATTTGCCCATTTTTTTGCTCTTTCCCTGGTTCCAAAATCCTCTTAATTCCACTTATTTTTTTCCTCTTCCCTTTCCTGGTTCCAAAATCCCCTTAATTCTGCCCATTTTTTGCTCCTTTCCTGGTTCCAAAATCCCCTTAATTCTGCCCATTTTTGTCACTTCCCTGCTGCCAGGGTTTGGAACACTCTTGGGTGACACAGAGGACGTGCCTGGTGTCACCCAGAGCCACCCTCTTTGTCCCTGTGCCCGTCAGACCCTGATTTTAATTAAAAACCTCTAATTAATTAACCAGCAAACACCAACAGAGGGGCTGGACCAGCCTGGATGACCACCCCATGGAGCCCAGACACCCCAGAGTGGCACCCCATGGGTGGGGGGTGACCTGTGATGGTGGCCTTGGGGCAGGATGTGGCCCTGGAGCGAGAGGGTTAGTGCTGGGCTGAGCTCGGTGCCGGGGGTTGGCCTTGGCCAGTGGCCACCTGGCCCAAAGGTCAGGTTCTTGGCAGGGTGCTGGGGCTGCAGAGAGGGTGGGAGGTTGGGATGGAGCTGGGTGTGAGCTCCACATCCAGCCTGAGGAGAAACCTATGGCTCTGTGTGGGTGCTGGGGTGCACAGGAAGGTCCTTGGTGCAGAGGTGGACATGCAGGAGGTCCCTGGTTCCAGAGGTGGACATGCAGGAGGTCCCTGGTTCCAGAGGTGGACATGCAGGAGATCCCTGGTTCCAGAGGTGGGCATGCAGGAGATCCCTGGTTCCAGAGGTGGACATGCAGGAGATCCCTGGTTCCAGAGGTGGACATGCAGGAGGTCACTGGTTCCACAGGTGGACATGCAGGGGTGCAAGAGGAGGTCTTTGGTGGTGAGGTGCCCGTGCAAAGGTGCATGGAGAGGTCCTTGGTGCAGAGGTGGGCATGCAGGAGGTCCCTGGTTCCAGAGGTGGACATGCAGGAGATCCCTGGTTGCAGAGGTGGACATGCAGGAGGTCCCTGGTTCCAGAGGTGGACATGCAGGAGGTCCCTGGTTCCAGAGGTGGACATGCAGGAGATCCCTGGTTCCAGAGGTGGACATGCAGGAGGTCCTTGGTTCCAGAGGTGGACATGCAGGAGATCCCTGGTTCCAGAGGTGGGCATGCAGGAGGTCCTTAGTGCAGAGGTGGACATGCAGGAGATCCCTGGTTCCAGAGGTGGGCATGCAGGAGATCCCTGGTTCCAGAGGTGGACATGCAGGAGATCCCTGGTTCCAGAGGTGGACATGCAGGAGATCCCTGGTTCCAGAGGTGGACATGCAGGGTTGCACCAGGAGGTCTTTGGTGGTGGGGTTTCCATACTGGGGTGGACATGGAGGTCCTTGGTGCAGAGGTGCCCATGCAAAGGTACATAGGAAGGTACCTGGTGGTGGGCTGCCCATGCAGGGGTGCATGAGGAGGTTCCATGGTCCAGGGGTGCACATGCAGAGGTTCACAAGAAGGTCCCTGGTGCAGGGGTGGACGTGCAAGAGTGCCCAGTGGTCCATAAGGAGATGAGTTGTGCCAGTTTGCAGGTGCAGGGATGCACAGGGAGGTTCATGGTGATGGTCTACACACCAGGAGTGCACAGGGAGATCTCTAGTGCCAGTGTGCACCCACACCCTGCACGGGGAGATCCCAGGTGCTGGGGTGCAGGGAGAGACCTGGGGTGCTCTGTGCACAGAGACATCCCTGCTGCTGCTGCACACACCTGGTGGTGCACCATCACCATATGCACCTTGCACCAGTCTTTGTGCCAGGACTTCTCATAGAGTCCCAGACTGGTTTGGGTTGGAAGGGACCTCAAAGCTCATCCAGTCCCAACCCCCCTGCCAGCAGCAGGGACACCTTCCACTAGACCAGGTTGCTCAAAGCCTCAGCCAACCTGGCCGAGAACACTTCCAGGGAGGAGCAGCCACAGCTTCTCTGCCCAACCTGGGCCAGGGTCTCACCACCCTCACACCAAACAATTTCTTCCTCACATCTCAGCTCCAGCTCCCCTCTGCCACTTTCAAGCCATCACCCCTTGTTCTCTCACTCCCTGCCCTTGGCCAAAGTCCCTCCCCAGCCTTCCTGGAGCCCCTTCAGGTACTGGGAGGCCACTGGAAGGTCTCCTCGGAGCCTTCTCTTCTCCAGGCTGAACAGCCCCAACTCTCTCAGCCTGTCCTCACAGCAGAGCTGCTCCAGCCCCTTTTCCACGGGAAATCACCCACTTCCAAAGCTTCTGCTCGGAGGAGGTGGCCTCGATCTCCATCTGCTCTTGCAGGGAAAGCAGCAGATCGATGTCTCTGAGATGCACACGTGCATCCTTGGTGCCCTCCTGCCAAACTCAGCTGGGGTGGTGGCTCAAAGCTCCCCAGGTGTTGTGGTGTGGTGTTAGTCCATCCTGGCCAGGGTGGTGGGATTTAGAGCCTTTCCCAGGGATATGTCCAAAGTGGGAGGTTCCCCGTGGATACTGACCCCGCTGTGGTGGGAGGGACTGGAGAGGTGATGTGTTGAGGTCTCCACTTGCTGTGACTTTGTTGCTGAGCTCCATCACCTGTTTGGCGCAGGCAGGTCCTGATGGGGCAGTTCCTGCAGTTTTGGAGCTGCAGTAGGGACTTCTCCTACATTCAGGATGGAGAAGGTGGTGCCATCACCTGGAGGGAAGATGCACTGGGGCAGCACTGGGGTTTGTGCAGTTTCTTCTCCTTCACACAGGGCTTTCCCCTGGAAAGTGGGGAGAAGACTCTGTTCTTCCCTTCCTTCCATCCATCCATCCATCTCTAGCCACTCATCTTCATCCATCTCCATCCATCCATCCATCTAACTCCATTCATTTATCCATCCCCATCCACATCTACATCTCTGTCTATCCATCTCTATCCACCCATCTGCATCCATCTCCACCCATCCATCTCCATCCATCCATCCATCCATCCATCCATCCATCCATCCATCTCCATCCACCCATCTCCATCCATCTAACTCTATTCAGTCTCCCATCTCCATCCACCCATCTCCATCCGTCTCCATCCATCCCTCTCTATCCATCTACCTCCATTTATCCATCTCCATCCATCTCCACCCATCCATCTCCATCCATCCCTCTCCACCCATCCATCTCCATCCATCTCTAGCCATCTCAATCCATCTCCATCCACCTCCCCCCTTCTCCATCCATCTCCACCCACCCATCCAGCCATCCCTCTCCACCTATCTCCCCCACCCATCCCCACCACCCAACAGGCCCCACTACCCATACAGGCATGATTTTCAGAGCGGGCATGGTCCATCTTCCAGGATATCTTCTTCTGAAGGCATCAAGCCCAGCTTGCACAGACAGAACCCACTAAACCAAACACATTGTGATTCCCACCATGATGTTTCCAAGCCAGGATGTATCCAGAGAAGAAAAAATCAACCACTTCCACCCCCTTTCCCTCAACGTTCCTCTTGTTAAAGTTCTGATGGTTGGTCCCGGTGGGGCTGTTTCTCCAGGCTCTTTTGGTTTCCATGGAGAAGATGGATGAGGAATTTCAAAGGGAATGACTCCAGTAAATGAAGTCTTCTCTAAAAATAGCATGTTTGCTTTTGGGTCTTTGGGAACTGCTGCCCGGCCAATGGGAGGGAGGAGAAAAATCAGCATCTGGGTAAAAAGATTCCAGTAACTCCTTCTTGGTGCAAAGTCCCATCAGAGCTGCTGGGCTTCTGAGGGATGAGGGGCTGGGCCCAGTCTGACCAGTTCCTGCTCACACTGGTTGCTCTATGACCATCGTTCCTCGTTGTAGATGGGGGTTGTCCCCAAGCTGCGTGTCCCCCTGGGCCTCATCCGGATTATTTTAGGTGGAACTCCTTTGGTTTGAGGGGCAGAAGGTAGTTTGATGGTAGGAACACGTTGGGTTTGTGTGACCTCCATGTCCTGTAATGTCCCAGAGCTTCTGGGCATGTCCCTTTTTGGGAACCAGGGAACAGCCACCCCACTGGTGACATCCAAGACACCAACGAACCCCACTAGGACATCTCTGCATGGATGTGTGGGGGAAAGGACATCTGTGGTGGTGTCCACCACCAGGTCCCACCTGGAGAAATCACCATCCCAATGTGGGGATGGCCACCACCAGGTCCCATCTGGAGAAATCACCATCCCAATGTGGGGACGGCCACCACCAGGTCCCCTCCAGAGGAGCCACCATCCTGATGTGGGGACAGCAACCACCAAGTCCCCTCTGGACAAATCACCATCCCAGTGTGGGGATGGCCACCATCAGGTCACTGTTGAGGAGCCACCATTGCCATGTGGGAACAGCCACTACCAGCTACCCTCTGGAGGAACCAGCATCCTGACATGGGGGTCGTCACCACCAGGTCCCTTCTGGAGGAGTCACTATCCTGACATGGAGACTGCCACCACCAGCTTCTCTCTGGAGGAGCCACCATCACAGTGGGGGGATGGCCACCACCAGCTCCTCCCCAAAGGAATGATCATTGCAATGGGGGGGCTGGCCACCACCATGGAGAAACCACCATCCCAACATGGGGTTGAGCACCACCAGGTCCCTTCCAGAGAAGCCACCATCCCAACAAGGGGATCATCACCACCAGGTCCCTTCCAGAGAATCCACCATCCCAACAAGGGGAGAGTCATCACCAGGTC
Source organism: Caprimulgus europaeus (assembly GCA_907165065.1). Next base: position 124,126,929 of record OU015523.1, read on the forward strand.
CCCTCCAGAGGAATGATCATTGCAATGGGGGGATGGCCACCACCATGGAGAAACCACCATCCCAACATGGGGATGAGCACCACCAGGTCCCTTCCAGAGAAACCACCATCCCAACGAGGGGAGAGTCATCACCAGGTCCCCTCCAGAGGAATGATCATTGCAGTGAGGGGATGGCCACCACCATGTCCCCTCTGGAGAAGCCACCATTCCAACAAGGGAAGATTGACCACCAGGTCCACTCTGGAGAAACCACCATCCTGATACGAAGACATCAACATCACCACGTGGTTCCTGGAGCTGGAGAACATTTCCTTGATGGTGCCTTGGAGTTGCTATTTGTGACTGCCCATTCCCAAACCCTCTGCTACTCTCCAACAAAAACAAGCAGGGAGTTGTTTGCATGAGCAGATTGGCATCTCCAGCCCAGGATACGGTTTCCTGCTTTTTTTAGCTGGAGAAGCTGGAGACTCATCAGCCTGCCCTGTTTTGGCTTCCTTCTCCTCGCCTTCCTGAGCCCTCAGCAGAAACACCGGCAGGAGGAGATCGAGTTGGGTTTGGTTCTTTTTTTGGTGGTTTTTCTTCTTTTTTTTGGTGGTTTTTCTTCTTTTTTTTGGTTGCCCAAAAGCCTGGTGAGATGGGATGTAGATGGCTCAGAGGGGGGACTCATCCCTTGGTCGTCCGAACCTGGTGCAGGTCAGTAGATGCCAAAACAGCCTTTTCTTCACCACCCCCCCCGCCCCACCTCTCAGGGTGACACTGTGACAATGACATATCAGGGAAGGCGTCACCTCTGGCCTCGCTGTGATGTGACGTGAGATGTGGGCGTTCCTGGTGAGCTCTGTGGTCCCTGCTTGAAGCTCTGCTGGGGGAGGAGACCCACCAAGCATGGGGTGCTTGGAGCTGGCTGTCCGTGGGGCATGGGTGACACTGGGGATGGAGACTGGCATGGGCACAAAGCAGGGGACTTCTGCTGGTGGTTGCACCCGTGGTGCTGCCAAGGACAGGGATCCAGGTGGGAGGGGAGTGACAAGGGACAAGGCAGGGGCACGGCACGGGCTGTTCAGGGCTTCTGGCTCCTGTATGTCCATCAGCTCCTGGGTGCCCATCAGCTCCTGGGTGCTCATGAACTCCTGGGTGCCCATCAGCTCCTGGGTGCTCATGAACTCCTGGGTGCCCATCAGCTCCTGGGTGCTCATGAACTCCTGGGTGCCCATCAGCTCCTGGGTGCCCATGAACTCTTGGGTTTGTGTTGGCTCCTGGATGCCCATCAGCTCCTGGGTGCTCATGAACTCCTGGGTGCCCATCAGCTCCTGGGTGCTCATGAACTCCTGGGTGCCCATCAGCTCCTGGGTGCCCATCAGCTCCTGGGTGCTCATGAACTCCTGGGTGCCCATCAGCTCCTGGATGCCCATCAGCTCCTGGATGCTCATGAACTCCTGGGTGCCCATCAGCTCCTGGGTGCTCATGAACTCCTGGGTGCCCATCAGCTCCTGGATGCCCATCAGCTCCTGGATGCTCATGAACTCCTGGGTGCCCATCAGCTCCTGGATGCCCATCAGCTCCTGGATGCTCATGAACTCCTGGGTGCCCATCAGCTCCTGGGTGCCCATGAACTCTTGAGTTTCTGTTGGCTCCTGGGTGCTCATCAGCTCCTGGGTACCCATCTGCTCCTAGGTTGCTTGTGGATTCCTGGGTGTCCATGGACTCCTGGTACTTGTTGGATCATCCTGAGCATCCATCAGCTCCTGGGTAGCCATCATCTCATAGGTGTCCACCAGCTCCTGGATGCTTGTGAATTTGTGGGTGTCCATGGACTCCTGGTACCTGTTGGTTCCTGGGTGCCCATCAACTCGTGGTTGCCTGTCATCTTGTGGTTGCTTGTGGATTTGTGGGTGTCCATGCATTCCTGGTACTTCCATCCAGATCTTCCATCAGCCCATAGACTCTGGGTGCCCATGAGCTTCTGGGCACCTGTTGGATCCTGGGTGCTGTCAGCTCTTGGGTGTCTGTCAGCTCCTGGTTGCATGTGGATTCATGGGTGTCCATGGACTCCTGGATACCTGTTGGATGCTGGCCATCCATCAGTTCTTGGGTGCCCATGGACTCTGGATGCCCATAAGCTCCTGGTTTTCTGTTGGCTCCTGGATGTCCATCAGCTCCTTTGTACTTATTGATTCCTGGGTGCCCATGGAAACCTGGTACCTATTGGATCCTGGGCATCCATCAGCTCCTGGGTGCCCATGGGATGCCCATTGACTTCTGGGTGTCCATGGGCTTCCAGGTGCCCATAAACTCCTGGGTGTCCATCAGCTCCTGGTTGCTTGTGGATTTGTGGGTGCCCATGGATTTCTGGTACCTGTTGCATCTTGGGCATCCATCAGCTCCTGGGTGCCCATGAATTCTGGGTGCCCATGAACTCTGGGTGCCCATGGACTCTGGGTGCCCATGGACTCCTGATTTTCTGTTGGTTCCTGGGTGCCCAACAGGTCCTGGGTACCTGTAAGCTCCTTGGTGTTGCCAGGCCCTGGTTCCTGTCAGCTTCTGGGTACTCATGGACTTCAGGGTGGCTCCAGGGATCTGTCAGCTTCTAAGCATCCATCAGCTCTTGAGTGCTCTTTGGCTCCTGGATACCTCTTGGCTTCTGGTGCCCCCAGAATTCTGGGTTCACATGGAGGTCTGCATGCCCATCAGCTCCTGGTGCCCATCAGATTCTAGGTATCCAGTGGCTTCTGGGTGCCTTTTGGCTCTCAGGTGCCCATCAGCTCCTGGATGCCCATAAACTCCTGATGACTGTTGGCTCCTGGTGTCCATCAGCTCCTAATGCCCAGTGTCTGTTGAGTTCCCATCAGCTCCTTGGTCACCTTTGGCTCTTGGGTGCCTATTGTCTCCTGGTGCCCATCAGTTCCTGGATGCCCTTTGGCTCTCAGGTGCCCATTGGCTTCTGGTGTCCATCATCTTCTGACACCCAATGTCTGTTGAGTTCCCATCAACTCCTTGGTGACCTTTGGCTTTTGGGTGCCCATTGTCCCATGGAACCCATCAGCTCCTGGTGCCCAATAGTTCCTGATACCACATAGCTTCTGGTGCCCATCAGTTCCTGGATGCCCCTTGGCTCTCAGGTGCCCATTGGCTCTTGGATGCCCATTGTCTCCTGATGCCCATCACCCCAAAGTGCCAGACCAGTGCCCTGTTGGGTACCCCAAGTTTGTTTGCACCCCCCTAACCTGGATCCATGTCCCATGCCACCAAGCACCCAGACCACCTCCCACCCACATGTGATGATGCCAATGGGTGCCATCATCAGGCACCCTTCTCCTTGGCTTCCCTCTCCCCCCACAAATGAAGTTTTGGGGTGCAGGGTGTGGCTTGTGCCAACAGTGGAGGATACTGGTGGGGGACCAGGGCTACTGGTGAGTCCAGGAGGTGACATTACCCCCCACCCAGTTGGGTGCAGGGCTGAGTATCCTGGGAGATGGTGGAGAAGGAGCTGGAGTTGGGAGGGAGGAGGAGGAGAAGAAGAACGTGGCTGACCTCAGCATCTGGAAAGCTGCTCTCTTGGGCCGTGGCCTGCGTGCCCAAAACCAGAGGCCAAAAACAAATCCTTCCATATTTGGTGAAAGCTTCTCTGGAGCTCAGCAAAAAGCTGGCTGGAAACGGGGGGCTGGGAAGCCCCCCACGTCACCCAGGACCGTGGTGACATGAGTTCTGTGAGGGCTCTGCTGAGGGATGGGGGGGAAGCCCCCCACGTCACCCAGGACCATGGTGACATGAGTTCTGTGAGGGCTCTGCTGAGGGATGGGGGGGAAGCCCCCCACGTCACCCAGGACCATGGTGACATGAGTTCTGTGAGGGCTCTGCTGAGGGATGGGGGGGAAGCCCCCCACGTCACCCAGGACCATGGTGACATGAGTTCTGTGAGGGCTCTGCTGAGGGATGGGGGGGAAGCCCCCCATGTCACCCAGGACCGTGGTGACATGAGTTCTGTGAGGGCTCTGCTGAGGGATGGGGGGGAAGCCCCCCACGTCACCCAGGACCATGGTGACATGAGTTCTGTGAGGGCTCTGCTGAGGGATAGGGGGGAAGCCCCCCATGTCACCCAGGACTGTGGTGACATGAGTTCTGTGAGGGCTCTGCTGAGGGATGGGGCGTGAGCATCAGGTGGGAAGGGGATATGAGGAGGGGGTCACCCATGAGGTGATGGTGGGACATGTGCCAGCATGACCTTGTGCCTGGTTTTTGTTGGGGTTTTTTTTTGGGGGGGGGACCTATTGCACCCCAGGAATTCCAACCCTGATGTCAAATGCAAATCCCATCACGATTAATTGAGATAATTAATTTTAATTGCTTTAGGGAAATGAACATCTCACCAGTTCCTCACTCCTCTGTCCCACCAGCATCGCTCCTCACCGGGACACCCAACATCCTCCACCCTGCCCTGAAAAAATTCCTCCAATTCCTTCATTTTTTTTAACTATTCTTGACTTTTTCTCACACTTTAAAAATATATAATAATTTATATATAAAAATATAAATAATATATAATAATATTTAAATACTAATATATAAATAATAATATATAATTATTAAGATATAATTAATGATGTATAAGTAATAATATATAAATAATAATATATGAATAATAACATATAAATAATAATATATTAATAATAATATATAATTATTAATAGATAATTAATAATATATAATTATTAATAGATAATTAATAAATATAAATAACCAGGCTGTGTCCTCCTGGGATGAATCACCACAGCCGAGAAGTCAAAGAAAGGAAAACAGCTCAATTCTCTGCACATCCATTTGGGTTTGAAGCCACCACCCTCCTCCTCCTTCTCCTCCTCCTCCTCCTCCTCCTCCTCCTCCTCCTCCTCCTCCTCCTCCTCCTCCTCCTCCTCCTCCTCCTCCTCCTCCTCCTCCTCCTCCTCCTCCTCCTCCTCCTCCTCCTCCTCCTCCTCCTTCTCCTCCTCCTCCTCCTCCCCCTCACCCCAGAGGCAGTTGTGCCGTTGGGTTTCTCCATGGGACCATCCCTGAAAAAAACCCCATAAAATCAAGGGAATGAGGAGCCTGGGAAAAACCACGACTGAGGGAAAAACAAACATCTCCAAGCCCAGGGCTGCGGATAAACACGGGAGTATTATTAGAAACCGAGGGGGAGCTGAATCAGAGCTGCTGATTGATGCTCTTCACTTCCTTCTGAGAAGTTCCTCCTTGGAAAACCACTTGGATTGTTCTTACCCGTGGGAGAAGAGCGAGTGGTTGGGTGGGGAGGGGTTGTGGTCCCAGATGTGATGCTGAGGGATATCAGGATGGCTTGGGTACGGTCACTCTCCTGTGGCACAGGTCCTCCTGGGACATGGAGGGTGGTTTTTCTTTGGTGGTTCCAAGGATGGAGGGGGCTGGTGGTCAGGGATGGGGTGACTGGAACCCAGGGATGGGGTGACATGTCCCAAAAAGGAGGTAACTGGTACTCAGAGATGGGTGACTGGTACCCAAGGATGGGTAACTGGTACCCAGGAAGGGGGTCACTGGTGTCCAGGGATGGTGGTAAATGGTACCTGGGGATGGTTATGACTGGTGACCAGGGATGGTTATGACTGGTGACCAGGGATGGGGTGACTGGTGCCCAAGGATGGAGGTGATTGGTGCCCAAGGATGGAGGTGATTGGTACACAGGGATGGAGGTGACTGGTACACAGGGATGGAGGTGACTGGTACCAGGGATGGAATTCGATGGTACCAGGGATGGAATTGGATGGTACCAGGGATGGAGGTTACTGGTGCCCAGGGATGGAGGTTACTGGTGTCCAGGGATGGAGGTTACTGGTACCAGGGATGAAGATGACTGGTACCAGGGATGGAGGTTACTGGTGTCCAGGGATGGAGGTTACTGGTGCCCAGGGATGGAGGTTACTGGTACCCAGCGATGGAGGTTACTGGTGCCCAGGGATGGAGGTTACTGGTGCCCAGAGATGGAATCGGATGGTACCAGGGATGGAGGTTGCTGGTACCAGGGATGGAGGTTACTGGTACCCAGGGATGGAGGTTACTGGTGCCCAGAGATGGAATCGGATGGTACCAGGGATGGAGGTTACTGGTACCAGGGATGGAGGTTACTGGTGCCCAGGGATGGAGGTTACTGGTGCCCAGAGGTGGAGGTTACTGGTACCAGGGATGGAGGTTACTGGTGCCCAGGGATGGAGGTTACTGGTACAAGGGACCTGAAGATGACTGGTACCCAGGGATGCCAGGGATCTCTGGGGCATCCCCATGGGCCAGTAGCTCCCACTATATCCCAGCTCCCACTCTGTCTTGGTTCCCACTATAGCCCAGCTCCCTCTAGTGGGATCTGCCCCAGGGAGAAGAATCCAGGGAGAGAAAAAATGTAGAAATCTCCATTCTCCTCCCATTTTTCCTCCCGAAGTGGGAGTGGGAGTCTGAAGGAGGAGCCAAGATTCAGGCTGCTCCTAGCACAACCCTACTACGAGACCCTGGAGAATCCTCCCCCACCAGCAGTGCGGAGCATCGGGAGCTGACAGCGGGGACAAGTCATAACAGGGGAAAAAAAACCAATTTGTGTTTATTTATCCTTAAAATTTTGGCACATTTTGGAGGGGTGGGAAGAATTTTGCTCCTCCTACGGCAGCTGCGGGAAGGATGAGCTGGGAAGGCCCCAAGAGACAAATCCCTCTCCCAATGTGGACTGAAATGCTCCACATTTTTCCTAAAACCATGTTTTTTTGCCCCAAAGTGAAGTATCACGGTCACAATCCCCACTACAGCTCACCCAGGGTATGGCTGAGCCCTGGCACAACTCGTTACACCGCTGACCTCAGAGAAACGCTGCCCAAGCAGCAAATCCCACTTCCAATGTGGACTGAAACATTCCACATTTTTCCTAAAGCCATGGTTTTTTGACCCAGAGAAACGTCTTGAGGTCCAAATCCCCACTGCCAGGGTATGGCTGAGCCCTGGCACAACTCGATACACCAATGACCTCAGAGAAACGCTGCCCAAGCAGCACATTCCACTCCCAATCTGGACTGAAAGGCTGCAGATTTGGCTAAAGCCGTATTTTTGTGCCCCAAAGAAAAGTTCTTGGGGTCCAAATCCCCACTACAGCTCACCCAGGGTATAGCTGAGCCCTGACACAACTCATTACACTGATGAGCGCAGAGAAAGGCTCCCCAAGCAACAAATCCCACTCCCAATCTGGACTGAAATGCTCCAGATTGTTCCTAAAGACATATTTTTTTGCCCCAAAGAAAATCTCAGGGTCAAAATCCCCACTACAGCTCACCCAGGATATGGCTGAGCCCTGGCACAACTCGTTACACCCCTGACCATGGAAAAACGCTGCCCAAGCAGCAAATCCCACTCCCAATCTGGACTGAAAAGCTCCAGATTTTTCCTAAAGCCACATTTTTATGCCCCAAAGAAAAGTCTCAGGCTCAGAATCCCCACTGCCAGAGTATGGCTGAGCCCTGACACAACTCGTTACACTGTTGACCATGGAGAAACGCTGCCCAAAATGAAAATCCCACTCCCAATCTGGACTGAAACGCTCCAGATTTTTCCTAAAGATATATTTTTTTGCCCCAACGCAAAGCCTCAGGGCCAAAGTTCCTGCTACAGCTCACCCAAAGACAACTGTACCAGCTGAGACCTGGTACGACTCGTTACACAGCTGATTGCAAAGAAATACTGCCAAAGATGCAAATCCAACTCCCAGTGTGGACTGAAACGCTCCAGAATTTTCCTAAAGCCATGTTTTTTTCCCAAAAATGAAGTATCACGGTCAGAATCCTAACTGCCAGGGTATGACTGAGCCCTGACACAACTCGTTACACCAGTGACCTCAGAGAAACGCTGCCCAAGCAGCAAATCCCACTCCCAATCTGCACTGAAATGCTCCAGATTTTTCCTAAAGCCAAATTTTTTGCCCCAAAGTGAATTCTCGAGGTCCAAATCCCCACTACCTGGTATGGCTGAGTCCTGTCATAACTCGTTACACAGCTGACCACAGAGAAATGCTGCCCAAGCAGCAAATCCCACTCCCAATCTGGACTGAAATGCTCCAGATTTTTCCTAAAGCCACATTTTTTTACCCCAAAGAAACGTCTATTGACCAATATCCCCGCTACAGCTCACTCGGGGTATGGCTGAGCCCTGGCACAACTTGTTACACCGCTGACCACGGAGAAACACTGCCCAAGCAGCACATTCCACTCCCAATGTGGACTGAAACTCTCCACATTTTTCCTAAAGTCATATTTTTTTGCCCCAAAGCAAAGCCTCAAGGTCAAAATCCCCACTACCAAAGTATGGCTGAGCCCTGGCAAAACTCATTACACCTCTGACCATGGAGAAACGCTGACAAAGCAGCAAATCCCACTCCCAATCTGGACTGAAACGCTCCAGATTTTTCCTAAAGCCACATTTTTTTACCCCAAAGTGAATTCTCGAGGTCCAAATCCTCACAGGCAGGGTATGGCTGAGACCTGGCACAACTCGTTACACCCCTGACTGCAGAGAAACGCTGCCCAAGCAGCAAATCCCACTCCCAATGTGGACTGAAATGCTCCAGATTTTCCCTAAAGCCATGTTTTTTTGCCCCAAAGCGAAGTCTCAGGGTCAAAATCCGCCCTCCCAGGGTGTTTTATCACTATTATTATCCCCAGGGATTTTCAAACATCTTCAAATGCTTTAACAAAGGACCTGGCAGGTCCTGTCCTGCCTCCACCCCCGCCTCTGAGTGCAGGCTGAGACCGTGCACACCTCGGTGCATGGAATGATGCCGCTCACAGCCACTCCAGGGGGTTTGACCCTGACACTTCACTTTGGGGCAAAAAAATGCGGCTTTAGGAAAAATCTGGAGCGTTGGAGTTCACACTGGGAGTGGGATTTGCTGCTTGAGCTGCATTTATCCATAGTCAGCAGTGTAACGAGTTGTGCCAGGGCTCAGCCATAGCCTGGTAGTGGAGATTTTGAACTCGAGACTTTTCTTTGGGGCAAAAAAATGTGGCTTGAGGAAAAATCTGGATCATTGCAGTCCAGATTGGGAGTGGGATTTGCAGCTTGGGCAGCTTTTCTCTGCAGTCACGGGTGTAACAAGTTGTGCCAGGGCTCAGCCGTACCCTGGGTGAGCTGTAGTGGGGATTTTGACTTCCAGATGTTTCTTTGGGGCAAAAAAATATGGCTTTAACCAAATCTGGAGCGTTTCAGTCCAGATTGGGAGTGGGATTTGCTGCTTGGGCAGCGTTTCTCCATGATCAGCAGTGTAACGAGTTGTGCCAGGGCTCAGCCATACCCTGAGTGAGCTGTAGCGGGGATATTGGTCAATAGACGTTTCTTTGGGGTAAAAAAATACGGCTTTAGGAAAAATCTGGAGCATTTTGGTCCAGACTGGAAGTGGAATTTGCTGCTTGGGCAGCGTTTCTCCATGGTCAAGGGTGTAACGAGTTGTGCCAGGACTCAGCCATACCCTGGTAGTGGGGATTTTGAGCCTGAGACTTTTCCTTTGGGGCAAAAAACCATAGCTTTAGGAAAAATCTGGAGCATTTCAGTCCAGATTGGGAATGGGATTTGCTGCTTGGAGAGCATTTCTCTGCAATCAGCGATGTAACGAGTTGTGCCAGGGCTCAGCTGTACCCTGGTAGTGGGGATTTGGACCTCGAGAATTCACTTTGGGGCAAAAAAAATGTGGCTATAGGAAAAATCTGGAGCATTTGAGTTCACACTGGGAGTGGGATTTGCTGCTTGGGCAGAGTTTCTCTGTGGTCAGCAGTGTAACGAGTTGTGCCAGGACTCAGCCATACCTTGGTAGTGGGGATTTGGACCCTGAGACTTTATTTTGAGTCAAGAAAATGTGGCTTTAGGAACAATCTGGAGTATTTCAGTCCAGATTGGGAGTGGGATTTGCTTCTTGGGCAGAGTTTCTCTATGGTCATGGGTGTAACGAGTTGTGCCAGGGCTCAGCCATACCCTGGCAGTGGTGATTTTGACCCTGAGACTTCACTTTGGGGCAAAAAATTATGACTTTAGGAAAAATCTGTAGTGTTTCAGTCCAGATTGGAAGTGGAATTTGCTGCTTGGGCAGCGTTTCTCCATGATCAGCAGTTTAATGAGTTGTACCAGGGCTCAGCCATACCCTGGCAGTGAGGATTTTGAGCCTGAGACTTTTCTTTTGGGCAAAAAAAATGTGGCTTTAGGAAAAATCTGGAGCTTTTCAGTCCAGATTGGGAGTGGGATTTGCTGCTTGGGCAGCGTTTCTCTGCAGTCAGGAGTGTATCGAGTTGTGCCAGGGCTCAGCCATACTCTGGTAGTGGAGATTTTGAACTCGAGACTTTTCTTTGGGGCATAAAAATGCGACTTTAGGAAAAATCTGGAGCTTTTCATCCCAGATTGGGAGTGAGATTTGCAGCTTGGGCAGCGTTTCTCTGTGGTCAGCTGTGTAACGAGTTATGACAGGACTCAGCCATACAAGGTAGTGGGGATTTGGACCTCGAGAATTCACTTTGGGCCAAAAAATTTGGCTTTAGGGAAAATCTGGAGCATTTCAGTCCACATTGGGAGTGGGATTTGCTGCTTTGGCAGCGTTTCTCCATGGTCAGCGGTGTAATGAGTTGTGCCAGGGCTCAGCCATACCCCGAGTGAGCTGTAGCGGGGATATTGGTCAATAGACTTTTCTTTGGGGTAAAAAAATACGGCTTTAGGAAAAATCTGGAGCGTTTCAGTCCCCATTGGAAATGGGATTTGCTGCTTGGGCAGCATTTCTCCGAGGTCAGCAGTGTAATGAGTTGTGTCAGGGCTCAGCCACACCCTGGCAGTGAGTATTTTAACCCTGAAACGTCACTTTGGGGTAAGAGAATACAGCTTTAGGAAAAATCTGGAGCGTTTCAGTCCACTTTGGGAGTGGGATTTGCTGCTTGGCAGCATTTCTCCATGGTCAGGGGTGTAATGAGTTGTGCCAGGACTCAGCCATACCCTGGCAGTGAGGATTTTGACCCTGAGATTTCACTTTGGGGCAAAAAATTATAACTTTAGGAAAAATCTGGAGTGTTTCAGTTCCCATTGGAAATGGGATTTGGTGCTTGGGCAGCGTTTCTCTGCAATCAGCGGTGTAATGAGTTGTGCCAGGGCTCAGCCATACCCTGGTAGTGGGGATTTGGACCTTGAGAATTCACTTTGGGGCAAAAAAAATGTGGCCTGAGGTAAAATCCGGAGCATTTGAGTTCACATTGGGAGTGGGATTTGCTGCTTTAGCAGAGTTTCTTTATGGTCAGCAGTGTAACGAGTTGTGCCAGGGCTCAGCCATACTCTGGTAGTGGAGATTTTGAACTCGAGACTTTTCTTTGGGGTAAAAAAATGTGGCTTGAGGAAAAATCTGGATCATTTCAGCCCAGATTGGGAGTGGGATTTGCTGCTTGGGCAGCGTTTCTCTGCAGTCAGTTGTGTAACGAGTTGTGGCAGGGCTCAGCCATACCCCGAGTGAGCTGTAGCGGGGATATTGGTCAATACTTTTCTTTGGTGTAAAAAAATGTGGCTTTAGGAAAAATCTGAAGCGTTTCAGTCCACATTGGGAGTGGGATTTGCTGCTTGGCCAGCGTTTCTCCATGGTCAGGGGTGTAACGAGTTGTGCCAGGGCTCAGCTATACTGTGGGTGAGCTGTAGTGGGGATTTTGACCCTGAGACTTCACTTTGGGGCAAAAAATTATGACTTTAGGAAAAATCTGGAGCATTTCAGTCCACATTGGGAGTGGGATTTGCTGCTTGGGGAGCATTTCTCTGCAATCACGGGTGTAACGAGTTGTGTCAGGGCTCAGCCGTACCCTGGGTGAGCTGTAGTGGGGATTTTGATCTCCAGACGTTTCTTTGGGGCAAAAAAATATGGCTTTAACCAAATCCGGAGCGTTTCAGTCCAGATTGGGAGTGGGATTTGCTGCTTGGGCAGCGTTTCTCTATGGTCAGGGGTGTAACGAGTTGTGCCAGGGCTCAGCCATACCCCAAGTGGGGATTTTGACCCTGAAACTTCACTTTGGGGCAAAAAATTATGACTTTAGGAAAAATCTGGAGTGTTTCAGTTCCCATTGGAAATGGGATTTGCTGCTTGGGCAGCGTTTCTCCATGGTCAGCAGTGTAATGAGTTGCACCAGGGCTCAGCCATACCCTGGCAGTGGAGATTTTGACCCTGAAACTTTTCTTTTGGGGCAAAAAATATATATATATATATATCTTTAAAAAAGGCCAATCCGAAAGGAAATCTCAAGGTGTTTACAAAGAGTTGCGCTGCTAAAAATAACCGGCTCATATTTGAGACGGCCCTAAAAATAGGCAACGCTGCTGGAGTGGCCAAACCCTCCCAGGAATTTCCTGTGGGCTGCGGGCCGCCTGCAGGGGGGTCCGGGCCCGGCGGCTGCGGGCCGCCTGCAGGGGGGTCCGGGCCCGGCGGCTGCCGGGACCGTCGGCATCGCTCGGCTTCTTCTTTCCTGGGTGATGAGGAGATAAAACCTCCGTTGGGCCCCTCCATGCACAGCAGGATCCAACCTGGCTCCTTCCCTGCTCTGGGCAAGGATGGATTTAACCCTTTTTTATCCATCCTTCATCCTTGATAACATCTAAAGAGGTTTGGGTGGGATTGAGGGAGAGGTTTTGGTTTTTAAATCTATCTGTGGAAAGCTCAACCTTTATAGTAGACACTGGAGAATCTACTCGGGCAATGACATGAAGGGATTGACTCAAAGGAGGTGATGTGGGAAGGATCTTCTGCAGATGGAGGGATCCCACTGCTCATCCTGGGGACAAGTGATCCCGTCAGAGGGCTTGGGGGTGTTGCTGCAGCTGGGTCACCGTCACGGTGTCATCACGGTGTCATCACGATGTCACGGTGTCATCACGGTGTGCTGGGGCTGGGGTTACAATTTAAATGAGGCAGGGATTGCAAAGGGAAGGGGTTTGGGATTACAACCCAGGTGGATTAAGGATTAAAAGACAAATGGACCCAGGATTGTGGTGCAGATGGGTCTGGGATTGCAACAGGAATGGGTTTGGGATTAGAACCCAGATGGGTCTGGGATTACAAGAGGAATGGATTTGGGATTGCAACCCAGATGGGTCTGGGATTGCAACAGGAATGGGTTTGGGATTGCAACCCAGATGGGTCTGGGATTAAAACAGGAATGGGTTTGGGATTACAACCCAGATGGGTCTGGGATTAAAACAGGAATGGGTTTGGGATTACAACCCAGATGGGTCTGGGATTAAAACAGGAATGGGTTTGGGATTGCAACCCAGATGGGCCTGGGATTAAAACAGGAATGGGTTTGGTATTACAACCCAGATGGGTCTGGGATTAAAACAGGAATGGGTTTGGGATTGCAACCCAGATGGGCCTGGGATTAAAACAGGAATGGGTTTGGGATTACAACCCAGATGGGTCTGGGATTAAAACAGGAATGGGTTTGGGATTGCAACCCAGGTGGGTCTGGGATTACAAGAGGAATGGATTTGGGATTACAACCCAGATGGGTCTGGGATTACAACCCAGATGGACGCAGGTTTGCCACCCAGATGGGTCTGGGATTACAACACATATGGGTCTGGGATTACAATAGGAAAGAGTTTGCAATCACAACCCAGAGGGATCAGGGATTACAACCCAGATGAGCCTGGGATTGCAAACCAAATGGGTCTGGAATTACAACGAAGGTGAGCCCAGGGTTGTGATGGGTCTGGGATTATGACAGGAATGGGTTTGGAATTGGAACAGGAATGGGTTTGGGATCGCAACGCAGATGAGCCTGGGATTATAACCCGGATGGACCCAGGATTGCAGCCCAGGTGGGTCTGGAATTGCAATGCAGATGGAGCCAGGGCTGCAATCTTGATGAGTATGGGATTAAACCAGGAATGGATTTGGGATTGCAGCCAGATGGATCTGGGATTGGAACCCAAATAAACCTGGGATTGCAACCCAGATGGACCCAGGATTGCAGCCCAGGTGGGTCTGGGATTGCAATCAGATGGGTCTGGGATTGCAATGAAGATGGGCTCAGGGTTGCAATCCTGATGGGTCTGAGATTGCACCAGGAATGAGTTTGGGATTGCAGCCACATGGATCTGGGATTGGAACCCAAATGGGCCCAGATTTGCACCCTAGATGGGTCTGGGATTGGAACTCAAATGGGCACAGATTTGCACCCCAGATAGGTCTGGGATTGGAAGAGAAATGGGTTTGGGATTGCAGCACAGATGGACCTGGGATTGTAGCCCAATTAGGGGGTTGCAGCCCAATTGGGTTTGGGATTGGAAATCAGATGGGCCCCAGATTACAACCTAAATGAGTCCCAGACTGCAACCCAGTCTGGCCCAGGTTTGCAACCCAGTCGGCTCTGGGAATGGAACCCAGATGGGTCTGGGGTTGCAACCCAAATAAAACAGGGATTAAACCAGAAATGGATCTGGGATTGGATCCCAGAAGAGGCCAAGATTGCAACCCAGGTGGGACCAGGATTGGAACCGAAATGGATCTGGGATTGCAACCCAGATGGGTCTGGAACTGGAGCCCAGAATGATCTGAGATTGCACCCCAGGTGAGTCTGGGATTGCAACCCAAATAAAACAGGGATTAAAATGAAATGAGTCTGGGATTGGATTCCAGAAGAGGCCAGGACTGCAACCCAGGTGGGACTGGGATTGCAACCCGACTGGGATTGGAGCCCAGAATGGTCTGGGATTGAAACCAAGACAGGTCCGGGATTGCAACCCAGATGGGTCCAGGATTGCAACCCAGATGGATCTGGGATTGCAACCCAGATGGGCCCAAATGGATCTGGGATTGTAACCTAGATGGGTCTGGGATTGGAGCCCAGAATGGTCTGGGGTTACCACCCAAATTGGTCTGGGATTGGATCCCCAGAGCTCAAGATTACAGCCCAGATGGGACCAGGGATGTAACCCGCACGGATCTGGGATTGCAACCCAAGTGGGTCCAGGATTGAACCCGGATTTGGTCCGGGATTGCAGCAGAAATGGGTCTGGGATGACCACGGTGCTGCAGAAGGATCTGCAGGAGCCGCTGCATTGCAAACAGCCTCATTAACCCCATCCCAATTAGCTGTGCTGGGTGCAGCACCAGCACCCATCCTGCCCACGCTGGGTGCTGTGGGTCCCTGATCCCACTGCTGGGGTGTGTTTAGGCTGGTGCAGCTCCTCTCTCATTACATGCACTGAGTTGGCCGTTCTCTGCCATACACCCCAGGGTGGGCACTGGGATACACTGGGATGGGTGGGTGCATAGCACCCATCCTGACCCCCCCACTCAGCACCCTCCGTGGGGTGAGATGTTCATCACCCTCATTACCAAGAGGAAATTTCCTGGCTGCAGTGGGAGGGCGCAGCCCTGCTGCACGCCGTTGCTATGGCAACAGGGCTGAGCGGCTAATTAGATTTTAATTAATGAAGCAGGAAGGGGAATGTTACAAACAGATGCGAGCAGGGTGCATCACCCGGGAGGCTGAAGTGACGATGTGGGAGGGGAGCAGGTTTACTCCGTGCCTCAGTTTCCCTCTTTGCAATATTGGGGAGGGGGAAATCCTACCTGGATACCCTCAAATCGATGATGGAGACCCCAAAGATGCTGAGCACCCCCAACCCAGCATCCCCCATTCACCCCCTCTCCCTAAAAACCCCACACCCTAAGAAATCATCACCCCTCCCTCCACACCGTACAGCACCCTCCTCGGGTGAAGCTTCTCCAGCAGGATCCAACCCTTCCTGTCTCCGCATCTCTGTGTGTGTGGGCACGGCTCTGCCTCCATCTCCCATCGCCCCGCATCTCCCGGGGACCGGAGACTGGCGTGTGCCGTTAACGGACGCAGGCGCACGCCGGCCGCACGCATCCTGCAGCCTCTCTGCGGGAGGGCTTTATAGATCTATATATACACATATATATTGATTTATATTTATATATAGAGAGAGAGAGAGACACTGAATCTTATAGATATAAATAACTCCTCTATTTTCTTTCTCTCCTTGCTGCATCCCGGCGCAGCGTTCTGATTTATTTCCAAGGGGAGATTTAGGGATAACACATCCATATCCAGATCCAGATCCATATCTATATATCCATATATATATATATATATATATAATATTTTTTATTCCTTGGACTGCGTGGGACGGATTGACCCCCCCCCCACCCCCAGGACCCGCATGCTGCAGATGGTGAGGACTCTGGCGCAGTTCACCATCGCGCTGGAGGACATGAGAGATCTCGGGGACGGGATCGACGCGGCCTTTGCCACCTCCGGGCTCGGTGGGACGGCTGAAGAATTACCGGAAAAAAATGGCAACAATCGTGGTGGTACCGAGGTGATGAGAAATGAGGGATGAAGGTTTTTCAAGGGTTGAGGGTGGTGGTCCCAAAACAACAACTTGGGGGGTGGGGGAAGGGGGGGGAAAGGGGAGCAGAGGGGGTGTCTGGTGGGATGGAAAGGGTTATATTGGGGGTGGGGAGGGTGGATGGATGCGTCATGTTTGGACACGTGTGCGCCCACAGCTGGTATCTGCGGGGTCTGGACCATGATTGCCGTGGCAACGGTGCCTCCATCTCCATCCTCATCCTCATCCCTTGGGGTTCTCCAGATTGTGGGGAGACAGGGATGCTCCCACCATAAGAGGGTGATGGGGGTGGGGAGGGGGGGCTGGAGCCATCACCCCCTAAATGTTGATTTACACCATGGAGGGGGTGGGTTAGTGGGGAAATACCCCAATTCCCATCATGGCAGGGGCTGATCCTGAGGGTGCTGAGCATCCCGGAGGGGCAGGATGCAGCTGGAGCGTGGTGGGGGGTCCCCAGGGGGTGCTGATGGAGACTGAAGCAACATCAAGCTCTGTGGGGGAGAAGCTTTGCTGGGGTTAGGGGTGCAGTGGGACACATCCTGCCCACACCTGGGTACCACTTCACCCTGCCAGGATGGTGCGTGACCCCCAACTCCAGGAATTTCCCCCCCCTCTTCCCCCCACCAGGATAATCTGTAACAATGGGGGAAAAAATCCCCTTGCCAACGGTTGGGCCTCATCCTGCACCTCCTTGTGGCTGTGAAAGCTGGTGTGGTGCGTGGTGCTGAGCTTGTTCAGGTCACAGATCCAGCCCTTGGCTTCTGTAGTTGGGACAACCCTGGAAAACGGTGGGAACATCCTATTGAGGTGGAGAACTTGAGGTGGAGAACTTGAGGTTGTGTGAGGGTTGGGGAAACTGAGGCAGAGCTCTGCACCCCCAAAGCCCATCCTCTGGTAGGTGTCCTTCAGCTCATAATGACAACAAATTAATCCAGAGGTGAGATCGTTGATGAACTTCAGGTTGTAACGAAGAGGGGAGGTCTAAGCTGGTGTCCCTGAGGACCCCGACGTCATCGTGTTTTGGGGGAGCAGATTTTCTGGGCGGGCTTTGACCCGTCACCATAATATTTGTCTCTAGATAGTTTCCTCCTTGCTTGGTTGAAAAGTCTGGTATCAGCTTGGTGGGTGAGTGGGGAAACTGAGGCACGGCTCTGTTCTTGAGCATCGAGGAGGATCTGGCCAGGATCCTTCCCCATTGCTCCCTGGGGACCACCGAGGAGATGGTGGCCTCTGTCCATCGTGAGGGTGGTTGGGTTAAGGTTTCCTTCTGTGTTTGCAGAGTGGCTGTGTGGCACTTGTGTCCCCACCAGGAGTAGTAGGAGGGACACAGCCCCACGTGGCTGGAGGACACAGACTCATCCCACCAGGAGATGTGAGCTGTGGAGGTCTGGTGGCTTCAGCAACCTCCATAGAGGCAACAAGTCAGGGGAACCTGCTCCCAACATCTTGTGGTGGCCAGGTGGGACATCTCTGTGGCCAGGGCTGATGGGATGTCCAAGCACCAAGGACCTTTGGAGCGTCCTTGTCCACAGGGACTTTGGGGTACCTGTGCACCTACAGCATTTGGGGTGTCCCTGCACCCGTGGCCTTTGGGGTGTCTCCAGTAATGGTGTCTCTGTGCCCAGGTTCTTTGGAGCGTCTCCACTTCTGGAGCCTTTGGGGCATCTCTGTACCCATGGCCTTAGAGGTGTCCAAGCACCCAGGGACTTTAGGGTGTCTGATACCCACAGCTTGAGGTGTCTCCAGAGCCTTTGGATGGTCTCCATGAACAGGACCATTTCAGTGTCTCCATAGCCAGCACCTTGGAGCATCTCCTTTCCCATGGTCTCTGTATCCAAAAGTTCTGGGGCTTCTCACACCCAGGGTGTTTGGAGAACCTCCACAACCAAAACTTTTGGAATATCTCTGCACCCAGGGACCTTGGAGCATCTCTGCACCAAAATATTTGGGGGCTTCTCACCCCCAGGACCTCTGGAACATCTCCACACCAAAGACTTTTGGGGTATCACTGCACCTAAGCTGTTTCTGGAGCATCTTGGCACCAAAATATTTGGGGTGTCTTTGTATCTTAGGACCTCTGAAGTGTCCCTGCACCCAAAATATTTGGAGTGTCTCATGCCCAGGCCCTTTGGAGCATCTCTGCACCCAAAACTTCTGGGGTGTCTTGGGAACATTTCTGCACCCAAAATTTTGAGGGTGTCTCTGTTTCCTTGGAACATCTCCACACCCAAGGTTTGGGGTATTTCTACACCCAAAACTTTTGGGGTATCTCAGCACCCAGGTTCTCCAGAGTGTCTCTGCACCCAAACTTTTGGGGTGTCATTGCACCCAGGGTCTCTGGAGCTTCTCTGCACCCAAACCTTTGGGGTGCCTCAGCACCCAGGGTCTCTGGAGCTTCTCTGCACCCAAACCTTTGGGGTGTCTCACACCCTGGGCTCTGGAGCTTCTCTGCACCCAAACCTTTGGGGTGTCATTGCACCCAGGGTCTCTGGAGCTTCTCTGCACCCACACCTTTGGGGTGTCATTGTACTCAAGGCCCCTGCAGCATCTCACACCCCAAACTTTTGGGGTGTCTCACACCCCGGGCTCTGGAGCATCTTGCCCCGAGGCTGAGCTGCAGGAATATCGCCCTGGGTGCTGCGTGCGAGAGGGTTCTCTGAGCTCCACAACCAAGAAGACCTTGACCCATCTTCTCCCCACAACTGGCAGATGATCCCACACCATCACCTCCCTGTGCCTCCCACCACCCCATTAATCCTCCTCCTGTGGGACCACAGCCCTGGGGTGCTGAGCAGGAGACAAATTCCTACGGGACCGCTCCGAGTGGACCTGCTGGAGAGACAGAGAAGGTGCTGGGACCAACCCATGTAGGGTTGTGAGAACCAGGGCGGGTTCCTGACGCGGTGGTGGAGGAAACCAGGAGTCTCTCATGTACTTCCTAATCCTCCCAGATTCCTCCATGGGAGTGGAGAGGGAGTGGAGAGAAGCTGGACACCAGCCGGGTTCCTCCAACGTTCAACCTCTCCACCACGTTGTCACTGATACCCACCACGGAGCTCCACTCCATTGTGTCACCCCAAAACTCATCTTGTCTTTCTTGTCACCTCGATAGGACATGAGGAAACACGTCATCATGACACTGCTGGACACGGAACAGTCCTACGTGGAGTCCTTGCGCACCTTGATGCAGGTAACGTGGCACGGTCAGGGCTGGGACACCCCAAAACAACGTCATGATGTGACTGTCCCTTGCTTGTCACCATCCCCAGGACCCCAAGTCAGACCTCAAGCTGTGGGTGCTCTACCAGCACCCATGTGGTGTGGGGTTGGGTTGGGGATGGGTGGCAGAGGGGATGTTGGGGACAGCAGGACTGGTGGTGGGAGCAGAGTGACAGTAGTGTCAACATTGGGGTGTGAGGGTCACCTCTGTCCCCCAGATCAAACCCAAATCATTCCTGGTGGGTTGTCACCTGCTGGGTATCTTGTCCCCAAGTCCCTTCCTGTACTTGCCCCACCAAAGTTCTTCCTCCTGTTGCATCCCATCTCTTGGGACGTTGCTGATGGTCACCCCATGATGGGGGACCCTTTACACCCCCCATTCCATGTCCCCCCATCATCTGCTCAGGTGACATCACCTGCAACCATGGATCAAGGGTTTCTCTAGGTCCTTTTTTTACTGAGCTGGTTCCAACCCCCCTGGAGGAACCTGGCCAAGGAGAGTCCACCCCACATTTCAGATGTTAATGAAGCTGTTTCAGAAGGTTAATGGTGGTCAACGCCCTAGAGACCCGGTCACGATGGCCTAGGTGTGGGTTGTCCAACCACATTGTAGGTGTGGGTTGTCCAACCACATCACAGCAGGTAGAAACACCAAAAAAATCAGAGACAAAGCAGTGCCTGTAGGACATCTGCTGGGCATGTCCATGAGGACATGGGACACCCATCATCTCAACACCCAGTGCTCCTCATCAATCCCCTGTGAGGATGTCCCCATGGTGGACCCAGATGTTGCTCCAGGAGGGAAGGACCTTTTGAGGCTGTTCCTAGTGCAGATATTGACTTGGAGGGGTGAGAGGACCCTGGCCATGGGGCTTATTTTAGGAGAAGCTGTACAGGGTTTGGGGTCAGGTGGTGTCCCTGCTGGTCTTGGCATGGACAGAGGCTGTGCCATGAGTTGTGTCCTCCTCTGAGGTGGGACAGAAGGCTGGTTGGAGAGAGGACAGATATGCTGGAGCTCACTGGTTCCCCACTGGAGGGACTGGTTGGACACTGGTGGCATCAGTGCCTGAGCTCTTGACTGTGGGACACATCCTGGCATGGTGCAACCAGGGGGAGCTGGCTTCTGGGGTGGGTCAGAGGACTCCAGGTGCCCCCAGGTCCCTGTCTTAGCTGGGACAAGGTGCTTTGATCTGTGATGTGGCCCGGTGGCAGGTAGCACAGTGGCTGTGAGGGACAGGGACCACCTTGGAGCATCATCTTCCAGTCCAGTCAAGATGGTGCATGGACAAGCCCTGCCTGTGCTCCTCATCTGCCAAGGCTGGAGGTATCTCCACGCTTTTCTTCTCCATCTGGTCCTTGCTTCCTTGATTTCATGGTGGGTGGGATACATGGCAGAGCCCAGCCCAACTCCTGCTGAAGGTGTTGGCCACAGCAGAGCAGGTGAAGCAGGTTATGAACCTCAGGAAGAATTTGGCCTTTCTAACTTGGGTTTTCACGAGATACCCACCATCAGCCTGAGGAACCTCATCCTTGGGGGATGACTTCTCCCTCGCCAGCTTGGATGGAGATGTCCAGTGCAACTTGAGGTGGGTCCTATCCTCACCACTCAGCTCCATGGTCCTCCCAACATCCTGAAGGACACCAGCACCCCAGGGTGGGACTGAGGAGGCAAGGCCTGAGAAGACCTTCCTCAAAGCCAGCTCTCCTGTTCCTGAGGACACTGCTTCTCTCCACATCTCTGCCCCATGGTGGGAGGAAAGGGTTTTCATAGAGCTTCCCACCCAGCCTTGCAGAAGACCTGCTCTTGTCCCACTTTTCCTACTGACCCCGAGCATCTCTCATTGGCCATTGCCCAAGAGATGCTGATGGTGAGGAGGTCCAGGACTTGAACCAGTGCCTCCACCTCGCTCACCCCAGCTCCTCTTGGTCCCAAACACCCTAAATCCCAATGGGGACCCACCAGCTTTTGCATCCCAGGGTCGTGTTGCCATGATTCCCTAGTTGAGTCAGGCCCTGTAGCAGATGGAGGTGACCAAGGACCATGACAGCAAAGCTTTGGAGCCTCTCAAGGCCATGGCTGCAGGACACTGTGCTTTGGGGGTTCCTCATGTAGACCTGCCCTGCTCCCCACTGTGCTGTGGGGTTACAGTGGGTGGGATGGGACTCTTGGGGGTATGGGAACCAAAACCTGCTGAGACCCAGCACTGTCTGATCCCTCTGATGGACACCACAACCCAACGTTCACTGAGGGAACCCCCTGCTGCAGGATGCCACCAATCCCCATATTTACAGGGGTTGGAAAATTCCTATTGAGGGGGTGGGAGAAGAAATCTATGGGGACCTCCATGTCTTTGCTTCACCACAGGGTTACATGAAGCCACTGAAGCAACCTGAGAACTCGCTGTTGTGTGATCCATCGCTGGTGGATGAGATCTTTGACCAGATCCCCGAGCTACTGGAGCACCACGAGCAGTTCCTGGAGCAGATCCACGACTGCGTGCAGAACTGGCACGAGAAGCAGAAAGTGGGCGACCTCCTCGTGCAGTCGGTAGGTCCTCATGGGGTGGATTTCCCCTGAGGAACCTGCTCTCAGGCATGGCCCCAGCAGGAGAAGTTTTGGAGCAGGAGGTAGATTAAAGGATGGACCAAACACACCTGAGATGGAGAACAGGAGACAATCTCCAGACCTGCTGTCTGCTTAGCGTAACGGCGGGTGTGGGGGTGACCAGTTGGGGCTTGGAGCAGCTTCTTCCAGGCTTGCCTGGGTTGTCCATGCTTGACTTATCCTTTTTTGCCCTTCTTTTTCCCTCCCAGTTCTCCAAGGACGTGCTGGTGAACATCTACTCTGCCTACATCGATAACTTCCTCAACGCCAAGGATGCCGTCAGGATCGCCAAGGAAGCCCGACCAGCATTCATGAAGTTCCTGGAGGTGGGTCCTGGTTCCTCTTCCACTAGAGGCTGACCAAGGTCCAGAGCCACCTGCGAGGCTGCTGGTGGAGCAGGATGGGAGTTAATGGGACTAAACTGGTCATCTATGGTCAGACTGGGATTTTCCCTCCAACTTTCTTCTTGGTTTTATTGCAAAGAGGCCAGGTTGGGATGGACTGGAGTCACTCCAGGTGGTGTTAGAAGGAGTCACTCCAGGTGGTGTAAAAAGGAGTCACTCTGATTCCAAACAGGTGTTGCTCCATGTCCTGGGCTGGTGGCATGTCAGGTCCCTGCTTTGTCCCACCTAACAGGCTCGTCCTTGTTCCCCACCGGTGTTTTGCAGCAAAGCATGCGGGAGAACAAGGAGAAGCAGGCGCTGTCCGACCTGATGATCAAACCAGTGCAGAGGATCCCACGATACGAGCTGCTGGTCAAGGTGGGTGTGGGCAGGAGGGTGTCTGTGATGGCAGCAGGTGAGACCATGGCTCCTTCTCACCTCCATGTAACGGGAGCTGCTAGGGGTCTCACATCTCCCCTGGTCACTTTTCGTAGAATCATTGAATGGTCTGGGTTGGGAGGGACCTCAAAGCTCCTCCAGTTCCAACCCCCCTGCCAGCAGCAGGGACACCTTCCACTAGACCAGGTTGCTCAAAGCCTCAGCCAACCTGGCCCAGAACACTTCCAGGGAGGAGCAGACACAGCTTCTCTGGCCAACCTGGGACAGGGTCTCACCACCCTCACACCAAACAATTTCTTCCTCACATCTCAGCTCCAGCTCCCCTCTGACACTTTCAAGCCATCACCCCTTGTTCTCTCACTCCCTGCCCTTGGCCAAAGTCCCTCCCCAGCCTTCCTGGAGCCCCTTCAGGTACTGGGAGGCCACTAGAAGGTCTCCCCGGAGCCTTCTCTTCTGCAGGCTGAACAGCCCCAACTCTCTCAGCCTGTCCTCACAGCAGAGCTGCTCCAGCCCTGGCATCATCCTCGTGGCCTCCTCTGCACTGGCTCCAGGAGCTCCATGTCCTTGTGCTGTTGGTGGCCCCAGCACTGGAGGCAGCACTGCAGAGGGGGTCTCAGGAGAGCGGAGCAGAGGGGCAGAATCCCCTCCCTGGCCCTGCTGCCCACGCTGCTCTGGGTGCAGCCCAGGACACGGTTATTGGCTCTGTGCTGCCAGCGCACGGTGCCGCCTCATGTGGAGCTTCTGGTCCCCCAGCACCCCAAGTCCTTCTCCTCAGGGCTGCTCTCCAGCCATTCTCCTCCCAGCCTGGATCTGTGCTTGGGGTTGCCCTGACCCAGGTGCAGGACCTTGCCCTTGGCCATGTTGAACTCCATGAGGTGTGCACGGATTTCCCATCCCTTGACACAAAGTTGGTGTCCCCAGGCATGCGTGCAGCTCTGACCTCCTGAGGATGGTCACCCTGAGGACTGTCACCTCACTGTCCCCCTCAGCATGTCCCTACAGATGTGCAGTCCCCTTGCCCTCTACCTTTCTGCTGGGAGACTGGACATTGCGGTGCCATTTTGGTACTGGTCACACTGCCACTCGCTCTGTGCCTCAGTTTCCCCATGCCAGGGTCACTCTCCCTGGCACTGAGGCTGGTGGCCGTGTGCTTTCAGAGAAGCATAAAATGATTTTGGTTGGTGGGACCTTCACAGATCATCTAGTCCAATCCTACTACCGTGTGCAGGGACATCTTCCACTCAATCAGGTTGCTCAAAGTCCCATCCAACCTCATCTTCAACACTTCCAGAGATGAATTTCAGATGCCCATGCAAGGTGATGATGACCTCTCAGCATCTGGTGGCCTCTTTAGAGATGGCTGGTGGTGGCCTAAGCTCAAGGCTTTGTTTCTTTACAAAACCTTTCCTGCATGGGGCTGGTTTCCATCCCCAGCAACCAGAGCAGCACGGTGGGGACTTTTGTTTGGAGGTGTCATGGCATTGCTGATGCCCATGGGTGACATCCCACCTGTGTCCCCATGACAGGACCTGCTGAAGCACACACCAGAGGACCACCCCGACCACCCTTTCCTCATCGATGCCCAACGCAACATCAAGCAGGTGGCCGAGAGGATCAACAAGGGCATGAAGAGCGCGGAGGAGGTGGAGAGGAACGCCCGGATCGTGCAGGAGATCGAGTCCCACATTGAAGGGATGGAGGACGTACGTACAGGGGGTCTCAGACAGGGTCTAGCTTTCCTTCTCCCCAAAATGCAACCATTTGTGGTCTTTCTGGGTCACCCCAAGCTGGGCCACTTGTCTTCTCCTCCAGGTCCTTCTTTCCCCATCATCACTTGGCCTTGGTGGGTTCCAGGGGCTTTGGGAAGGGGCTGGGGTGTCAGTTGTGAGCTGAGGGGCCACAGGGGCAGGGATGAAGCCCACGAGGGTCCCCCCAAGGGACTCCCTGCTCACGAGCCTCCTTGTCCCCACAGCTCCAGGCCCCGCTCCGCAGGTTCCTGCGCCAGGAGATGGTCGTGGAAGTGGTAAGAGCGGGGTGGTGCCCTGTCACCATCAGGGCCATGGGACCACACTGTGGATGGGGCAGTGGGAGGCTCTGGCTGTGGGTCATGGGATGCCTCTGTGGCCATGGGAGGCTACAGATGGATGGATGGTTGGTTGGATGGATGGATAGATGATTGGATGGATGGATGGATGGATGGATGGTTGGATGGATAGATTGATGGATGGATGGATGGATGGATGGATGGATGGATGGATGGATGGACAGACAGATGGATGGATGGAAAAAACAGATGGATAGATTGATGGATGGTTGGATGGATGGATGGATAGATGGATGGATGGATGGATGGATGGATGGATGGTTGGATGGATAGATGGACAGATGGATGAAAGACAGATTGTTGGGGATAATACAAAGTTCCCCAAGTGTGTGTGAGAAGATGGATTTGGGAGGAGGCAGGAAGCAGGGAGAGCCTGCAGCAGCCCCTGGCCAGGGGTGGATAATGATGCTGGAGGTGGAGACCACGGGGGTCCTGGTGAGCCCATCCCTGGTGTTCCCATGGCCCTGGTGCTTGGACCTTCCCATGCCACCATCTCCATGGGGACTGGCTGTGTCTTGATGATGCTGAAAGGGGAAACTGAGGCAGGGACAGCGCCAGCAATGCAGGAGGACAGATGTTAACCCCTTGGTGTCTCCCACCACTCTGCAGAAGGCAGTGGGTGGGAAGAAGGACCGCTCCTTCTTCCTCTTCACGGACTTGCTGGTGTGCACGACGTTGAAACGCAAGTCGGGTTCCCTCCGCCGCAGCTCCATGAGCCTGTGAGTACCACCTGGAGGACACCCACCATGATTCACCCATGGCATCAGGGTTGTCCCCACCAGTTGGGATGTCTTTAGGATGCTGAGGATGTTCTCAGTCATCTTCTTCCAACCTTGCAGGTACACGGCGGCCAGCGTGATCGACACGGCCAGCAAGTACAAACTCCTCTGGAAGCTGCCACTGGAGGACGTGGACATTGTCAAAGGTCTGTCCCATCCCACCCCAAAACCCATTGTTCACCCCTGGCTGGTGGGGAGAAGATTCTTCTGTGTGGTTCTGGGGAGGAAGGGGTTAACACCCTGTGTGTGTCCCCACACAGGTGCCTCACAAGCCACCAACCGGGAGAGCATCCAGAAGAGCATCTGCCGCCTGGATGAAGACCTCAGTACGTTGGGGCAAGTCAGCAAGCTGTCAGAGACCCTCAGCTTCCCCCACCAGGTATGGGGATGATGGTGTCTCCTGGTTGGACACATTCCCCATGGGAACATCAGCAAGAAGGAGAACCTGTAGAAGAAGATCTAGTGTGGCCATGAGTGTCCTCAAAGGACCCAGATGCCACCAAGTCTAAACCCACAAGGAGGGTTGGGGCAGCTTCTGAAGGATGCTTGGGGATGCACAGGGTCAGTGTCACATGGTGGCCCTGGTACTGTCCCCTGGCCAGATACCTTCCCCAGGGGACCTTCCTATGGAAGGACTGGTGGCCATGAGTGTCCTCTAAGGGTCCAGATGCCACCAGCCCCAAAGCTACAATGGGGTTAGGGCAGCCTCTGAAGGATGCTAGCAGATGGATGGGGACATCATCAGGCATGTGGGTGGTGGTGGCCCATCCCTGAGAGCTGAACCATTGTCCCTGTCCCCAGAACCTGGATGACGTGATCAAGGACCTGATGGCCGCCATCCACCGGGAGCTGGCGGAGAAGCAATCCCTGTCCTTCAGCATGGCCTTCCCCCCCAACAAGGTGGAGCTCAGCACCACCAAAGCTGATGGCACCGAGTCTTTCATCTTCGAGTTCCCCAACCCTGATGCCCGGCTCAGCTTTGAGCAAGCCTTTGAGGACGCCAAGAAGAAGCTGGGTAACTCCAGGGGCTGGGGAGGTGGACACAGTGGTGGGCTTGGCATCATGCCCCTGCTTTGGTAGATCCCTTTTCTCCATCACTTCTTCATCCTCCAATTTGATTTTCCCAGCTTCCAGCAAAAACTGCCTGGACCCAGAGTTCCTCAAGGCCATCCCCATCATGAAGACACGGAGTGGGATGCAGGTACTTGATGGCTGGGTTCAAGCATCCCATGGGAGATGTAGTCCTCTCCATCCTGGTGGGTTTTACCACCAGATGTTGAGAAGTCTTATGTCAAATGACTCAACTCATCCCATCTTTTGCTCCTTTGCAGTTTTCTTGTGCATCTCCCAGCCATGGTAGCCCAGAAAGTTCTCATGAAGTTTGGGTTTGCAACAGCGATGGTTACGTGGGACAAGTTTGTTTGCTCAGCATCCGGAAGGAACCCACGGTAGAAGCCTGCATCGCCGTCTGCTCCGCCAGGATCCTCTGCATTGCCTCCGTCCCTGGGCTCAAACCAACCTTTAGGTAGGACATTTCCCACCAGCACCACGGAGCTGGTGGACACTGGGCGATGTTGGAGCTCCTTCTTTCTCCTGGTCGTGGTAGGGAGCGTGCCGAGCCGGTGGGCAGCCCCTCCTCGGAGCCGATGTCGGCGCAGGCGGAGGACGCGGGGCCGCAGCCGTGTCTCCACATCTCCATCTCGGGTTCGTCCTTGGAGCTTTCGGAGCCGGTTGATGGTGGGAACAGGGAGCTGGTGCCCTTCGATAGCGATGACACAGATGATGAGTCCTCACCCAGTCCATCGGGGACGCTGCAGAGCCAAGCCAGCCACTCCACCATCTCCTCCAGCTTTGGCAGTGAGTCCCTGCTTAGCAAAAAAAAAACCACTTATTTGCCCCAAAATCATGGAGTCCCAGACTGGTTTGGGTGGGAAGGGACCTCAAAGCTCCTCCAGTCCCAACCCCTTCCACTAGACCAACATCTTCCACTAGACCAGGTTGCTCAAAGCCTCATCCAACCTGGCCGAGAACACTTCCAGGGAGGAGCAGCCACAGCTTCTCTGGCAAACCTGGGCCAGGGTCTCACCACCCTCACACCAAACAATTTCCTCCTTCTCTCCAGTCTGAATCTCCCCTCTTCTAGTTGAGAACCATCACCCCTTGTCCTACCACTACAAGTCCTACTAAAATGATGGGCAGCTCCATCGTTTTGGCCACTCCATCTTGTGTTCCTCAGGGAATTCCACAGCTGGAGGCTTTTGAAATCCTAGGACAGGAGATGTTGGGGGGCATCAGCCCAACCCTGTGGTGTTGGGATGAGGCTGGTGGCTTTGAGTAAAACTTGGTGGGTTTGGAGCTCATCCCCTAGGCTTGACTTCATGAGGGGGACTGACCCATGATCTCTTCCCCATGACTTTGTTGAGTGTTGGGTGGTCCTGGTCTACCTGTTCCTTCCTCTTTCTCCTTCTCTGCAGATGAAGAGATCTCAAGCTGCAAAGAGGCAACAGCAGAGACAACAAGCTCAGAGGAAGAGCAAGAACCTGGCTTCATGCCCATCACCAGCACCTACGGCCAAAACCGACACGGCGAGAGCCCCACGGATGGGCGAGCCCTACGCCGCTCCAGCCGCGGCTCCTTCACCAGGGGCAGCCTGGAGGATCTCCTCAACCTTGACCCTGAAGCCCATCAGAGCTCTATGTGGTTGGGCACTGAAGATGGCTGGTATGTTCCTAAGATGGTGGGACACACATATATGGGGTGGAACCTGATCCTGGGTGAGCTTCAAGCTTTGCTCTTCTCCTGCAGCATCCACGTGTACCAGTCCTCGGACAACATCCGTAACAGGAAGAACAGCATGAAGATGCAACACGCTGCTGCCGTCATGTGCATCTTGTAAGTGGTGGAGAAGACTTTTGGCTCTGGGATGTCCATAGTGAGGTGGTTTAGGGTGGCTGAGTGAGACTATGCAACCGGTTGTCCAAGGGTTTTTTCTCCCTGTAGGTACCTGGATAACCAGGTTTTCGTCTCGTTGGCCAACGGGGAGCTCGTTGCATACCAGCGGGAGGCAGGTGAGGCCGGATCGGGGCCATCAAAGGGTGCTGAGAAGGTTAAACACAGCCCCAAAGTGGTGGCTGTTGGGTAGGTGCTTGGGCAGGGAAGGGACATCCCTCAAGTGATGCTAAAGACCCCAAAATCAAAGCCAGGTGGAGGTGTGTGTCCTCCTCCTGGTCCCCTGCCTGCTGCTGGCATCTCTTAGGGACATCAGCTCATGTCCCCTCTAAGGATGGACCTAGAAATGGGCATCTCCAGCCACCCCATCCCATCGATCAGGTCAAGATGAGATTTTTTTTGGAGATGCTTTAACAACCCAACTCATTCCCACCACCTTCACAGGCCGCTTCTGGGACCCTCAGAACTCCAAGTCCCTGTCCTTAGGCTCACCAGGGAGCCCCATCACCAAGATGGTGGCAGTGGCAGGGAAGCTTTGGTGTGGCTGCCAAAACAGAGTCATCGTCCTCAACACAACCACGTTGGCACAAGAGGTACCATGGGTGATGGTGGGAGGTTGGGAAGATGGTGATGGGTATTGATGACATCATTGATGACATCACTGTGGTTTCATCACCCCGCAGCACACGCTCCAGGTGGGACAGGACAGCGGGCGCAGTGTCACCTGCATGGTGAGCGCAGGAACCGGCGTGTGGGTGGCTCTGCAGAGCAGCGCCCAGGTCCGGCTTTACCACGCCACCAGCTACGAGCAGTTGGCCGAAGCAGATATCACCCCACCCGTGCACAAGATGCTTGCTGGTAAGTCCCACCAGGGAAAGATCTCTGGTGGGTCCCCATCTTTGTCTCCTGTGGGTTCCTCATCTCCAGATGTCCATCATCTGCCTTGAAAATGAGATGTTCTACAACATCCAGCACTGGGACATTTATCTCCTGCATCCCAACCAGCTTTGGGGAAGGAGAACCCACTTATGCAGCTGTGTAATCCCATGGGGAAATAATCCCGTGGATAATCCCATAGGATTATAATAGGACCTTCCCTGGGTGGCTGCATAATCCCACATGGAAATAGGACAGTCCCTCTGCCTCTGAATAATCCCACAGGGTAGTAGGGCATCCCCTGGATGGCTTCATAATCCCACACAGAAAGAAAGCAGCTGCATAATCCCATGGGGAAATAATCCCGTGGATAATCCCATAGGATTATAATAGGACATTCCCTGGGTGGCTGCATAATCCCACACAGGAATGGAGCAGTTCCTGGCTGTATGCATAATCCCACACAGAAAGAAAGCAGCTGCATAATCCCATGGGGAAATAATCCCATGGATAATCCCATAGGATTATAATAGGACATTCCCTGGGTGGCTGCATAATCCCACACAGGAATGGAGCAGTTCCTGGCTGTATGCATAATCCCACACAGAAAGAAAGCAGCTGTGTAATCCCATGGGGAAATAATCCCATGGATAATCCCATAGGATTATAATAGGACATTCCCTGGGTGGCTGCATAATCCCACACAGGAATAGAGCAGTTCCTGGGTTGCTGCATAATCCCACATGGAAATAGTCCCTCTGCCTCTGCCATAAAGTAATAGGGCATCCCCTGGATGGCCTCATAATCACACATGCGTAATCTCCTGCAGGGCTGCTCATGTGGGAATAGGGCAGCCCTGGGACAGAAGCATAATCCCACAGAGTAATAGAGAGGCTCCTGGGTATGTGTATAATCCCATGAAGAAACAAAGCATCCTCATCTTCTTGCTGGTTTCATAATCCCATGCAGAAAAAGGACAACCCCTGGTCATCTGCATAATCCCATGGGGTAATAAGGAATCCCTTGGATGGCTTCATAATCCCATGTAGAAAAAAGACAACCCCTGGGCATCTGCATAATCCCATGGGGTAATAGGGCATCCCCATGGCACCTACATAATCCCATAGGGGAATAGGGTATCCCTTGGATTAGTTCATAATCCCATGGGGAAAAAAATCAACCCCTGGTCATTGCGTAATCCCATGGGGTAATAGGGAATCCTCTCCATGGCTTCATAATCCCACATAGAAATAGGGCAACCTCTGGCTGTATAATCCCACGTGGAAATAGAGCAACCCCTAGGCATCTGCATAATCCCATGGGGTAATAGGGCAATCCCTGGTCATCTGCATAATCCCATGGGGTGATAGGGAATCTTCTCCATGGCTTCATAATCCCACACAGAAATAGGGCAATCCCTGGGTGGCTGTATAATCCCATATAGGAATCAGACATCTCCTGGGTATCTGCATAATCCCACACAGAATTCCAACAGCCCAATCTGGTATCACCCTGAGGTGCTTCCTACCAACCAGGGGGGGTTGTGGGATCCCTTCCCCATGTCCCCTGGGGCTGGGTGACACGGGTGGGGCCGGTCCCTGACGCTGAGGTGCTCGCCAGGCTCGGATGCCATAATCCGGCAGCACAAGGCAGCGTGCCTGAGGATCACGGCTCTCCTGGCCTGCAAGGATCTGCTCTGGATTGGGACCAGCGCTGGCGTGGTGTTGACCCTCTCCATCTCAGCCAAGGCAGCTCCAACGTTGGTGGGACTCTCCCAAGGTCACACCGGTCACGTCCGTTTCCTCACCGCCATCGAGCTGCCCGATGGATTCGATGTCCTCTTCCCCTTGCCGAGGGAGATGGGTAAGTGGGATGAGATGGGAAGGGCCCAATCCTGACCTGCTGTGGTGGGAGGAGATGGTTTCTACTCTCCCACTGGTGAAGAACAGCCTTGAAAGCTCATCACTGGAGTCCCTGCTCCATCCATGCCATGTTAAAATCCATGGAGAAGAATTAGGGTGGGAGGGGAAATTGGGTGCTTGTCCCATCTCCAGGGCTTGGGGAGGGTCACTTGAAGGACCCCAAATTTCCCTTGGAGAACCTGGTTCCCATGGGGAAAAGCCAATGGAAAGGCACGTGCTGAGTGTCACCTGAATTGGGCCCAAAGTTGAGGTGGGATGGGGAGGAGGTGATTTGGGGTGGGGGGAAGGGGGTAATAATATGGGTGGGAGGGGCTCTTTGGGGTGGGAGGGGCTCTTTGGGGTGGGAAGGGCTCTTTGGGGTGGGAAGGGCTCTTTGGGGTGGGAGGAGCTCTTTGGGATGGGAAAGGGTTTTTTGAGGACAAGATGTGGCACTTGGGAAAGTGGTGGTGACGTTGAGAGGGTACTGGTGGGAAGATGGTGCTGGTGAGACACTGGTGGGAGGATGATGATGCTGGGGTGATGCTGGTGAGATGCTGGTGGGATGCTGCTGGTGGGATGATGCTGGTGAGGTGGTGGGAGGATGATGCTGGGATGATGCTGAGATGGTGCTGGTGGGATGATGCTGGTGAGATGCTGGTGTGAGGATGATGCTGGGATGATGCTGAGATGATGCTGGTGGGATGATGCTGGGATGATGCGCAGGATGCTGATGGAGTGATGCTGGTGGAATGCTGGTGGGATAATTTGGTGGAATGATGCTGGGGTGATGCTGGTAGGATTCTGCTGGTGAAATGGGGGTGGCATGATCCTGGTAGGATGCTGGTGGGATGGTGGTGGGAAGATGCTGGGATGACACTGTTGGGATGACACTGGTGGGATGCTGGTGGGTTGAAGTTGGTGGGAGGATGCTGGTGGGATGGTGTTAGTGGGATGCTGTTGGGATGACGTTGATGAGGTGATGCTGTTTGGATACTGGTGGGATGATGTTGGTGGGATGATGCTGTTGGGATGACACCGGTGGGATGCTGGTGGGAGGATGCTGGTGGGAGGATGCTGGTGGGAGGATGTTGGTGGGATGATGTTGGTGGGATGTTGTTGGTGGGACAGTGTTGATGGGATGGCGCTGGTGGGATGGCGCTGGTGGGATGGCGCTGGTGGGATGATGCTGTTGGGATGACACCGATGGGATGCTGTTGGGATAATGTTAGTGGGATGCTGGTGGGAGGATGCTGATGGGATGACACTGGTGGGATGACACTGGTGGGATGACACTGGTGGGGTGGTGGTAGGATGATGCTGTTGAGATAATGTTGGGGTGACGCTGTTGGGGTGACGCTGTTGGGGTGACGCTGTTGGGAAGACGCTGTTGGGATGATGTTAGTGGGATGCTGGTGGGAGGATGCTGATGGGATGATGCTGTTGGGATGACGCCGGTGGGGTGCTGGTGGGATGATGTTGGTGGGACAGTGTTGGTGGGATGCTGATGGGATGATGCTGTTGGGATGACGCTGGTGGGATGCTGTTGGGATGATGTTAGTGGGATGCTGGTGGGAGGATGCTGATGGGATGACACTGGTGGGATGGTGGTGGGATGATGCTGTTGAGATAATGTTGGTGGGATGCTGTTGGGATAACGCTGGTGGGATGATGCTGATGGGATGCTGTTGGGATGATGTTGGTGGGATGATGCTGATGGGATGATGTTGGTGGGATCATGCTGTTGGGATGACATTGATGGGATGATGCTGATGGGATGCTGTTGGGATGATGTTGGTGGGATCATGCTGTTGGGATGACATTGATGGGATGATGCTGTTGGGATGATGCCAGTGGGCTGCTGTTTGGATGATGTTGGTGGGATCATGCTCTTGGGATGCTGCTGGTGGGATGCTGATGAAGAAGAGAGCAGCCCCCAGGTGGGCATGATCTGACAGCACCATGGGCTCCTGCGCTTGGCAGGGGCTGAGAAGCTGAGCGAAGCGGAGAAGCGAGACCCCTCACGGCCCCGTGCCCCCGCCCTCGCCCTCTCCAAGCCCAAGATGCTGGTGATCAGCGGTGGGGACGGCTACGAGGATTTCCGCCTGACCAGCAGCAGCGAGACGGTGGGACGGGACGACAGCACCAACCACCTCCTCCTCTGGAGAGCGTGACCAGCCACGGCCACCCCCGGGGACATCCCGGCCAGGAAGCGGGGTGCTGTCCCCCCACTGTATGCAGAAGTTGGAGGTGGGGGAGGTCCTGACTCCCCCCACCCCACCACCCCCTGCCCCAGCGCCTCTCATCTCCAACCCGGCTGCTCTCTGTGTGCTCGGGGTTGGGGGGGATGAACCCCAGTCCCCTCATTGTCCCCCCAGTCACCACACTGGACTGGGAGGAGGGGACACACCGCTTTTGGAGCCTGGAGAAGATGTTGGGTGGGTGGGGGTGGATGGATTGGCTTGGGAAGCCACTAAGGAAAGAGGAAGATGTTGAGGAACATCCTTGGGGAGCACCTGGAGGAACCTGCCTTGCTCTCCGCTGTTGTGTGTGCCTGCTTTGGGGTGTGTGTGTGTGTGTGTGTGTGTGTGAGGGGGGTCACAACTGTGTCACACCCCCCCACACCTCATCCATCCCTTTTACACCGGGACCCCCTGGCCATGCTGTGGGACCACCCCAGGGACAATATGGCCCGTGGTGTCCCCTCCACCCTGGGCCTTCTGCTAACCCGCTCGCTCCATCGCCAGCACCCAGATCGCTCTGTTTGTTTGTTTGTTTGTTTTAAATATATATATATTATATATAGAAACAGCCTTCTTCATTTTGGGGGGGTGGTGAGGTTATTTTGGGGGTGGGGAGGAGGTCAGGTGGATCATCACATCATTGCCAATCCTTCTCCTCTAGAGTTATGGGATGAAAACCTTCCCAGTTCATCACTGGACCCCACTGGTGGAACTGGATCCTACAGGGATATGGATGGAGAGGAGGGGGGGGGGAATTGGGGGATCCCCCTCCCTCAATTTCTGTCATTCCCATGGGATTTCACAGCAGGATGAAGCCACTGCCAATGTTGGAAGCACCTTCTGGATGAGAACATCTTTCCATTCTCCTGCCAGGCATCAGGGATGTCCCCACCCCACCCCTAAATAGGGGGGACAATGGTCAGGACCCTAAAAATGAGACTTTCTTGGACCAAACTGTCCCATTTGCCCTTTTCCCCCCATTTTTCCTGCTTTCACCCCAAGATCCAGGTGACACCGATGATGTCCTCTCCCCATCCTCACACAGTGACAGGGATGGTGCTGTCCCACATCCATCTGTCCATCCAGGGGTGGGGTGGGATGTTCTCATTGGGATGATGAGGATATTTTAGGAAAAAGGTGGAATTTTGGTGCCTTGAAGCACCTTGAAGCATGGTTTTGTCCTTCGTGGTGGTGGGGATGGGGTGAGGATGGGCAGCTGTGGGGTGACCCACCAGCCATCATCATCACCCAACGGTCCCCACTGTGTTGAAGACCTTGATGGGAGGAGGAAATCCTTCCCACTCCTGGGGTGCAGTTATTCCCTCCTGGATAATCCAGAGGGGGATCCCTCCCTCATGCTATGGACCATCAGGGTGTGTCCCACCCCCTGGGTGTCCCTCAGGGATGACAGATGGACAGACAGCCAGAATGGAGGACACCAAGGGGATGTGGAGGGAGCACCAGGACCAGCTGCAATGGGGATGTCTCCAGTGTGGGAAAACTGTCCCCTGGGGAAGGGGACGAGGCCAAGACGGGGTGTGCTATGGGGGATGTAGGAAAGAAGGGTGCAGCACCCATGGGTGCCACTGCTGAGTGAGTCCAGATCATAGAATCATAGAATCCTTTGGTTGGAAAAGACCTTTGAGATCATAAAGTCCAACCGTACGTGTCCACTACTACCTCATGTCCCTCAGCACTGTGTCTACACCACTCTTCAATCCCTCCAGGGATGGAGACTCCACCACTGCCCTGGGCAACCCCTTCCAATGCCTCAGAACCCTTTCAGCAAAGAAATTCTTCCTCACATCCCATCTCAACTGCCCTGGCCACAACTGGAGCCCATTTCCTCTTGTCCTGTCCCTTGCTCCTTGGTGGAACAGACCCACCCCCACCTCTCTCCACCCTCCTCCAAGGGACTTGGACAGAGCCACAAGGTCTCCCCTCAGCCTCCTTTTCTCCAGGCTCAGCACCCCCAGTTCCCTCAGCTGGGAACTCAGCACACTTGTGCTCCAGACCCTTCCCCAGCTCCGTTCCCTTCTCTGGACACGCTCCAGCACCTCCAGGTCCTTCTTGGAGTCAGGGGCCCAACACTGAATCCAGCACTCGAGCTGCGGCCTCACCAGTGCCCAGTGCAGGGGGAAGGGAACTTCCCTGCTCCTACTGGCCACACTGGTGCTGATCCAGGCCAGGATGCCCTTGGCCTTCTTGGCCACCTGGGCACTCTGCTGGCTCCTGTTCAGCTGCTGGTGCCCAACACCCCCAGGTCCCTCTGTGCCCAGCAGCTCTCCAGCCACTCCTCCCCAAGCCTGGAGCTGCCGGGGCTTGTTGGGGCCAAAGTGCAGGACCCAACATTTGGCCTCATGGAAACTCCTGCAGTTGGTCCTGGCCCATGGATCCAGCCTGGCCAGATCCCTCTGCAGAGCCTCCCCACCCTCCAGCAGATCAACACTCCCACCCAGCTCGGTGTCCTCTGCAAACTGACTGAGGGTGCCCTCGATCCCCTTGCCCAGATCATGGATCAGGGACCAGCCCCAGCACTGAGCCCTGGGGACACCACTGGTGACTGATCACCAACTGGATTTATCTCCATCCCCACCACTCCCCGGGCCCGGCCATCCACACAGTTAAAAACCATCCGGTTCTGTCGGTCAAACCCGCCCGCGAGCCGATTTTTTTTCCCCTTTTTCTCCCCAAAAATCCCTTCGCCATTGAGAGAAATCCCAGCGTCCCCAAATGTGCCCAGCAGGTGGCGCTGCCCGCAGAGCGGGAGGGGCTGACGCGGGGGGCGTGGCTTAGGGCCGTGGGAAAAGGGGGCGGAGTTTCTCTGCGTGACGTCACGCGAGGAGAGGGGCTGGGCTTATGGGAGTAGCGCGCCCGGCGGGTTCATTCATAAGGAGCAGCCGCGCTCGGCCGGAGGAGGGGGGCAGGTAAGGGGTGTCTCGGGGGACTCCCCTCGCTCTGCCCGGGGTGGGGGGCTCACCCCAACCTGGGGGGGCTCATCCCGACCTGGGAGGAGGGGGGTCACCCCCAACTTTGGGGGGGAGGGTCACCCCAACCTGGTGGGGGGCCGGGGGTCACCCCAACTTTGGAGTGGGACACCCCAACCTGGGGGGGGTCTCATCCCGATCTTGGGGCGGGGGGGTCGCCGCAACCTTGGGGGGGGCAGCGTCATCTCAGCCTGGGGGGGGAGCGGTTACCGCAACCTTGGGGGGAGTCATCCTGACCTGGGGGGCTCATCCCAGCTTTGGGGGGTCACCCCAAGCTGGGGGGCTCATCCCGATATGGGAGGGTTATCCCAACTTTGTAGGGGGGCATGCTGCAGCCTTGGGGGGAGTCATCCCAACCCGGGGGGCTCATACCAGTGTTGGGGGGGGGTTCACACCAACCTGGGGTGTCACCACAACCTTGGAGGGAGTCATCCCAGCCTTGGGGGGGGGGTGGTCACACGAACCTGGGGGTTCTCATCCCAACCTGGGGAACTCATCCCAACTTGAGGGGGGTCACCCCAACCTGGGGGGGGTCATCCCAACGTGGGGGGGTGGGGGGTTCGCATCACTTTCACTTCACCTTAAAGATTTACCTCCCCCGGGGGGTGGCTCTGAATTGGGGTTACTACAGCTTTTTTGGGGGGGGGGGGGGTTGTGTTTTTTGGGGTGTTTTTTGCAATAAAAGGGGAGGGGGGGCAGTTTATTGCCTTGTCCCTAAGTGGGGTGTTGGGGGGGGGATGAGGTGGTGCCTGAAGTGGGGTGCAGTGATTGGAGACCCCAATGTTGGTTCTGGCTGCTGCAGAGTGAAGGTTAAAATAAAGTGGGGGGGCGGGGG
This sequence comes from Caprimulgus europaeus, assembly GCA_907165065.1. The sequence goes on from OU015523.1 coordinate 124,164,622, forward strand.
GGGGGGGGGGGGGGGGGGGAAAAAAAGCTCAAAAGCAGCTGCTGGAAAAACCCAAATCTCAGCTGCTTTGGGGTTTATTTTTTGCTGGAGTTGGGACATCATGGAGCTGCCAACTGGGGTGAGGGGCTGCACCCCAAAATAGGGCTGGAGGGGGGGTCACTGCTGGGGCTTTAGGTGACAGCGCTGGGACGTTCCTGGTGGCTGTTTTTGCCCTGGTTGGGTTGTTCTCCCAGCTCTGGTGGGCCCCGGGGGGATGTGATTAGGTTGAATTTTGCTCTATCTGCCAGATAATTCCCATTTTGTCCCAAACCTCCTCCAAGAGTTGATCTTCAAAGTATTCCCCAGGAGTTGCTCCATTTTTTTTCCCCATTTATCTGCAGGAACCATCAACCAAAACCCAGTTGTCCCACTGGGAGGGGAAGTCCTCACTGGAATCCCAGTAATCCAAGGATTACTGGGTTATATGAAAGAGGGATTGGGATTAAAAGCGATGTGTGATCCAGTGGGATTTGGGGTGACACCAAAACCAACTCACCTTCCCAGTGTTTGCATTGATGCACCAGCCAAGTGGGGTACAGGGCTGGTGGAGATAGGGGTATGGGACTGGTGGATGTTGGGGTGGCCCCAAAAAGCCACCAGCTCTGGCGCTGGTAGGGTTATTTTTTGGTTTTCTCTGGTTCTTGTTGGTTTTAGTTTCCTCCAAGAGCTTCAGGGTTTTTCTCCACTGTACCAGGGCAGCCGGGCATCCCACCATCATGAGCTGTGGGTTGATGCCTTCATCCCCCATGGGCTGCCCCCAAAAACGGGTGCTGAGTCCTTGGGTGGCTGTGATGAGGCAAAGATCTGGTGGCAACCAAGAGCTGACATCTCCTGGTCCTCATAACTCCAACATCCCCATGGCAGAGCTTGGTCATCTAAGGGATGTCTTTAATCCTTGGGTTAAGCTTGGCCTTAGATCTGCTTCACCTGGACCAGTCCTGTTCCTGGTGGGGATTAAATCCGTTTGACATGAAACAATGAGCTGGGATCACAGAATCCCAGACTGGTTTGGGTTGGAAGGGACCTTAAAGCTCATCCAGCCCCAACCCCCCTGCCAGCAGCAGGGACACCTTCCACTAGACCAGGTTGCTCAAAGCCTCAGCCAACCTGGCCGAGAACACTTCCAGGGAGGAGCAGCCACAGCTTCTCTGCCCAACCTGGGCCAGGGTCTCACCACCCTCACACCAAACAATTTCTTCCTCACATCTCAGCTCCAGCTCCCCTCTGCCCCTTTCAAGCCATCACCCCTTGTTCTCTCACTCCCTGCCCTTGGCCAAAGTCCCTCCCCAGGCTTCCTGGAGCCCCTTCAGGTACTGGGAGGTCTCTAGAAGGTCTCTCCGGAGCCTTCTCCACCCAGGGTGATGGTGGCAGCTGGTTCAGTCCCCCCAAAACATCCGGAGGTCTCAGCTTGGCGTGGACAGTGCCAGTGAAGATGGGACTTGGTGGCTCTTGGTTTGGGGGTGCAGCTCCCCAAGAGGGGAGAAGGGCTGGTTGCCTTCACACTGGTACCCTGATGGTGTTTTCCCTAACTGGGAGCTACTGGGAGGAACTGGAGCATGGAGGAAGCTCATTTTGAGCCGTGCCATCATGTCCCAACCCACATCCTATGATCACCCACCTCTGCCCCACTCACCCCACCACCATCTCCCCTCCTGATTTTAATTAGCTGCATCTCAGACCGATGATACCGGCCACTAACGAGGAGAAACTCGTCAGGGAACGGCTGTAACGAGGCTGTGGCGCGGCTCTCACGGGACCGTGACGACCGGGGGAGTTTCCATGAGAGCGGCCGAGGTTGGATCCGGGTTTGGGTTCTTATTGAGTTTTTTTTTTTTCCTCCTTTGTGCTGTCAGCACTTATTTGAATTTTCATAATTAATTGTTGAGCCCCAAGAAGGGGGCTGAGCCCGGGGGAAACGCTTCATTATCTTGATTTTTTGAAAATTAAATATATTAAATAATTTATAATTATAATTAAATTAAATATATTTATTTTTTATTATATATATTAAAAAATCTAATAATATATTTGTTATTTATTCTGGCAGATCCTATGGATTTCCTTGGAAAAAAACACTTTATTTAATGATATTTAACATCATCTGCTCCTTCCTCTGCTCCTTGTGTGCCTGGTCCTGAGTCCACTGCAGGGTTGGTCCCTCTCTGATTCGGGATGGAGTTGGGATCTACAAGGGAATGGGGTGGTGCTGGGCACCCCCTAGAACCTGGAATGAACTCTTTTGGGGGGATGCTGCTGTGGGGATGTTTAGGCAGATGCTTTGGAGTGTGAGGAACAGGGATCTCGGGTTGCTTCTCCACTGGGATTTTTTCCTGGATGGTGACCCCAGTGCTCCTCCTCCGACAGGGCTTTCCCCTTGATGAAGAGGAACGGGATGCTCTGGTGGCTTGTCACCATCCTGGGGGTGAGTACGGCCTTGTCCATCTTCCATCTTCCATCTTCCATCTTCCATCTTCCATCTTCCATCTTCCATCTTCCATCTTCCATCTTCCATCTTCCATCTTCCATCTTCCATCTTCCATCTTCCATCTTCCATCTTCCATCCCCCTCTCCATCCCCCTCTCCATCCCCCTCTCCATCCCCCTCTCCATCCCCCTCTCCATCCCCCTCTCCATCCCCCTCTCCATCCCCCTCTCCATCCCCCTCTCCATCCCCCTCTCCATCCCCCTCTCCATCCCCCTCTCCATCCCCCTCTCCATCCCCCTCTCCATCCCCATCAGCTCAGCCCCAGGAGATGCTCAGATTTGGGGGGAGGGTGCATTTTTCCCCAAAATGTCTCCTTCCTCCTTTTCTCTCCTTTGTCAAAACTTCTTCTGATGCAGAGGGTGATATGGAATGCACCTTCTCCTTCACTGCTTCCCCCAGGGTCACCCTGTTGTCCCATGTCCCACATCCAGGAGATGCTCTTGGGATGTGGACTCTGTGGGTACCCCAGGGACCATTGAGGGGGTTTGGCCTGAGTGAGGGTTGTGTTGGGTTTGCATCAGCCATGGTGCACGTGATGGGTTTGCACCCATTGTCTGATGGGTTTGCATCTGCTGTGGTGCATGCAATGAGTTGGCATCCACCATAGTGCTGGTGATGGGTTTGCATCCACCATGGTGCTGGTGATGGGTTTGCATCCACCATGGTGCTGGGTTGACATCCATCATGGTGCTGGTGATGGGTTTGCATCCACCATGGTGCTGGTGATGGGTTTGCATCCACCATGGTGCTGGGTTGGCATCCATCATAGTGCTGATGATGGATTTGCATCCATCATGGTGCACGTGATGGGTTTGCATCCACCATGGTGCTGGTGATGGGTTTGCAACCATCACATTGCTGGTGATGGGTTTCCATCCACCGTGGTACTGGGTTGGCATCCATCATGGTGCTGATGATGGATTTGCATCCACCATGGTGCTGGTGATAGGTTTCCTTCCATCATGGTGCTGGTGATGGGTTTCCATCCACCATGGTACTGGTGATGGGTTTCCATCCACCATGGTACTGGTGATGGGTTTCCATCCACCATGGTGCACACGATGGGTTTGCATCCACCATGGTGCACCCAACGGATTTACACCCATCATGGTGCACCCAACGGGTTCACACCCATCATGGTGGTGTTGGGTTGACGGTTGGACTTGATGACCTTAGAGGTCTTTTCCAACCTTAATAATTCTATGATTCTACGTCCCTTGTGATGGGACCACATGGTCCATGTGCCAGTTTTACGCCCACCACATCACTTCTGATGGCTTCACCTCTGCTGCTCACACCACACCAGAACCTGGGAGCAGCCGGTGCTGAGCTCTGCTCTTTCCTTTTCCCACAGGTGCTGAGCAGACCCAGCGCAGGGACCGGGAGCTGTGGACCTCAGGAACATGGGACACCAAGATGCCCACCTGGAGAGGAGCCCACTGGGGTAAGCTGTACCCTCCTGTGTCACACCCACCGTGGTGGGACGGTGCAGGACCTGCCCATGGCTGATCCACCATCACCTCCCTTCCCTCCACGCAGGATCTGGTGGGAACATGCCGAGCTTGTCCCCCTGGCACCTTCTCCCCAGGGGACGTGTCCTGCTCCCCTCACACCCATTGCCGGAGCAGGAACAGGATCCTGGTGGCACCGGGGACAGCGGTGACCGACAGCCGCTGTGGAACGTGTCTACTGGGGTGAGCCCAGGTTTGGGGTGATGCCACTGATGTCACTCGTGGGTCCAGTCCTGACCCTCCTCTCCCACCCCACAGGTTTTACAGCCCCGGATGGGAGAGGGAACCCCAGGGTCGGTGTCTGCCCTGCGCCATCGCTCCCCGCAGCACCCCGGGGTGTCCAGGTGGGTGCTCAGGCCACCACTTTGTGGGTGTTGGATGAAGTTGTGTTGGTGTTCACCTCGGGAACGCTGCAGGATGTGTCCCCTTTGAGACGAGGTGTGACGTCCTGCTGGGATGTGGCAGCTGAGAACATCTCCACTCGTGACATGAGTGGCTTCTGCTTCCCTGGGAGGTCAACCTTGTAGTGAGGACACCTGGAAAAATGGGATTTCATCCCAACAAAACCCTTCTCTGGTGCCTTCTCCCAGGCCGGCGACGAACCCGCAGCCCTGAAACACTGGACCAACCAGTGGGGACCAACGGGACATGGGTGACCCTGGTGGGTGAGGAAGAGGAGGATGAGGCAGCAGCAGCACAGGCAGCCGTGTTGACCATTGTCCCGGTCTTCTGCTCCATGGGATTGTTGGGCATCCTGGTCTGCAACCTGCTGAAGAAGAAGGGTTACCACTGCACCACCAGCAAGGACCTCCAGCCTGGTGGCACCGGTGAGTCCTTGTTGTGCCACCTGTCAGTGATCCCCCATCCATCCCATGTCCATCCCACCTGGCTCAGCCCATCTCCATGGCTTCTGGTCTTCATTGTCCCACAGTATCCTGCTCATCCTTGGTGGGATTCATCCCCCCATCACTGAGTTTCCCCCCCACCAATTTCTACCTCCAGGTCCCAGCTCCATCTACCAGCTGGAGGATGCCAACGAGGACACCATTGGGGTGCTGGTGAGGTTGATCACTGAGAAGAAAGGTCAGGAGAGGTCCTTGGGGTTGGGGGTGACATGGGCTGGACCCCCATGACTCACCCTGTGGTCTCCCCACACCCACAGAAAACGCTGCAGCGCTGGAGGAGCTGCTGAAGGAGCATCATGGCCAACAGCTGATGCCACCCCCAAGCTGCACCCCACCAAATAAGTAAGAACAACCCCTCCAAGGTGGCACCAAGGACCTCCCCAGTGGTGGGACCAACCCCATGCTGATGGCATCTCCCCCTCTTCCCAGGCTGCACCTCCTGCCTCAGTTTCCCCCCACCTGCCAACACCAACAGCACCTCCACACCGTGCAGGGTCCAGCCCCGTGCGTTCGCTGCAGCCAGAAGAAGTGGCCCGAGGTGCTGCCATCACTCAGTGCCACCAAGGTCCCCAAACCTGGTGGTCGCACCGGTGAGGTGACCATCTTCTCTATTGGCAGGTAAGCAGGGACCACTCTCACCCCACCACGTGTCACCCCTCTCCAGGGTGGGGACAGGCTGATGTCATCTTCTCCCTCCACCCCAACAGGTTTCGGGTGTCGCGGATCCCCGAGATGAGGAGCGAGGTGGGGGGTGACCCCCTCTGTGGTCACCTCCCGGCCGATAGCGGGATGAGACCCCCGTGGTTGAAAAGCACCGATGACCCCCCCGAGGTGAGGGGGGTGTGGAGAGGGGGTGGTGGGGTGTCCTTCCTGGGGTCACACAGGGCTTCAGGGAGCTGGAGGAGAGAGCGTTCACTCTGAAGCCTAATGACGGCATTTGGTGATGTGGGAACATAGGGGGCCCGTCACCCCCAGGTCTCTTCCAGCAGCTGGGGGGCTTTAAAAAACACCCCAAATGGAGCCTGAGGGGGATTGGTGAGCGCCCCCCCCCCCCCCCCAAATTTCCTCCCACCCCTCCCCCACTTTTAGGGTGCTGCTGGGTGCTCAGGGGTGGGTGTGGGTGCAAAGGGTGCTGGTGGCCCCTGGGATGTTCTGCAGCAGCCAGCGCTTTATGTCCCTGTCCCCTATAGATCTGCACCTCCTATAAAAGCACCTATGCAAATATCCTTCCACCCCTAGGCAACTCATTTGCATACATTTGCATATATATCCCTATCATATATACACCAAAGGGCTATGCCATGTGTGGATGCAGGGGCGCTTCTATAGGCACCCAGCCTGCAGCCGGGACACAGTGAGGGGACACGGCGGCAGGACACGGGGTGGGGGTGGGTGTCACACGCCGCAGGGTGACACCCCTGGCACAGGGTGACACGGGCAGGGAGCCCAGAGTGACTCATGTGCAGCTGCACGGGCGCTCGTGCTCGTGCACACGCACACACACACACCCCCCACCCTCTGCAACACGGCACGCTGGCAGCCAGGAGGGAACACGCGTGTGCGTGTGTGTGAGCACGCGTGTATAGGTGTGTGCACACAAAGCTGCCTGTGCATGCATGGACATACATGAGGACACGTGTATGTGGTTGCACACGCATGTAAATGTACCTGGAGGTCTCTAAGTGTGCACATGCACACTTCGGACCCTGCTGCACATGCAGACACGTGTGCATGGATGAACATGTGTGTAAATGCACATGGAAACCCACCTCTGCACACACACATGTATGTAGTCACACACATGTGCACACACACGTATGTGGTCACACACATGTGCACACACACACATGTGCCTGTACCCACACTGCTGCATGTGCACTTACATGTGTGCACAGGTGAACATGTGCATAAAGGCACATGGAAACCCACCTCTGTGCACATACATGTGTGCACATGTACACACATGGATGTAGTCATGCAAACACACCCATACTTGCACATGGAGCTCTCCAGGTGTGCATATGTGTGCACACACACAGAGATGTGCACACGCCAACACACCATTGCACACCTACACCCACACGTGCACCCACCTCTGCGTGCATACATGTGCACACATATGTACACACAAACACGTGTGTGCAGTCCTACACGTGTGCAAACATGCACATGGTGCTCTGTAAGTGTGCACACACCTGCTTAGACACCACTGCACATGCAAACACACACGGATAAGCATGTGGATGTGCACGTGCAAACCCACCTCTGCATACATATGTCTGTGCACATATGTACACACACATGTGTGTAGGCATGCACATGCACCCACACTTGCACAGGGAGCTCTGTAAGTGCACACACACATACATGCATGCACATGTGTGCCTGTTCCCACACTGCTGTGTGTGCACATACACGTGTGCACAGATGAGCATGTACATAAATGCACATGGAAACCCCCCTCTGCACGCACACATGTGTGCAATGCACATATGTACATGCACACACACGTGTGTAGTCATGCACACACACCCACGCTTGCACATGGAGATCTGTACGTGTGCATGCGTGTGCAGACGTGCACTTGTTCACACACCACTGCACATCTACACCCCTATGCACACGCAAACACGTGTACATGTGTGTACACGGACACATGAACATGTTCTACACACATGGAGCTCTGTGAGTGCACACACACACACACGCAGATGGAACCCCACCTCTGCACACACACCTACGCGTGTGCACGTATGTACACACGCACGCACACGTGTGTTCGTGATGGTCAGTGCTCATCCCATGTCCCCTCCTTCTCCCATCACCATCTGGGGACACTTGGACCTTGATGAGTCCGTGGCCAAATCTTCCATCTCCTGATGGTGGGTCTGGAGCAGCTGCTGCAGGTGGGGACACGTGGGGTTGTGGGGACACCTGGGGTTGTGGGGACAACCTGGCTGGTTGACTTCAGCAGGAGGAGTTGTCCCCTCCAACATGGGATGTCTCTGGGTGGTGACAATGACCATGGATGGATGTTGGCCCAGGGAGTGACACCAAGTGGCTCCTGCCACCCTGGGTGTGGTACAGAAGGTCCAATCCAGCCTCACCCAGAGACATGGTCCATCCTTTCTCCTTCACAGCTGCCACCTGGCCTGGGGACTACCTTGGGGGGATGGTGACACCCATAAAGACCTCATGATGGGGATGGAGGATGTTGGAGATCACATGAAAGCCAGTCCTGCTTGATGCCACAAAGTGCTGGAGGTGGCAGCTCGGCTTCTGCTCCTGCCATCAAAGTGTCCACCTGGCAGCATGGCAAAGCCAACATCTTGCCCAACTAGTGAGAAGAATTCCCTGTCCCCAAGGTCTGGTGGTGACCACAGCGTGGTGGCCTGATGGAGATCAGCTCCAGGAGCTATGATGCTGATGGTGGTGGCCACAGCGTGGTGGCCTAATGGAGAGCATCTGCAGGAGCTGCGACGCCAGAGCAGAGCTCCATTGGAGGCACCATGCAATGGAGGACATCACGTGGCCAGGATCATGGTCACCTTCTGGGCCTGTTGAATTGAAGCCTCTCCAGGAACATCATGAGCTCTTGATTTCCCTCCATCACCAGGTACCAGCGCTCAACATCACAGGCTGTGACAGTCCCTGGTTCATGGGACAACTCCCACCTCACCAACAACCCAACTGGGACATGGGTTGTTCTGGCCAAAGCTGTTCTCCTCCATCTACATCTCCTCTATCCAAAGTCTCACTCACCTCAGGAGAACATGGTGGTGATGCTCTGCTCACCATGAAGACCACACCCTCCACTTGCCATAGGAACTGTTTCTATAGGATCAACCATGTTGGGTGGGGTCAATGGAACAACCCGCTCACCAAAGTTGGATTAGAGATCATCAAGCTCCACCACCAACCAAGAAATGACTTTATGGTGGGTCCCATTCACTTCTCCACCACATCAGGACGTTGCAAAACCAACCACCAACCACTCCTGGGCTCTTTTCTTTTTATTTCTTTTTTTTATTATTATTATTTTTTGGAAACATTTGAATAATTCTCCAATGTTCTACATCTTACAGGAAATATGAGACAGTTACAAACTCTTGGGTTGAAACCTCATCAAGGGGAGATCACCACTTGATCTTCAGAACCAAAACCAGACCAGAAAACTGGGGAAAATGGGGGAAAAAATTAGAACCCACCAAAAAAAAAACCAACCCCAAAAAACCAACCCAAATGGACATTTTTCAGGTGGACAAATGGAGGTTGTAGGGCTTCCCAGGGCATGTTCCCTCCACACCTTTGAGACTTGGACTTGGAAGACATGGTTCCTCTTGGGTTTTAAGGAGGTTTTTTTCTTATTTTTTATTTTTTTTTAATTTATTTTGGTTTCAGAAGTCCAAGAAGATTTTAAAAAGAAGCTGCTCTGATGATCACAATTAATTAAAAATCATTAAATCCATAAAAAGAAGAGGAGGAACCCGGCGCCGATGTGTTCCGCGTTGCGGGAACGAGAAGGTTTGGATGGCATCTCACAGCCCATTGACTCCTCATCCCTTGTTACCAACCTTCCCAACTTCTCCCCACCCAACACCTCCTCCATCCTGAACTCCAGGGAAAAATCCATCCCAAGTCCATCCCTTGGAGGAGCTGCAGGTGGCTGCGTTGCATCACCATGGATTTTCTTCCCAACAACTGGAACAACTGAACCTTTCCAACCAGGAGTTGATGCCATCAAACCACTTCTCTTGTTATTTTTTACTCTACAAACATCTCCAGAAGCTGGTTCTTGATTTATTGGTGAATCTCTACATGCCATGGTGCAACACACCCCAAAAACCCACTTTTTCCCATTTTTTCTCCCTCCCAAACTCCTTAACAAGTTTTATTTTCCTGGTTTTTTTGCCTTTCTGCTACTACATGGTGGAGAAAATATCAGGAGCTGAATCCAACCAGGAGCCCAAGGAGCTCAGAACCCAGTGGTCACAGCAAAGTGAAGATGAGCAGAGGGTCACCACCTTTTGGAGATGATGGAGAGTGTGAAAATATTGACAATTAAAAAAAACCAACCCCAAAACTACCCAAAAAATCAGATTTATGGGAATCCAGCAGCTCTTCTTGCTCTTGGGGGCTGGTTGGGTTCTCCTAGCAAAAAGAAATTCCCAAATCTGGGTTGTTTTGGGTTTGTTTGGGTTTTTTTCCTTCTAAAAAAGCAAGATGCCCGTTTTCTACCACCCACATCATCTCAAATCTGGGATGCAAGATGATGGCAAAGTGTTGAAGGTCTCTCCAGGAAGGAGCAGCTTAGTGTTTGAGGGAAAAAAAACTTGATAGAACATCCATGGTTCAAACTAACCTTTGCAAGAACACTTCATGGTCATTCCATCTTAAAACTACCAAAAAAATTAAAGAAGTGGGCTGGGTTATTATCATTTTTCAGAAAATACAGGAGGAAAATCCTCAAATCCTCACCCAGAGAGTTGAGTTGCTTGGAGGTGTGTGATGGGTAGAAGTTCCATGAGGGTTCCTTGGGTTGAGGGTCACCATCACTGTTAATAAATCATTTTCTCCCCCCACCAGTTTCACATCACAGCTCGTGTTTTCAAGCCAAGATAAGGGCAGGGATGGGTTAATGAGTTATTTCCCTTCCTCGTTAGCTGGAACTTTCATCTCTGGGACACTGAACCTCTCCCACCCTTCCTTGCTAAAGCCTGGTGTGATCCTTCACTGTAGGAAACCCTTTTCCATAACTGACATCAGCAAAGCTTTGCTGGAGGGAAATATTTGAGAAGCTGCTGACCCCCAAGGGAGTCCCCCACCAAGTTGTGACCTCCCCAGGACCATCATGAAAGCCATGACTTGACCAAGGAAAGGGCTTGGGATCATGGGCTTTCCTCCCATCCTTCCATCTGTCTGGAAAACCATGTCCCTCCATGAGGAAGGGGACAAGGGTGTAGGTCAGTGCTGGGATGAGCTGGGGAACATCAAGCCCCACATCTCCACGTGGAGGTAGGAAACATCTCCCCACCATCACAGCCCCTTGAAGCCACTTTGGGAAGGAGCCACCCAAGCCTGGGGCCATATGGTGGCCCCAGAGCCATGTGGTAGCCATGGAGCCATACAGTGGTCCAAGCCTAAGCCCAACACCAGTTGCCAACTATGCTCACCAAAGCTTCTCACCCAAGAGATGGTGAATATTCCACCTCTTCACACCCTGGTTGAGTTCATGGGTGTAACAGGGTGAGGAACATCAGATCTGCTACTGATCCAAGCGAAGGAATTAAAACTAAACCACCTCCTCAGATCTCAGTAGCAGTAACACTGGATGATCCTCCATGCTCAGCTCCTGGAGCTTTCTACCCCACCTTTAGTGTTTCCTTTCCTTTCAGGAGAAAGCCTAACATCTCCTTCCAAGCCATGGGCCAACGTTTTAGCAGTCATTCCTAAAGTAGTTAAGAGGGAATGGTGCTTAGGTCAGTGGTGGGATGGTGTCTACTGGGAAAGGTCCTTCTCTGCAGAAGCTAGGCTGTGGTTACAAAGCTCGCTGGACCTGGTGGGATGGTGTCTACTGGGAAAGGTCCTTCTCTGCAGAAGCCAGGCTGTGATTACAAAGCTCGCTGGACCCTACAAGTCATAGTGCTGTTATGTTGGCTGGAGCTTCTGATAAACAGCTCTGAATACACAACATGAAGTCCAACAGTGAGAGAAGAGAAGGGTGTTTGAGAGGTCCTCAGTTCCTCTGATCTACTGGGGCTTTTTTTTTGGCCCAGGTTTAACCATACAGACAATGGTAGGACAAGGTCCTATTGTTATTTCCAAATGTCCTGTTGCTCTTCACGTGCCAATCCTTGGCTTCACCAAGCTGAAGAGGACAACCCTCAAGTTATTTATTATTCTTTATTGTTCCTCCTCTTTTCCTTTTCTACCAACCCAAAGTGCAAACCCAACATCCTCCATGGGTGAAATCCACCTTCCCCACCCCACAACGTTGGTGTTCAGCCTTCACCCGCTTTGTTCCCCTTGAGTTTGGGAAGGTCAAGTAGAGCTTTGCTAGATTTCCATTAAAACCAGCAGAACCAATCAAATGACCTTCATCCAGGAGCACCAATGCCAACCCCCAACCTGACAAACCACCCAGGACCAACCAGTAGTAAGAAAAGTCCTTTTGGGTCCCTACACTTGTTTCTCCCCATTTGGACCATGCTCATGGGGAGGAGCTCCAGTAGCTTCTCCCAACAGCAGCAGAAGCCAAGCTGGGAGACACCACCAAGAGCAAGGAGGTCTCATCCAGGAGCCAACAACTAATCATCTTGCTCTGCTGAAAGACCCTCCAGTCTGATCTTTACACCACCACGTCCCAGTCAAGGTGAGCCTCCAGTGTTGGTCTCCACTGCCCTCACCTCCATGTAGAGATGTGATCTAGGCATGACCAAAGCAGAGTTAACCAACAGAGACATCTGGGCAGTGACTCAACACCACACATGGGTTGGAAACCCATGGAAGGGGGGACTCCCATCCACATCTCCTAACTTGACCTCTTTCAAGGCTCAGGATTTGGTCCATTATGACAACTTTGGAGTCCAAGAGATGTGAGAGTTGCAAACACGCCGCTGGGTGAACTCGTTTGGCACGCTTGAGGGAAACATCAAAACCCAATGATGTTCTCATCTTGGGTAAAAAAATAGGAGAAAAGAAGAAAAATTGTGGTTCAATGTTGGGTTTGGTGACAAGGGTTGAAAAATAAACTGGCCACAAGCATTGTCTGCCAACACAAAGTCCTTCTGCTGCCCTTGAGACAACTTATTGCTCTACTTGGACACCCCGAGGTGGGATGTCACCAGCCACAGTCAGCTCATGCCCTTGGATAAACCAAAACCCTCAGAAATTACCCCAATGCCCACGGGCTCTGCGTGCCCATTGTCTCCCAACATGGTCCACACCAACTGTGGATCATCTGCCTTGCTTTCACCTTTTCTCAGGTGCCTTCCCATGAGGACATGTTTATTGCTATTGCTTCCTCTTCCCTCAACTTCTCCCCACTTGCCAAGCAGAGCACGTGGACATCATCCCCCACTCTGGCCTTTCTCTGTGGTGCTGTGGGATTTGTGCTTGGATGAACGTTTCTCCTGGAAGTCTCTGAGCCCAGCTGTAAATCCAAGAATGGGGGTGCACCTCAGGTGCCACAGAGGTGTGGCAGTTTGGGCTCAGCCCTGCTAATGACACGGATGCAAGGTGAAGCCACCCATCTCCCCACCTTTCCCTGCCTCAAAGACTCTGCTCCATCAGTTGCCCTCTTTCCCCATACCACCAGACTCTGGAGAAGCTCTTCAGAACAACCCTTGGAGTTGGAGAAGCTCTTCAGACCAACCCTTGGAGTTGGAGAAGCTCTTCAGAACAACCCTTGGAGTTGGAGAAGCTCTTCAGAACAACCCTTGGAGTTGGAGAACCTCTTCAAACCAACCCTTAAACCTGGAGAAGCTCTTCAGACCAACCCCTGGACCTGAAGAAGCTCTTCAGACCAACTCTTGGACCTGGAGAAGCTCTTCAGACCAACTCCTAGACCTGGAGAAGCTCTTCAGACCAACCTTTGGACCTGGAGAAGCTCTTCAGACAAACTCTTGGACCTGAAGAGGCTCTTCAGACCAACTCTTGGACATCTCCTTACTTCCTTCACCTGGCACATCTCTGCCCACAAAGAGTAGCCATGCAAGGAAGGAACTTCTCCCTTGCACAGCCCCGGGATGCAACCGATGGGGAACATCTCATTTTCCCAAGAGGTGCAAGATGCTCCCAGGGCATCTCTCTGCTCTTCTCTTCCCATCCCACCAAATCCAGTTGGAAAAGGCAGACCAAAGACCTTGATGGTGACCAGTCCTCCTACTTCCTAAGACAAACGTGTGAACGTCACTAATTATATTGATCTTTTTTTTTTACTCCTACAAAAGAAGGGATGAGTTGAGAACTTCCCTGTAGATCATCTAGCAGGACAGCTATCTGGAAGACACCAATTTTCTTGGAATACTTTCTGGAAGATGAAATAATTTATATAATTCAACTCAAAAGAAGCCCCAAAGGCAATGAGAAGAAACCTGCCTACCAGCGCTGTGCTTTTCACAGAGTACCCTGAACATCAACCACTCTTACTAGCCAAAAATCATCATCATCATCATCATCATCATCATCATCATCATCATCATCATCATCATCATCATCTAGGTTCTCATCAATGACAACAACAACAACAGAAAAATAATGGAAAGAACCCAAATGAAGAAGAAGTTGAGGGAAAGGGGGTGGAAAAGGGATCTTTGCACCACTCAACGCTGGACAAAGTGAAGATTCTGAGCTTCTTCAATGATAGGACCAAAAAGAGAAGGTTTTTTGTTTTACTATTGCTCAGTGTCAGGAGGTGTGTTACACAACTGATGGGTTGAAGGAAGAGGAGGAGGAGGAGGTGGTGGTGGAAGAGGAGGAGGAGGTGGAGGTGGAGGTGGAGGAAGGGGAGGAGGAGGTGGAGGTGGAGGAAGAGGAGGAGAAGTTGGAGGTGGAGGAAAGGGAGGAGGAGGTGGAGGAAAGGGAGGAGGTGGAGGTGGAGGAAGAGGAGGAGGAGGTGGAGGAAAGGGAAGAGGAGGAGGTGGAGGAAAGGGAGGAGGAGAAGGTGGAGGAAAGGGAGGAGGAGAAGGAGGTGGAGGAAAGGGAGCAGGAGGAGGTGGAGGAAAAGGAAGAGGAGAGGGAAGAAGAAGAAAAAAAACCAACAAAATAAAACCCCAAAACAAAACAAAAGAGGCAGAAGATTAGAAAAAGCAGCTTTTACAAAAACCACTAAAGATGCATAAAGTGACCTTTGCACTTTTTTTTTCTTTTTTTTCTTTTTTTTCCTTTTTTTTCCTTTTTTTTTTCCTTTTTTGTTCTGGCAACCAGACGAGGTTGCTGCAGCGCAGCGGCCACAGCGCCCACGTAAGACTTGTGTAGTTGCATACAATGTTTGACTCTGGATCTGGAAAAAAAAACCCAAAACCCCCCCAAAAAACAAGGAATTATTAAAAATTAATTGATATATTAACACCAATAAATTATTAAAAATTAATTGATATATTAACACTAAGGAATTATTAAAAATTAATTGATATATTAACACTAAGGAATTATTAAAAATTAATTGATATTCTAGTGGAAGGTGTCCCTGCTGCTGGCAGGGGGTTGGAGCTGGATGAGCTTTAAGGTCCTTTCCAATCCAAACCATTCGATGATTCTATGATTCTATGATATTAACACCAAGGAATTATTAAAAATTAATTGATATATTAACACCAAGGAATTAGAAGCGAGCAGTGAAGGATCACACTGTTCTCCTCTGTGTCCCTGCAGCACGCAGAGCTGATCCATATGGGATTTAACCGTCCCTCCCACCGCTACATGGGCAGTTTCTGGGGCATGGAGCTGAGAACGCAGCAGCTCATCTGTGGTACCCAACACATGGGATTGAGAACGTGCAGATGAGATCCTCTCTAATTGCACAACAATTTGTCATGGGTAGGATTAGCCCAGTTTAATGTACACAGCAAGGAGAGATGGTCCAGAGCAGCCCTGAGGAGAAGGACTTGGGGTGCTGGGGGACCAGAAGCTCCACACGAGGCGGCACCGTGCGCTGGCAGCACAGAGCCAATAACCGTGTCCTGGGCTGCACCCAGAGCAGCGTGGGCAGCAGGGCCAGGGAGGGGATTCTGCCCCTCTGCTCCGCTCTCCTGAGACCCCCCTGCAGTGCTGCCTCCAGTGCTGGGGCCACCAACAGCACAAGGACATGGAGCTACTGGAGCCAGTGCAGAGGAGGCCACGAGGATGATGCCAGGGCTGGAGCAGCTCTGCTGTGAGGACAGGCTGAGAGAGTTGGGGCTGTTGAGCCTGGAGAAGAGAAGGCTCCAGGGAGACCTTCTAGTGGCCTCCCAGTACCTGAAGGGGCTCCAGGAAGGCTGGGGAGGGACTTTGGCCAAGGCCAGAGAGTGAGAGAACAAGGGGTGATGGCTTGAAAGTGTCAGAGGGGAGCTGGAGCTGAGATGTGAGGAAGAAATTGTTTGGTGTGAGGGTGGTGAGACCCTGGCCCAGGTTGGGCAGAGAAGCTGTGGCTGCTCCTCCCTGGAAGTGTTCTGGGCCAGGCTGGATGAGGCTTTGAGCAACCTGGTCTAGTGGAAGGTGTCCCTGCTGCTGGCAGCGGGGTTGGAACTGGGTGAGCTTTAAAGGTTCCTTCCAACCCAAACTCTTCTGTGGTTCCATGAAAGATGCATCCAAAGCCTTGAAGCAGGAAACTTTCCACCCTCACAGTGCCCGACTACACTCAGAGCAGCTTGGTGTCACCAAGCAGCAAGATCTAAGGACTTACATGAACTGGCCAGTGGGTTTACCAGTGTGGAGGTACGTAGCTGTAGGTGGGGGTTCCTTGAGCCCTGTACGTTGGCACGGAAACTGGATGTGCTCCGATGGCGGTGTGTTGTGGGGTGGTCAACAAGGTTCCTGCAACGGGAAAATCAGGAGATACTATTGTCAGGAGAAATATCAAATGAGGAGGAAAGCTCCATCAGGAGCAGGACCTCAAGGGTATGGTGCTGCAGAGCACATTGGAGGGGCAGGCACAGCATCAGCTGCCTTTTTTTTTCTTCTTCTTCAGTTCTCTCAAATATTATTCTGCCCATGAGACCTGAATTGAAGGTGTTTGACTCATGTGGTTGGTAGCAACCAGCACCATGAATGGAAGAAACCCACCTGGAGCTCCAGGGTATTTTCCATGCTACTTTGAACCCTTAACTCATTTTTTTCCCCCCAATTTTCCTTGTCCCTATTGACCAGCAGCAAAGCTAGCTACCAGCCTGCTGAAGGCCAAATGGCAACAGGAGATCAGCCCTGGGAGCTGAAACATCTAAAGATCAATTAGGGAAGGGATGAGGGTTGCAAAACCCAGAGTCTCCATCTCTGGAGATGTTCAAACCCACCTGGACACTTTCCTGTGCAACCTGGTGTAGGGAACCTGCTTTGGCAGGGGGGTTGGACTGGATGATCTCCTGAGGTCCCTTCCAACCCCACCAGTCTGTCTGTGTCAGACCTTCCAGGGAAAATGAAGATGGACTTTGCCATTCATCTCCCAAGGGCAGTGGAGCTCTTTTGCTTCATCTAGACCCACCTTGCTGAGAGCTTTGGGATGTCTCAGAAGAAGCAATCCTCTCCCAGCCATGAAGCAGTGGCACCGCCCAACGCAGCCACTTTTAAGTCTGCAGCTGCCACACAGATGGATTTTAGGAGAGAATCTGCACGGTGCCTTCAGCAGACAGGGGGAAGAAGAAAACAGCCCCCAAATCCTCTGTCCTGGGAGTAAGTGGGTGCTCGAAGCCACTGGGCTCTCAATTTGTGGGTATGACAAATGCTGCTCGATTTACAGACACCCCACGGGCATGAATTTGGTTTATTCACAGTATGAGCAAGAGCAAATCTCTCCCAGAATGGCTCTGGGCACAGCCAGGCTCAATGCCTGCGCTGGTACCCGGGGCTGCGTCCCCTACCAGAGTCCTTCTCACATCTACTGCAGGTGCAAGAGGGTGAACGATGCCATTTCTTGCCAGAATTCAGACACAATCCTAAGAATTGTTCAGGAGAAGAAATACAAGCTTTGGAAAATAAACAAACAAACAAACAAACAAATAAATAAATAAATAAAATGAAGGTAAATTATAAAATAAAATAAAATAAAATAAAATAAAATAAAATAAAATAAAATAAAATAAAATAAAATAAAATAAAATGAAATGAAATGAAATGAAATGAAATGAAATGAAATGAAATGAAATGAAATAAAATAAAATAAATAAAATGAAATGAAATGAAATGAAATAAAATAAAATAAAATAAAATAAAATAAAATAAAATAAAATAAAATAAAATAAAATAAATAAAATAAAACAAAATGAAATGAAAATAAAAAAATAAAATAAAATAAAATAAAATAAAATAAAATAAAATAAAATAAAATAAAATAAAATAAAATAAAATAAAATAAAATAAAATAAAATAAAATAAAATAAAATAAAATAAAATAAAATAATAAAATAAACCCAACTCATATCCTTCCCTAACGTGCTATTGATTAATTGCAAGTCGGAAGCAATCCCGTGCATCAAACACAAAGGATTGGGGATACATAAAATAAAGTTAATGTTCATTTTGTCAAATATCTGCAGTGAGACCATAAGAATCCTCAAAAAGGAATTTGAGGCTAGAAATCCAACAGTAGTTGAAGGCCAAATGTGGTTATTTCTCTACTTACAGAACGGAGAGAGGAAAGAAGAATATATTTAGGGATGCAAGAGTGTGTCCCTCAAATGAAAGCTCTCCTCTGCTCACCTAAAAGCTGAGTGAGGTTGGTATCAGGAGCAAATTAATTGATTTTTGCCTGCAGAGGAGCAGTAACCAGCAAGCACAACCAGGAGATGAAGCTGCAATTCGCTGTGTGCAGGTGTTTCTGTAGCCACTTGCCCAATCCACCTCCCACAGAGAGTTTTTTCACCCAGGACAAGTCTCCTGCACGAGTTGTTTGGCTACAAGGGTTCTGAGGCATTGGAAGGGGTTGCCCAGGGCAGTGGTGGAGTCCCCATCCCTGGAGGGATTTAAAAGATGGGTAGATGTGGTGCTGAGGGACATGGGTTAGAGGTGGAATTGGCAGTGTTGGGTTCATGGTTGGACTCGATGACCTTAAAGGTCTTTTCCAACCTAAATGATTCTGTGATTCTGTGAATCTCACCCCAGAGATGAAATTATGACTCAAAATCTGAAAAGATTTTCTTTCTTACCTGCTGACATTGCCATGGTGGTCCCAGCAACCATTCCCATGGCCACCCCGTTGGTCCTGGGCGCAGCCACCGGGGCCGGGTAGATGGCCGATGGGATGCTGTTGGGTTGAACCACGGTGGTGTGATGGATAACGTGAGGCTGTGCCGCGTACACCGGCTGGGTGTAATAAGCTCCCTGTTTGAGAAAGGAACAACAACCTCTTTGGTTGACAGCACAAACCACAGCAGTGACTTGAAGTTGTTTGTTTAGAGGTAAACACCAGGCTGGAGAGCTGGGCAGGGAAACACTTGATGGAATATAATAAGGGCAAGTGTAGGGTGTTGCACCTGGGCAGGAACAACCCCAGGTTCCAGTATAGGTTGGGAGATGATCTCCTAGAGAGCAGTGAAGGGGAAAGGGATCTGGGGGTCCTGGTGGACAGCAGGATGACCATGAGCCAGCACTGTGCCCTTGGGGGCAGAAAGGCCAATGGCATCCTGGGGTGCATTAGAAGGGCTGTGGTCAGTAGTTCCAGAGAGGTTCTTCTTCCCCTCTACTATGCCCTGGTGAGGCCACATCTGGAGTGTTGTGTCCAGTTCTGGGCCCCACAGTTCAAGAAGGACAGGGAGCTGCTGGAGAGAGTCCAGCACAGAGCCACCAAGATGATGAAGGGAGTGGTGCATCAACCTGATGAGGAAAGGGGCTTTTCCATGGGAGGTGGCAGGAGAGCAATGAAAGTTGAGTGAGATGTTAATGGCAACCAGCAAGTGGACCTTGTGGTGACCCAGACCTATCTGTGGTCCCAGGGAAGAGCAGTGTTGAGAGCTGGGGTGGGTGGGAAGAGGTGGGTGCTGGGACCATCCTGGAGCCACCAAGCCTTGGCAATCAGGTGTGTGATTCTGGGGGAAGGGACCTGATTCACCAGCCTGGCCAAGCCACAGGGATGCCACTGTGTTGCCTCCACTGCACATCAACAACCACACAAGACCATGTCTCACCCAGAGAATCCAACAGAGGAGGCAAGAGACAGACTCCAGCATTCTGAAGACCCACCAAACTCCACCATGAGCATCTCCATTCCACCAAGACATGGATGGCTCAGCCCTGACAGCCCAGGATGAAGCCCTGCAGGAACCTTGGGCTGTAGTTGCACACTGTTGAGTGAGGTGGTGCCCTGCCACCACGGGTGGTGAGGTACCTACCTGGGTGTACAGGTTCTGCTGTGGATAGGCACTTCTGATGGGGTACATAGCGGTTTGGTACGGGTTGGGAGACGGCGAGTAGGGAGGAGGTGCATTGTTACTCTGGGTCGGTGGGACCTTGTAGGGTGTCCCCGCAGTGTACCCTGGCAAAGACAAGAGGAGACCAAGTTAGGGTGAGGATTTTACAGCTGCAGAGTTGGTCCACTGAGCACATGAGCAACCCAAGCTGCCGTTCATGATGCACCATCTGCTCGCTGGGCATCACTCAGCATGGAGGAGATGCACCAGCATCTACTGACGTCCTATGAAACCCACCAAGCTGAAACCTCCAAGTCCAGCATCCAGCCCCTGGATAACTCATCACAGCAGCTGGGGCTACATCCTCCACCCTCCATCCTCCACTTCTTCCCAGGTCAAAGAACTGATAAGCATTCACAATGACCAAAGCATGACTTGATGGGACTCAACCAGCACTTAAATCACCTAACACAGCAGTATCTCCACACCTAGGTACCCATCTCTATACATCCACTCGTTTTTCCTTCTCTCCTTGTCCTTTCACCTTTGTTTGCTCAGGGTGTGATGGGTAAAACCAGAATTTAACTGCTGGGGGATCTAATTTCATGGCACAGGATTGCTGTCCTCGAGCAACGACCACAAAAACCACAACATTGATGGTCCAAACCTTCATTAATATTAAGAGGTGATAATGATCATCACAGAATCCCAGAGTGGTTTGGGTTGGAAGGGACCTTAAAGCTCATCCAGTTCCAACCCCCCTGCCAGCAGCAGGGACACCTTCCACTAGACCAGGTTGCTCAAAGCCTCAGCCAACCTGGCCCAGAACACTTCCAGGGAGAAGCAGCCACAGCTTCTCTGGCCAACCTGGGCCAGGGTCTCACCACCCTCACACCAAACAATTTCTTCCTCACATCTCAGCTCCAGCTCCCCTCTGACACTTTCAAGCCATCACCCCTTGTTCTCTCACTCCCTGCCCTTGGCCAAAGTCCCTCCCCAGCCTTCCTGGAGCCCCTTCAGGTACTGGAAGGTCTCTATAAGGTCTCCCCGGAACCTTCTCTTGCTCACCTAGTTCCAACCTAGGTGATCTATAGATCACCTAGTTCCAATCTCCCTGCCATCAGCAGGGACACCTTCCACTAGACCAGGTTGCCCAAAGCTTCATCCAACCTGGCCTTGATCATCCCATCAGGCTGTGTAGCTGGAGCACCCAAGTCCCAGATTTACACTTTCTCCAAGGTCTGAAGAAACCTTAACTTATCTTGCAGCCTTTAGGAGATGCCAAGTATATGAGGAACAAACTAAAACGAAGGATCCTTTCCAAAACATGGACATTTGTCCCCAAAAATAAATCCAACCTAAGAAAAAATAACCTAAAGGATAACGTGGTATCAGCTGACCTGCTGGCTCTGGGTGTCACCTGGGGTTTTTGCTGCTATTTGCAGTAAGTTCTGAGCTTTCTGATGTCTATGAAATTTTCTTTTCCTTCCAAGAAGTCCCATCAGTACCAGCTCAAGATCCTCTAATGCAGGTTTGATCATATTTGTTTTGTTTTTGAAGGACAACCCATAAAGATCTCCACTCTTCTTCTGCTTCCTTTCAAGGTACCTTCCTATCTGTTGACTTAGGATGAATATGGAGTCAACCACCACACCCTGCACCAATTTTGCTCTCCAAAAAGATAGGGGTGACTTTAAGCAGGTCCATGATAACACAGCATAATCCAAATCTTGTTCCTGGCCAGCAATGCACCATAAGACCTCATGGCAAGTAGAACATCTAAAGAAGGTGTGACCTGCCCCTAGGGTGGGATGTCACTACACTAAGGATACACAACACCTGAATTCCCAACCTTTAGAGGCATTTCCAAGGAAGGTTCCATGAAGTTGCTCCTGAAAATTTATTACTTAAAAGTGCTAAATTGGGGAAAAATCCTCAAGAATACTTAAAAATGTGCTTTAAGGTTATTTTAGGGTAGACTCATAGCTGAGCTGCTGCCATGGGACACCTTGGACTCCATCAAGTGTGATTTGAAGGCATCAAGGTGTTGGCCATAGCTTGATGAATGGTTAAAAAACAAAAGGAATGGTAAAAAAATATGGTCACACAAGGAAGAAGAAGCACGTGGGATGGGATGATGGGATGGGATGGGATGGGATGGGATGGGATGGGATGGGATGGGATGGGATGGGATGGGATGGGATGGGATGGGATGGGATGGGATGATGGGATGGGATGGGATGGGATGATGGGATGGGGTGGGATGATGGGATGGAGTGGGATGGGATGGGATGGGATGATGGGATGGGGTGGGATGATGGGATGGAGTGGGATGATGGGATGGGATGATGGGATGGGATGGGATGGGATGGGATGGGATGGGATGGGATGGGATGGGATGGGATGGGGTGAGATGGGATGATGGGAGAGGATGGGGTGGGATGATGGGATGGGATGGGATGGGATGGGATGGGATGGGATGGGATGGGATGGGATGGGATGGGATGGGGATGGGATGGGATGGGATGATGGGATGGGATGATGGGATGGGATGGGATGGGGTGAGATGGGATGATGGGAGAGGATGGGGTGGGATGATGGGATGGGATGGGATGGGGATGGGATGGGATGGGATGGGATGGGATGGGATGGTGGGATGGGATGGGATGGGATGGGATGGGATGGGATGGGATGGGATGGGATGGGACGGGATGATGGGATGGGATGGGGTGGGATGGGATGATGGGATGGGGTGGGATGGGATGGGATGGGATGGGATGGGGTGGGATGGGATGATGGGATGGGGTGGGATGGGATGGGGTGGCTGACAAGAAATGGCACCCAGGTCTTGCAGGAGGGCTGGGAGGAATCATCCTTAGAGCAAAGAGGCCCCGAAGGCTGTGTGGGATGGAGAGGAGAAGTCAAGGCTCAGCTCAGCGATAAGATGTCTAAACACTCAAATATAATGAACTAATTTACTCAAGCAGCAATTAATGAAGGCCAAGATTTCAAGCCTGCTAATATCCCATATTATCCAGCCAGCACTGAAACAGCGTGAAGATAACGAGGAGCTTTCGAGGAACTCCCAAACAACATCTCAGCACCTCCTGATGACTGCAGATTGGGAAAACAATGTGTTAATTAATCAGTGGAATAGCTGTGACCCCTTCTCTGACTCACATTAGTAGGAAAGCAGCTATTATGACATGAGAAATGGATGCAGAGAGAGGAAAGTCAGGTTCCAAATTCACCACAGCAGCAGAAGTGGAGACTCTTCCATCGTGAGGTCCTCCAGGAACCCAACAGCATCACCTACAGAGCAACCAACCTCCTGGTTTTTCAATTTTCCATATTTTTTTTCTGTTCTGAACTCTTTTTTTTTTTTTCAAGCAAAGACCTCAAAGGCTGCCAGTTCTCAGCACCACACTTCTGAAGAGTGACTGGAGATGTGGACCACCTCACAGTAAAGAAGTTCTTTCTCAAGTTTAAGCAGAACCTCCTGTGTTCCAGCTCACACCCATTACCCCTTGTCCTATCACTGGACACCACTGAGAAGAGCCTGGCCCCATCCTCCTGACACTCACCCTTCAGATATTTATAAACATTAATGAGGTCCCCCCTCAGCCTCCTCTTCTCCAAGCTCAAGAGCCCCAGCTCCCTCAGCCTTTCCTCATCAGGGAGATGCTCCACTCCCTTCATCATCTTGGTGGCTCTGTGCTGGACTCTCTCCAGCAGCTCCCTGTCCTTCTTGAACTGTGGGGCCCAGAACTGGACACAATATTCCAGCTGTGGCCTCACCAGGGCAGAGTAGAAGGGAAGAAGAACCTCTCTTGACCTACTGACCACAGCCCTTCTAATGCACCCCAGGATGCCATTGGCCTTCCTGGCCCCAAGGGCACAGTGCTGGCTCATGGTCATCCTGCTGCCCACCAGGACTCCCAGATCCCTTTCCCCTTCACTGCTCTCTAGGAGATCATTTCCCAACCTATACTGGAACCTCAAGGCTGTGTGGTTTCACCACCTTGATTGCTAACATTTGCTACTGTTTCCTGATTGCTGAATCTTGGACAATTTAGTTATGATATCAAAAAATCTATGAAACAGCCCAGGCAAATGTCATCTTCTATATTTGTAAATTGGGCAAAAACCAGATTATTTGTGGGTAAAAATGTTGTGTCACCAAGACACGAGATGATGGGGGTTCCTCCAGGAAAATCATGTTTGACAGTTAATTTTAAAGCCTAATTATGATGATCTAACAAACACCTTCTTAGGATTAAGAGGTTGATGTGGCCTCTGCTTCTGCCTCTTCATGGTTGAGCAGCAGGTTGGGGTTTGAAAAGCAATAGTGAGCTTCTCCTAAAATTAGTGATTAAATCCCTCAGGTCACTCTAGAAATCTCAACCTTCTTGTTCCTGCAACACAGAAGTGCCCTGAATTGCAGAGCATGAAGGTTGGTGGGGTGAAGGAAAAGCTCTGTGATGAATTTTGTATCATCATCATCATCATCTCGTGTTTCCAACATGAAGGGTTCACCACAAGCATCATTCCATAGATGGATAAGGAATCATCTGGATGGCCATGTCCAGAGTTACAGTCAACAGTTCAATGTCCAAATGGAAACCACTAATGAGTGGTGGACCTCAAGGGTTGGTAGTAAGATCAATACTACTTAATATCTTCATCAATGATGTAGATGGTGGAATTGAGGGCACCCTCAGCAAGTTTGGTGATGACACCAAGCTGAGTGGTGTGGTTGATAAGCTAGAGGGACAGGATGCCATCCAGAGGGACCTGGACATACTTAAGGAGTGGGCCCAGGTGAACCTCATGAAAGCCAAGTACAAGGTCTTGCACCTGGGATGGGGCAATCCCTGGTATCAGTGCAGACTGGAAGATGAATGGATGGAGAGCAGCTCTGCAGAGAAGGACTTGGGGTTACTGGTGGGTGACAAATTGGACATGAGCCATCAGTGTGCACTTGCAGCCTAAAAAGCCAACCATATACTGGCCAGCAGGTCGAGGGAGGTGATTCTTCCTCTCTGCTCTGCTCTCATGAGTCCCCACCTGGAGTACTGTGTCCAGCTCTGGGGTCCCCAGCACAAGAAAGACATGGACCTGTTAGAGCAGGTCCAGAGGAGGACTTGAAAATGGTCAGAAGACTGGAACACCTCTCCTGTGGGGAAAGACTGAGAGAGTTGGGGTTCTTCAGCCTGGAGAAGGCTTCAGGCAATGGGTTTAAACTGAAAGAAGTTAGGTTTAGACTGGCCATTAGGAGAAAATGTTTCATGATGAGGGTGGTGAGACACTGGCACAGGATGCCCAGAGAAGTTCTGGATGTTCCATCATTGGTAGAGTTCAAGGTGAAGTTGGATGGGGCTTTGAGCAACCTGATCTAGTGGAAGATGTACCTGCTCATGGCGGGGGGGATGGACTAGATGAGCTTGGAAGGTCCCTTCCAACCCAAACCAGTCTGTGATTCCCTCATCAACCACACCAATAGACTTGCACATTTTCAGTAAGTTCAGTCTGTGTCTAAGGAGGCTGCACTCCCACCCCTGGGAGCAGAAGACAGTTTCCTTGTCAAGGACACAGGACAGAGCTTGGGGCTCATGCCACAGCAGACTGTGAGCAGGGACAAGCAGCCATGAGCAGCTCCAGGAGGCCCTACACGGTTGCATGGCCCAGTTGAGTGTCACTTGTTCCTGGTGTCTGGTCCTGCTCCTGCCACCATGTCTGGTCCTGCTCCTGCCACCACCCTCCAGTATGGTTCATCCTTTTCATTAAATCCTGTCAGGCATTTGTGCACTACAGCTGTGCCTTCATGTTGCACCTCCATGTTGTACCTTCATGTTGTACCTTCATATTGCACCTTCATGTTGCACCTTCATGTCATACCTTCATATTGCACCTTCATATTGCACCTTCATGTTGTACCTTCATGTTGTACCTTCATACTGCACCTTCATATTGCACCTTCATGTTGTACCTTCATACTGCACCTTCATATTGCACCTTCATATTGCACCTTCATATTGCACCTTCATGTTGTACCTTCATGTTGTACCTTCATACTGCACCTTCATGGTGTACCTTCATGTTGCACCTCCATGTTGTACCTCCATGTTGCACCTCCATGTTGTACCTTCACGTTGCACCTTCATATTGCACCTTCATGTTGCACCTTCATATTGCACCTTCATGTTGTACCTTCATGTTGCACCTTCATGTTGCACCTTCATGTTGTACCTTCATGTTGTACCTTCATACTGCACCTTCATGTTGCACCTTCCTGTTTCACCTTCATGTTGTACCTTCATGTTGTACCTTCATATTGTACCTTCATGTTGCACCTTCATATTGCACCTTCATATTGTACCTTCATGTTGTACCTTCTTCATGTTGTACCTTCATGACTTTCAACCATCACCTAAGGCAGCACTGCTGCTATTAGGAGTATTCCTAAAGTAGAATGTGTTTCTGTCTGCAGATGAAGGAAGGACATACTGACAAATAATGACCTTGGCCAACCAAATGTAGAGGACACACATTTTGCAAGTCTCTTCTAGCTGTGGTCAAAGAGGTCACTGAGTTTGTTAAGCCATATCCTGGCTTAAAATCTGAACTCCTGCAGGACAGCCATGCTAACCTAGAAACCTGGGGTGAAAAAGTCCTGCTACCCAAAGAGTGGCCTTTGAAAGAAATCTGAATAATGTAAATAGAGCACTTGAGCTACAAGGGTGTGTGTCTGAAAACAGTCAGAGCTTCCAGCTGGGTAGTAAAATTCTTTCAAGGAGAAGACCAAATAGAAAAATAGAATAAATAGATAGATATTTTCTCAATAGAAATAGATATTTTCTCAATAGAAAAATAAATAAATAGATAAATAAATAAATAGATAGATAAATAAATAATAAAAAACATAAACATAAATATAAATAATATAAATATAAATATAAATATAAATATAAATATAAATATAAATATAAATATAAATATAAATATAAATATAAATATAAATATAAATATAAATATAAATATAAATATAAATATAAAATATATATAGATATATTTGTGCCTGACCCAGTGAGTGTATGATTTGACTGATCACTTTCTGAAGCCACTTCTACTTGGGAAACATATTTCAAGTAACTAACATGACAAAAGTATCACCTTAGCTACTCTCAACACTGTCCTTATGCACTTTGTTCTATTTTTTAACGTGTTAATACAAAAAAAATTAAAATGTTCTAGTTAAACCCTTTAAAAAGTGTCCCTGGAGGCACTTTAAGCAATATGGAGGCTCCTGAGATCCACCACGGCAGGTCAATATGAAGCACAGAATCCTCTTCCAGCCTCTTTCCTGGCTGTACTATCTGGACACCTTCCCTGTCCCTGAGGGGCTGGAGGAACAGTTTTGGTGTGGAGAGCATGGGGACATCACAGGGGACGATACCATGGTGTAGACACCAGCATGGGCAGCTGGCTGGTAGGCTTTCACTGTCCTCCTGGTGCAGATGTGAGGAGATACTGAGCACCTATTCCATATTTCTGGATATTTATCCCTGTCCAGCATGAGACTCCAGTCCATACTGGTGGGCACTCCTCACACTGGGAACAGGACTTATCTCTCAGGCTTCTCCTTGGCTCTCCTCCATTGAGATCTGACACCTTGCTGATGCTCGTGGGTATGCTCTCATCCTTCTCCTGCCATGAGACACCCAGGAAAGACCATTCCCAAGAACAAAACCTGGTTTAGGTGAGATTGAGTTGAACAAAAGAACCAATTGGGGATGCCCAACCTGAAATGCTTCTGGTTTTTCAGAGCCTGTGCTTGAGGTGGCATCTCCCAGCAGAGCTCTGGAGAAGCCAACCACAGCTCTAAGCCTGAAGCATCACTGCAAATCAAACCTCAAGGCTTTACCTATGGCCAAATTAAACATGTCCAAGCCAGTTCTCTCCAAGTGAAGCCAACCTGCATGGGTTTGGCTGGTGACCACATTCTTAATCTCCTTTATCACCCACAATGGGTGGCCACAGCCAAATTTTGCCCCTTTAAACCCATTCCTACCTCAGTACCTGGTCTTGTCCCTCTGATTTTGAGGGAAGAATCTCACCTGGAGCAGCCCAGAGGTGGAATGAGGAGGAGAAATCCAGGCATGGGTTGAACTCCAAGGGAATTTTTGCCCAATAATATCTAGGTTTCTATTCATTTCAAGCTGAGATTTTTCCAAACATTTACAACTTGGTCAAATCTTGTCTGGTGTGAAATCATGTGTGATGAAAAGCTCACACACCATGTCAGGTGTCCCCACCCCAAAGAATGCTACAGATGTCCCCTTAGAAGAGGAACTCTCCTAAAGGCTTTTCATAGGTTTATTTTTAATAATGCTTTTAATAAAATTTGTTTTAAAAAAGAAACATTTCTTCCTCTCATCTTATTCTGTAAATAATTGAATTTAGCACAAAAGAAGGAGCAAACAGATGGTGAGGAACACTCCAACCCACCTGTGTCCATGGGTGCAGTGGTCCCAGCCTTGCTAACAACATGGCCCACAGAGAGTCACTTTAAGATACCTTATATTTTTTCTCCATATAGAATTGAGAGTTTCTCCAGGTCCCAGAGGTGTTTGGAAGGTTAATGTTGCATCTGGGACCTAAGGGTGGTCCCACCTCACTTGCAGCACATCCCATGGTAGCCATGCACTGGCTTTAGCAGGATGTGTGAGGGCAAGAGCAGGCAGGAGCAGTTGGGCATTGGACAGAGGACACCCCACATCCAGGGGAAGCACTGCAGGACCTTATTTAACCTGGAGAAAAGGAGGCTGAGGGGAGACCTTGTGGCTCTGTCCAAGTCCCTTGGAGGAGGGTGGAGAGAGGTGGGGGTGGGTCTGTTCAACCAAGGAGCAAGGGACAGGACAAGAGGAAATGGGCTCCAGTTGTGGCCAGGGCAGTTGAGATGGGATGTGAGGAAGAATTTCTTTGCTGAAAGGGTTCTGAGGCATTGGAAGGGGTTGCCCAGGGCAGTGGTGGAGTCCCCATCCCTGGAGGGATTGAAGAGTCGTGTAGACACAGTGCTGAGGGACAGGGGTCAGTGGGGACTGGGCAGTGTTGGGTTCATGGTTGGACTCGATGATCTCAAAGGGCTTTTCCAATCCAGGCAATTCTGTGCAATTCTGTGTAATCAGGGAGCTTCTCACCCTTCCTGAAGGCACTATTTGGCCTCTAAGGGGATGAGATTACAAGACTCCACCTAGAAAAGCCCATCTGACTTTGAGCTGTAAGCAGCAGCTCCTCCCCCTGCCTCTGCTCAGCCAGTTTGAGTTAAAAGGTGGGAATTTCACTCAGGTTCCTTGAAAACCATAGAATCATAGAGTGGTTTGGGTTGGAAGGGACCTCAAAGCTCCTCCAGTTCCAACCCCCCTGCCAGCAGCAGGGACACCTTCCACTAGACCAGGTTGCTCAAAGCCTCAGCCAACCTGGCCCAGAACACTTCCAGGGAGGAGCAGCCACAGCTTCTCTGGCCAACCTGGGACACTGTCTCACCACCCTCACACCAAACAATTTCTTCCTCACATCTCAGCTCCAGCTCCCCTCTGCCACTTTCAAGCCATCACCCCTTGTTCTCTCACTCCCTGCCCTTGGACAAAATCCCTCCCCAGCCTTCCTGGAGCCCCTTCAGGCTTTATTTTGGAATGATGTCTTTCACTTTCAAGGGAACAGGAGATCATCATCTCCCTTTGGTTTTTCTATGCCTACCTTTGTGCTCAACCACAGAGCATCACCCCTGCAGGTACCACAGCTGCCAACAACCTCAGGTTGCTCCCAAGGACCAAATACTCAGCTAAAAGAGAGACCTTCACCCTTCTCCACTTGACTTCCTCCTCTGAAGGAGCACTTAGAGGCTCATTGCTCTCCTTTTCCTGCTCCTTCATGGTTTTCACACATGCAAACAGAAAGGTGCAGAGATGCCACCTTGTTTTCAGAAGAAAAAAAAACCAAGAGCTCTGCAAAATTTCATCCCAGAAGGGAACTCCATCAGCACCACAATGCTCCCACCAGGTAGGTCTGGCAACAGAAGTTGATGGATCTACTATATGGTGCCATCAAGTACCCCCAGGACCTGCAACACCCTCACCTGTGTCAAGGTTCAGCACCAAGAGAAGGACACACAGACACATGGACACCTGCACAGACATGAATGATCCCAAATAACCCATCCCCAAATAACCCTCAGGAGAAGAGGCAAATGGGCACAAAACAACCAAGTAAAACCCCAGAAGAAAAGATTTATTTACTGAATGCTGCAGAAGAAGCCTGATAAGTTCTGTTCTCGGTCCCGGTGTCCACCGGGAGGTGGAAGGTGCCCTCCGTGGCACAGGAGGAGGAGGTCTGTGGCCAGGCTTGCTTCATCAGAAGTGTAGCTTGAGTGGAGACAGAGAAGAGGTGTCACACAGAGCAATGGAGATACAACTTTCCACATTTAATCCATCTGAATCACTTTGCTGCTCTCTTCCTTCCCTCCCCCTACTTTTTGAGGACAACTATCTGTAGGAATCTCACACTGTGGTTCCTCTCACCCCACCTGCTCCCCATGGAGGGATGGATTGCAAACCAATCACCTACCCCAAATGACTGGTTTCCTGAGCTAAGTGACCTACATGAAGATCTACACCTGGAGAACATGGCTAGCACAACCACCATCCCACCCCAGATACCACTGGTCACCTCTGTGTGTAAGGACCAGTAATGATTGTCCTTGACCTTGGGTTTCCCAGCTGGAAAACAGGCTGAGCCTGGTGTGCAAGGCATTTTTATTGACAGCAAAACCCTTTGAGATGCTTCCATGGCAGGTACCACCAGTGAACAAGGTACTGGTTGCTGTGACCATCCCAGCATTGAGTGGTTCTTAGGAACTTTGAAAAGGACAGTTAGCAGAAGCTGTGGCTTTGGGTAGGTGGCCCTTTATCCCAGTTTTGAAGAAAAATATTTATGAAGCCAAGTCAGAGAATCCAGAAGAATCTAAAACCTTGTGGGATTTGAGGAGGGACCAACAGAATTCAGTAAATTTTCTGAAAGAAGAAGAAGTCTCACGCTGACTGCCACCATGCACCTCCACGTGAGGAACCAGCTCTGGCCATACCTTTATCCTATATCCAAACATATTGCCAGTGCTCATCTTGGACAGTCTGCCATTATACCAAGGACTTTCTGGAGCACATCTATGGAGAAGATCACCAACACAAGCCTACAACCAGGCTCCTTCCCAAAGTTGGTGCCTTCAGGAAAGACTTAACAGGTCTTTATCTGTTGTGTTGTTGTTTTTTAACATGAAACTATGGGTCTGTCCTAACTTTTTGTTCCAAACTAATCTCAAATGGTGGCTCCCACCATTCTGGATTTAAGTCCCACCATTTCCCAAGGGAGTGCCTACATCTTTTGAAAGCCTCACCAGCTTAACGAGCTTCTCTAATTGCCTTCATAAAATCAATAAGCTCCATGATGTCCATGTATTCATTGTCCAGTATGTATTTCCCACACCCAGCTACTAAGGAAAGAAAACCAAGAGAGGGTTGATTGATCCTCAACGAGCCACTCAGTGACAAGACCTCACTGGGAGGTTGTGGAGGGTGAAGGAGCTACTGGAATCAAAGAAAATCACCTATTTCTGGGGTTCTTTGAGAGTATTTTTTGTGAAGGCAGAAGGTTGACTGTTGACACGCTCCCTCTACACCAAATCACTGAATTCCCCAAGATCTCTGGAAGGTTGGAGGTCAGAGGATGTCCCCATTGTCCTCTTCTCCCCACGTGGGTGGTGTTGGGGATAGGCAGTATGTCCACAGAGATGTGGTGGAGGGATTTTTGTGTCTGATCTGCCAACTCAAGAGACTTCTGGAGGCAAAAATAAAAAAGAAAGGACCATGGGGCAGGAGAGGTGTCCTGGTTTTGCTAGGATAGAGTTAATTTTCTTCTTAGTGTGAGTGGCTGTGTGGTGTTTGGCTGCCAGCCAAGTGAAACTCCCACAGCAACAGCAGAGGCATGATTGGTAGGCAGGGGATTGTTTCTCACAGCAGAACCAGCCAAGCTTGGACAAAACCAACTGGGGCAGAAAGAGAAGCTCTTTGGGAGGGACACCACAGCCCTCAGGAGGAGGTGGTGGGTTCCTTCTCCTCCCAACAGCCTCGAGGGAGTCACACATGAAAGCATTTTAAAGCTGCACTTCATAACTCCTTCTCCCAAGCATGTTCCTACCCCCAAGGAGCTTGACATTAAGCCCCAAAGAAGGGACTTCATGACTTGGTTATGACTTCAGCCCAAAGACAAGAGCAATGATGTTTCAAACCTCCCCCCAACAACTCTGTGTCTGCTCAGACTCTTCATTAACCCTCTCTGAAGATGCAGCTGTAAATCTGAAGTGCCACAGGGCTGGAAGTGATTGAGGCCAAGGAGGAAATGGCACTGGTGCCACAGCCCATGGCAGCTACAAAGCAGGTCCTAATGGTTGGACACCACTGCCCAAAGAGAGCAGAGAATCACAGAATCAGAATTATTTTGGTAGGAAAAGACCTTTAAGATCACTGAGTCCAACTGTAAACCCAACAGTTCCAATTCCACCTCTAAACCATGTCCCTCAGCACCTTGTCTACTCGTCTGTTAAATCCCACCAGGGATGGTGACTCCACCACCTCCCTGGACAGCCTGTTCCAACGTTTGACAACCCTTTTGGTGATGAAGTTTTTCCTCAGATCCAATCTAAACCTCCCCTGGTGCAGACCTGAAGCACTGCTGCAGGGCTGTTGGTCCACCAGAAACTCGTGAGACCACTCTTTTGGTGTGGGACAGAAACACAGGAGCATGGAAGACACCCAGCAGCGATAATTTACTGTCAATCATCAGCTGTATGGAGATGTCTATGAGTGCAAGATCTGGCTGGATGGTGCTCCAGTGCCAGAGATGTGCAAACATGTCCCTCCCTCTTCATCTTATGGAATCATGGAATGGTTTGGGTTGGAAGGGACCTCAAAGCTCCTCCAGTCCCAACCCCCTGCCAGCAGCAGGGACACCTTCCACTAGACCAGGTTGCTCAAAGCCTCAGCCAACCTGGCTGAGAACACTTCCAGGGAGGGGGCATCCACAACTTCCTTGGGCAACCAAGGATCTTCTCAAAGAGAAAACCAGGAGGTTTGGGGGAAGTGAGAGATTCAGATGCAATTTCTCCTCCACTCGAGCACTGATCCCATTCTGCTCTGAGCCTGTGCCCTCCTCCTGAAGGTTTGCAAGTCATTAAGGATTTCCAAGGGGCCTTGCTTTATTTTCCATGGTAGGCTGCACTCCTGAACATCACGCTGGAGAGTTAACTCCCACTGCTGAGACAGAAACATTCTTTCATTTATGCTTTTATTCAACATTAAATTCATTTTTTTTTCTTTTTTTGCCTCTGGATTTCACAAAGGTTTTAATTTCCATGACTGATGAGACAATTTATGTCGATGTTCTATGAATCCTTCCTCTGTGGTTTCTCCTCTCCACATCAGACCTACCAAAAATAAAAATAATCAAGGTAATTTGGGTTGGAGACAGCTGGGAGCTTGCCACAGCTCTGCATGTTCTGTACATTAAACCATGGCTCCTCAGAGAATCCATCACTTAAACCTACATGAAAGGTGAACCAAGGAGGTTTCTATGAACATTAATATCTCCTGGTCCTTTACAAGAGCTACAGTCCACAGAGGTTACAATCCAGCCATGACTATCTAGTATAATTTGAGGTCTATCTCCTACCAGTGTCTTCTAGATTTGGTTTCACCTCACACCTCTGCTGTTCTTTGAAAAATAAAGAGATTTTTATTTGTTATCTCTTGGATCCCTGGCAAATTCTACTGGTGGGAGCTGGGCAAGCAATGTGAACTGAGCAAGGGTCTCTGCAGTACTGGGACTGGTCTATCTCCCCATGAGGACTTCTAGCCAATGTGGTTAATGTTCAGGATGTGTTTTAAGTGGAAAAGAGAAAAATATGAACCAGATGTGCTTGGAGAAAATTCTGTGAATTAACTGGAGTAGAAAATGGCAACAAAAGGACAAAGCAGATGATTCTACAGTATATATGATATATATATTTTTTGCTTCCCTCTGCCAACTTTATTTGTGGTGGATACAACCTTGAGACTCGTATAAAGTTTGCAATAAGCTTAATTCTCCAGGCAGTCCCATCACCGTGTGCCTGAGCACCTCAAAACTGTGGGTGCATTTGTTCTTGGGATGAAGGGAGTGGAGCATCTCCCTTCTGAGGAAAGGCTGAGGGAGCTGGGGTTCTTCAGCTTGGAGAAGAGGAGGCTGAGGGGTGGCCTCATTAATGTTGATCAATATCTGAAGGGTGAGTGTCAGGAGGATGGGGCCAGGCTCTTCTCAGTGATGTCCAAAGGTAGGACAAGGGGCAATGTAGGTTGGGGCATTGGGGGTTCCATGTAAACATAAGGAAAAGCTTTTTCAGTGTGAGACTGACAGGACACTGGGACAGGCTGCCCAGAGAGGGTGTGGAGTCTCCTTCTCTGGAGACATTCAAAACCCACCTGGATGCTTTCCTGTGTGACCCACTGTAGGTGCTTCTGCTCTGGCAGGGGGGTTGGACTGGATGATCTCCTGAGGTCCCTTCCAACCCCCACCATGCTGTGATTCTGTGATATTCACCCCACCAGACCCCAAGACACCCACCTTAGGGGACCCACTAGTGTCCCTAAATAGCTGATGGGCACCTAGAGAGGATGGTTCAGAGCACTTACGAGGAGAAAAACAATGACCATGATTTCCCTCTGCAGAGCAACGTTTTTCTCCAGGGAAGACCCAGAAGGAGGAATGAGGGATCAGATCCCTCATCCTATCCCACAACATCCTCTTAATATCCAT
This sequence comes from Caprimulgus europaeus, assembly GCA_907165065.1. The sequence goes on from OU015523.1 coordinate 124,199,503, forward strand.
GTGTGAGTTTAGAAATATCTGTTCTGCTCTGGAAGGGCAGAGAAGTGATGGATGTGGAGCTTTCTTCTCCTCTGCATTATTAATCAAGGCAGTGAAAGCACCAACCCAGCCTCTGCGTGAAAAGCGTGTGCCCTACTTTTCAGGGACATAAAAAGGCGAGTGGTAATGAAGGAACTGAAAACAAAACCACCACCTCAGGAAGACAGAATGCCTGGGAGGGAACATGCACCAGGATTAATGAAGATCTACTCCTTTTTTTTCCCTTTCTTGTTTTAAATTGCCCTGCCTCACGTCTCTGCAGTGAAGGGATTTGAGATGTTCCCTCTTACCTACTTGAAAGGAATTTTATTTATTTATTTTTTTAATAACACTGTCCTAAATAACAGTATTTATTATTGGGGGTTGGTGGACAGCAGCTGAACAGGAGTCAGCAGAGTGCCCAGGTAGCCAAGAAGGCCAAGGGCATCCTGGCCTGGATCAGCACCAGTGTGGCCAGGAGGAGCAGGGAAGTTCTCTTCCCCCTGCTTTGGGCACTGGTGAGGCCGCAGCTCGAGTGCTGGGTTCAGTGTTGGGCCCCTGAGTCCAAGAAGGACCTGGAGGTGCTGGAGCGTGTCCAGAGAAGGGAGCGGAGCTGGGGAAGGGTCTGGAGCACAAGTGTGCTGAGTTCCCGGCTGAGGGAACTGGGGGTGTTGAGCCTGGAGAAAAGGAGGCTGAGGGGAGACCTTGTGGCTCTGTCCAAGTCCCTTGGAGGAGGGTGGAGAGAGGTGGGGGTGGCTCTGTTCAACCAAGGAGCAAGGGACAGGACAAGAGGAAATGGGCTCCAGTTGTGGCCAGGGCAGTTGAGATGGGATGTGAGGAAGAATTTCTTTGCTGAAAGGGTTCTGAGGCATTGGCAGGGGTTGCCCAGGGCAGTGGTGGAGTCCCCATCCCTGGAGGGATTGAAGAGTCGTGTAGACACAGTGCTGAGGGACATGGGTCAGTGGGGACTGGTCAGTGTTGGGTTCATGGTTGGACTTGATGAGCTTAAAGGGTTTTCCAGCCACTATGACTCTATGATTCTAAATTCAGAAGTCACAAGCAAAGGATGCTCTTCCCACCCTTTTCAACCTCTATTCCAAGGACTATTCCAGGGCACATTTGCCTGGTTAACCAACACATGGAACAGCAGAAATCCAAACAGGTGAAACTTTGGTTCATGATTGCTTTTTTAGTGATCCTGAAGGATTTCTGCCAGAAGGTACCACCACCCTCACAGCCCAAGAGGTCTGAAACAGAAGAACCTTGTTGGTGGGTGGGATGCTTTTGAGAGCAGCGATTCTGCTGGGAACATGCAACATCTCTTTCTGTAGTGAGGCAGCTAAAGGCTCAACATCCAAAATTCCTTAAAAATGCAGTTAGAATTGATCTGCTGGTGGTCAGTGTCCCAGGTTGGCCAGAGAAGCTGTGGCTGCTCCTCCCTGGAAGTGTTCTCGGCCAGGTTGGCTGAGGCTTTGAGCAACCTGGTCTAGTGGAAGGTGTCCCTGCTGCTGGCAGGGGGGTTGGAACTGGATGAGCTTTAAGGTCCCTTCCAACCCAAACCAGTCTGGAATTCTATGATTTTAAATTGAAGCCAATCCCCTCTGATTCCCAGGGTGTTTGATGGACAGCATGAACCCCAGCAGCATGTTCTTCTCCACAGCAGGCTGATTTCCAGCCTCCTCTATGACAGCAGCTCATTCAATTTGAGAACATGCTCTCCATAACAACACAGACAACTGGTTCTAACTCAGCCACTGAACCACAGTATCACTTTAACTCCATTCCATTTAACACAGTTGAGGACATTTCCTTCTCTGTCACATGTACCCACTGCCAGAATATTTTATGGAATTTTTTTTGCAGTAGTTTTCTCTCAAAATAATTCTTATTTTTCTCCTTTAACTCTGTTTTCCATAGAGAAGTGACCACTGATGGTGGGTGCAATGCTGGGAGGTCCTGAGTGGTGGAGCTCATGCCTGATTTCTGGAATTATTAATGTGGCATCTTGGTTGTGGCAGAATCAGGGTCTTAAAAAATATAATTGAATAGAAACATAGTGGTTGGAAAAGACCTTTAAGATCATGGGGTCCAACCATAAACCCAACACTGCCAATTCCACTTCTAACCCATGTCCCTCAGCACCTCGTCTGTTAAATCCCACCAGGGAAGGTGACTCCACCACCCCCCTGGGCAGCTGTTCCAATGCTTGACAATGCTTTGGGTGAAGAAGTTTTTCCTCAGATCCAACCTAAACCTCCCCTGGTGCAACTTGAGGCCATTTCTTCTCGTCCTGTCACTTGTTACTTGGGAGAAGAGACTTATCCCCACATCTCCCCACCTTCCTTTCAGGGAGTTGTAGAGAGCAAACAAACACCAGCAGGGAGTTGCAAGTAGCTTGAAAAAAACCTAAATTTAAGCAAGTTCTGAGCCAGGATTGTCTCTGTAGCCTTTGCTCTGCCTCTAAACATCATGCTGATAGATGTTGTCCTCACTCAAACCACCACACAGGGTTTTTTCTCCACTGCCACTTGTGCATCTCCAGCTCCTGAGCCACTGCTCTGAGTTTAGCAGAGTCCATAAAAGCATCTTTCCACATGGCCAAGCTGAGGGCTCTGAACCGTGCCTCCTATGAGATAAATCTCCAAATAATGGGGGGAAAAAACCCTGCTGTGATATTAAATTGTGTTGACTTGAAGAGCTGTGTGATTGTTTATGAGGATGGAGGTTTCTGCACAAGAGGAGGTGGGTTGAGGAGCACCAATTTGAACCTTCACCATTTCCTCACTAATTTAGTGCTTAGCAATATCACACAGGAAGATTTTTATTCTCAATGTAAAATGACCTGTCAGCTTTTTGGACATTGAGGAGATTTCTAATATGAAAAATGATGAATAGGATTTTTTTATTATTATTTTTTTAAAGAATCATAAACAGAGAAATGAAATTTAAATGTTGAGATGGCTCCAAAAGGTTTTTCTTGCTCGAGCGTTAAGCTGCGTGAAAAAAGATCTGGGGAGGGGAGGGAGGGGGTCACAAAATGATCAGAGGATTATTATTTTTTTTTTAGAGAAAGCAAGTCAGTAAAGATTAGGATTGCACTTCAGAAAGGAGCATCAGGGGAGTGAACAAAAGGCTTGGCTGGCACAAAGAAGGTTGACCAGGGCTTTCGTTTCTCCTGTCACATCATGGAAATCTAAAGCAACAGACAATTATCTGCCAGAAAATAATAAAGCAGTAACTCCAGCCTGAATTAATCTGCAGAACTGCTTGCTGTAAAGGAGTGTAGGGATAAAATAGAGCAAGGATCAAAGCATGGGGGAGGTTAAATATCTTTAATGAAAGAGAGGACACCCACAGCCACAGCCACCAGGACAAAGGAAGAGAAAAAAATCAAAGTCTTGGTGGTTTTGTGCTTATAAAAGCCACTGACTAACAAGGTTTGGGGCAGATTATTCCAGACCAAATGATTGTGAGGAAACTTCTGAAGGTTGATCTGGCTGTTTTCTAGGAGGAGAGACCAAGGTGGATGGACAACCTGGCCCTTGCTGAGTGTGGGGGCTCCTTTCTGCTGGGTGGAGGATGCAGGCTGTAGACCCCACTGCAGGAACGATGGAGCTCGAGAAGGGGTGGCCAAGGGCTCGCTGCTGCCCACCCATGCAAACCCCAATTTCCTTGTTCCCTCTTTGTCTTCTTAACCATTTCTTTGCTGTCTGGGTTGGGACATCCACTTCTTTCTTGTCTTTGCTGTGGGTGCAAGCAACTTCTCTACTGGAGAAAAGGAGGCTTGTCCTCCAGGCCTCTCCAGGACCTACTCTTTACACACCAGGTGGGTCCCATTTCTCAATCTATTCCTACTACCCTAACCTATGCCAAGAAAACAACCCCATAAAACATCACCCTAGAGGTCTCCTTCTGTGAGGATATCTTGACTATATATCAGAGTTACCTGAGAGATGATCTACAAACCCCACCTTGGGTTCCTGTTCCTCACAAGCATGGAGGACATCCCAAGCAGGATTCATTTCAAGCTCTCCTGGTAGGACAGACAGGCATCCATGGGGAGTCTGTCCCCAAAGATCATAGAATTATTTTGGTTGGAAAAGATCTTTAAGATCATGGAGTCCAACCATAAACCTAACATATGTGTTTCTGGAGAGGACTTTCCACTGAATGCAGAGAGATTTGGGCTGGAAGGGTTAGAGAACATTAGTCCGTGTTGTGAAGACGACTCTTTGTGGACAGGTGGGAATTACTCCATGACTCCTGCTTTGAAGTAACTACTCTGACTTAAAAACAGTGGAAGGTCCACTTCTTCTGGAATAAGAAGTGTCCTTGATGGAAGTTAATTGACAGCAGCTCCCATGATTAATTTACATTCTGTCCTCACCTTCATGAATCTTCTACCATTGGCTATAAGCAATTCTCCCATCTCCTCACCTCATGCAGATGAGGTGTTCAATCCTCAAAGTGATGGACAGGGGATGTCTGGGTTTGTACTCATGCCACCCACATGCTTTGATGACTTTCTCCTCACCAGCTCTCTCCAGCCAGGTGGGAAGGTCCTGGATATGTGTGTGTCCTCCTCCATCTAGACCTTTCTCTGCATCCACAGAGCAACATAACTGAAGCCATGGGTTGGGTACGTGTTTGGCCAAGAGACAACAGCAGAAAACAGATAGAAGAGGGATGTGGAGAGATGGTGCTCAACAGCAGAAAAGGGAAGGAGCTTGGCAACCTCATCATGGGCTTTTGTCCAAAAAAAACCCTCCATGGCTAATGGAGGAATTCAAATGAGAAATGGCTTTGTGGGTGATGAGAGGAGAGAAGCAGCTCTCCTGGACCTGGTTAAAGCAGTGGTTTGGGAAAAGGACTTCTGTACCAGCTCTCCAGAAGGATGGAGGAGAAATTGCCAAGGCCAGAGAGAGCAGAAAGAGCAGAGCTCCAGCCAAAGGGCTGAGCTATGGAGGACCAACACGTTACCCCTTGGCCTGGCTGGCAGGATGGTTCAGGACTGGTGGCTGGTGTGACAAATGAGGACCTCCCTGAAAAACAAAGACCTTGTACCTGCAAGTCATGTTTCCCAGAGAGAGATGGGGAGTAGTGGAGAAGGGAATGAAGGAGAGAGCCTGGCTGAGCTTTCATGGAAAGCTGGAAGGGGAAGATGACAACCAGATCCCAATGGACACGCTGTGGCAGAGGTAGAAAACAACTGGTCAAACTGGGAAAGCCTAGGGAAAACAAGATTTTATGGAGAAGAGTGCAGCTGATGCTGTCAAAGATAACCAGCACACCAAGGATACACCAGAAGAGCTTCTGAGTTTGGCCAGAAGAGCTTGCTGCATCTTTGGAAAAGCCATTTTAGGTCAGTGTGAAGGGCAGGAGCTGGACAGAAGAAGACACTGGGATAGACTCAGAGTCTGTCAGTGCCACAGGAAAGCAGGGGACAGAAAAGACAGGGCATGGAAGACCCAGACACCAAAGAGGACGTGGTTGTTGACATTTCTGCATCTATGACATGGAAGGAGGAGTGAAGAACAAGCAGGGGGAAGGGGAAGACAATCTCGGGGACACAGCACGCAGCGTTCAGAAAATATCAGAAGTTGTCAAGGTGGAGGTAACACAGTGATGAGGATTGCAAAAATTCCTGGGATTAGGAATAAGACACAATTTAGAGCTCAAAAGTACTTTGCAAGATGGAGAAATATTCCCAAGGGAGGGCGTGAAGTTAACAGTTGAGGTAGGAAGAGCTTAACACAAGTCCCTTCCGTGGAATACATTTGCTGCCAAGCACATGGACACTTGGTGGGGTTTTCTACATCAAGCAGGACAAGGTAAATCCTCCTGCAGGCTCCAACCTGCCCAAATCTCATCTCCACACACAAGTTTTTACCTGGGGCGTAGCCGGGGCTGCTGGTTGGATACATGTTGGGGTTGTAGGCTGGAGCAGCGGTGGGATAACCCGTCGGATAACCTGTGAGGAGAAACACAAAAAGGGAGAAATTAGGCATTTGTCAACAGGGAGAGAGGAGAAGACAACATCCCTGGAAAGCAATAAACAACCTGTGTGAACAAAGAGACCATCAGCACAGCTGGGAGGTGTATTCTCAGTTGACCAAGGTATAGGAAGGACTATGGATGTGCTCTACAGACTTCCACGTGACATCATCAATATTTCATCTTTATTCCTCTAGAAAATGAGGACAATAACCAGAATGCAGATCACAGGAACATTCAATGTGCTCTGAAGAAAACAACTGAGAAAATAAATGTCCTAAATGCAGAATTCAGCTACGAAAAACCACCAGCACAGCCATATTTGAAAGGTTTTACTTGACTTGATCACCATCACACTTTGCATCCTAACAGGAGACCTCAGCACCCAGCCCCAGTCCTTGGTGCTCAGCACTTCCATTAAGCAGAGCTTCTTGCTAAAGGGAAGGTAGTGACGTGGCATGAAAACACTCCAGCCCTTCTATTCACTCATGGCTGCACAACTGCCATCCCTGGGAGGGACCTAATTACCTGCCAGGCCACCTGGAAGGAACACGCGGGGAAGCTCGTACCCTGGGAAGCTGCAGGAGGTTTTAATGGGCACTTTAGAAAAGGTTGCAGAGCATCTTCAATTTTCATCATCTTCACTCAGATCGGTCACAGGGAGTTCAGAGGAAATCATCTAAGCACTCAGCTACATGGAGGCTTGGAAATCACCACACACTGCAGACCCAAGTCCCTGCGTCCACCCACACACAGGGCAGATGGCTGGCACCAAACTCTTAGACACATGGAATTGTTTTGGTTGGAAAAGACCTTTGAGATCATCGAGTCCAACAATAAATCTAACACTGCCAAGTCCACCTCTAAACCATGGCCCTAAGCACCTCATCTAGACAGCTTTTAAATCCCTCCAGGGATGGGGACTCCACCACTGCCCTGGGCAACCCCTGCCAATGCCTCAGAACCCTTTCAGCAAAGAAATTCTTCCTCACATCCCATCTCAGCTGCCCTGGCCACAACTGGAGCCCATTTCCTCTTGTCCTGTCCCTTGCTCCTTGGTTGGACAGACCCACCCCCACCTCTCTCCACCCTCCTCCAAGGGACTTGGACAGAGCCACAAGGTCTCCCCTCAGCCTCCTTTTCTCCAGGCTCAGCACCCCCAGTTCCCTCAGCCGGGAACTCAGCACACTTGTGCTCCAGACCCTTCCCCAGCTCCGCTGCCCTTCTCTGGACACGCTCCATCATTTCAATGTCTTTCTCTACTTCACTATTAGTTCTTGTCCTCCATGAGGACCACAGAGACAACCTCCACACCTCAGTCTGCTTTATTTTGCTTTTGTTTCCTGCCCTACCTCCATTTCTTGGAAGTCTTCCTGACTGGAAATAGCAGCACTCGAATAACTCCATCTCTTCTCACGTGCTCCTGTGGAAACGCCTCCGACAGACCCAACGGGACACGTTCATCTTCTTTTGTTGGCACAGAGTTTGGCTTTGCTGTGCTTCACCACCCCAGCCATGGCCTCAGTTTATCTGTGCATCTCATTGGCCATGGTCCCAGAGCAGAGCCAACCCAACAGCAGACAAAATGACCCTTGGAGAGTCTTTCCATGCCAAGCTCCACTGATGCTGTCTGCTGGTTGCCAGCAAAGGCTGGAAAGAGGTAATTAAAAGTCCATTCACACCCCATCTCTTTTTTTTGGCTTTATTAAAGGCAATTGTGGGTTTTTCCTCCTCTTTCTGAGCATCAAGACAAACACAATCCTCATCTCTCCTTCCCATGCTCCAAAGCTCAAGGTTCTTCAACAACATGGAGATATCTCAAACCTGCCACTCGGCACAGAGCCGACGACTGCGGCAAAAAAACCTGGAGGTTCATTTGAATAAATCTAATTTAACAATCATGCCCAGTGTACTGGAATAAATGACTGTGTGTTCTACCCTCTCATTTTCATCAGTGATAGATTTGGCTTCTAAATCAGGTTAATTAAAAATGGCTGTAGTTAATGTGGGATAAGCAGCAGTTTAACAGATTTTGATGTATGTATGTATTTATTTATTTATTTTTAGGCTACATAAAACTGGGTTGTCATCATCCTCAGGAATAGACACAGCCTTTTAGTAATCAAGAAGCTCCTTGGGAAGTTATTTGCAGATCCAGTGATTGCAAGCAGAACATTAATGATGAAGATCTTAAATCAGAAATATCCCTGCCTACTCCCTGCTTCATTAGAAGAGAACCATTTCTTCACCAGCACTTTCATCACTCCAGGGTTCTCCCATTGCCTGCTTGAGCTTGATGATCCCACTTTGCCTCCTGACCAACCTAGCTAGGGGTGTAAAACCAACTCCAGCTCACTTCTGGACCACACAAAGCATATTTTCATAGAATCCCAGACTTGGTTTGGGTTGGAAGAGACCTTAAAACTCATCCAGTTCCAACCCCCCTGCCAGCAGCAGGGACACCTTCCACTAGACCAGGTTGCTCAAAACCTCATCCAACCTGGATGAGATCCAGATGACAGCCTCTTGGGTCACCAAGAGGTTCTTCTAGTCTTTGCTGCTGATTAATCCCTCCAAGTAAGTCCTGAATCCCATGAACTGCTGTAGTAGTCCTTAATAGTAGTCCTTAACTAATCCTTAAGGACTAACTAGTCCTTAAGTCAACAACCTGGACCAACATAGTCCTGTGTGGCTACATGCAGCAAACATTTCATCTGTGCCCTCTGAGATATCACTTGAAAACCCTTCTCTTTTACTTGAACCAAAATTTTCAACATTAGGTTTCGACGTAAAAAAGAAGTCTGAAATAAACCAGAGCAACAGGAAAATTGTGGCTGTGGGTGAACTTCTCCATCCAGCCAATTACTGAAAGACTTCATGGTTATTTCAGGCAGATGGAGACAACCTGCCTGAAATTCAGGTCTTCTTTCTCTCTTTTTTTTGGGGGGGTTTAACATCTGCTTGGTAGGACTGCATCTTGCTTACTGTGGTAGCTTTTGTTGTTCTGAAAAGCAAGTTATGGCCATGTGCAGCATAATTTCATTTCAAATAAATATGATTTTATTATATCTTATTATATTTCATATTATATTTCATTTCAAATAAATATGATTTTATTATTTATTTTTAAAATAATAAAAATTAATTTATTAATGAAATTATTTATTTGATTATCTATTGAGGAAGCTTTAATAGCTTCAGCTGTGAAAAGATGCAGCCAGCCCTGCTCTTCTCTACCTTCCACTCTGATCTCAGAAACTTGGATAAGTGCTGACCTCCAGCAAGAAAAACTTGTCCTTTCTATTTGAAGGGGAAAGGGAGATAGGAAAGGTGCAGGAAAATTAATGTGGTTTGCTCCTTTTTTGGACATACTGAAAGAGAAGAAAGTAGCAGAATCTGGGGCAATTTGTGCCGAGGGAAACACGCTTGAAAATTCCCAGCACTCAAAACCCACTGGGTGGAAAAATACATGAGATGTTTTTCTACCTTACTGGGTTTTTTAGCTATTAGGATTGATGTTTGTTGGCTTCAAATGACCACAAACGAGCTTCTTCAGGAAATCATGATGGTCTGCATGACTTACATCCCTTGAGGTATAAGACAAAGCCTCGACCCAATGACCAGGGAGAAGCTCAGGAGAGGTGGCAGCACCAAAGCACCTGGTACCTGCTCTGATCTTCCCCTTGGATACCCTAAGAGATCTCCTGTAAATCCCTGTTTCTCCTGGTGACCCTGCTTCCCTCCTGCCATGTTTTTGCCTCTTCACCTTGAATCTAAAATAACAAGTGGGCCAAAGCCACTTATTTTATGTTGAGTGTTGCTCATCTTCATGGGCTTCCCGTTGGAGGCATGAAAACATCAAAGACAGAAAGAAAATATCCTTCACTTTCTACTTGTAGAGATCTACACATGATGGGACCCTATCCCTGGAGAAGATCAGGGCCTTATGATGCAGCAGGAAGAAAATGAGATGAAAACTGATTGGAAAGAGAAGAGCACCTGAAGCTCCATCAAGTAGGTATTTTAAAGCCACTTTTAATTTTTAATGTATTTCTAAATGTTTCTACACCATTATTTCCAGCTCTGCTTCACCCCTTGGTTCAATGCTGCTGTTGATTAATGGCTTCTAGTTGATGAGTCCCAGCTACCTGCTCCCCCTTTTTCATAGCTTTAGGAGGTGAAGTAGTAAAGGTGTTCATGAAATAAATTCAGAGAGTGGCATTTAGAGCCTTCAAATGTGTTTGTTTAGCCCAGGCTCCTTCATGATTCTACTCAGAACATCCATAATAAAGCAGTTAGCTGATATTTCCAGCTATATATATATATATTTTACTGCCTACATGTAAGACAGATGAGGCAACACAAGAGCCACTGGAAAAAGACTTGTGACACCTTGTAGGTGACCAAGACAAAGCTCCAGAGGACCACGTGTGAGAGACAAAGTGACATTAAAACTCCATGGCAAAGGCTGTGGTGGAAGTTTTAGAAGGGAGTTCCCAATTCAAAGGTCTCCTCTCCATTTGTCTGCTTCCTGTCAAGGAGGCTTCAGCATAAACTACCCATCCTCACTGTATGCAACCAGCAGGCATGGAATCATGGACTCACAGACTGGTTTGGGTTGGGAGGGACCTTAAAGCTCCTCCAGTCCCAACCCCCCTGCCAGCAGCAGGGACACCTTCCACTAGACCAGGTTGCTCAAAGCCTCAGCCAACCTGGCCGAGAACACTTCCAGGGAGGAGCAGCCACAGCTTCTCTGCCCAACCTGGGACAGGGTCTCACCTTGCTCATCAGAAAAACTTTCCTCCTTATATTCAGAATAAACCTACCCTCTTTCTGTTTTAAACCATTGTCTCTTGTCCTGTCACTGCAGGGCTTGGTAAAAAGCCTCCCTCCACCTTCCTTACAGGCTTCTCTTCAGCTAGAGAGAGAGCCCCTGTGGTTTGGTCCATGTTTTCATGATCAGCTGAATGAATTGTCACTTACAAGACTGATCTCCAAAAATATGCCATTTAATTTTTCAAGAAGAGTTTCTGTTGGACATTATCTGATAAGGACTTAAATTGCTACAAGCAGCCTAAATTAATTTACAAGACAAAAATCTTCTTCATTCTTTTCCCTAGCAAGTCTCCAGCAGTGATACACTCTTAATAGCAGCCCTTATCACAAGGATTTTTACAGGGACAGATAATAAAGTCCTTTATCTAACTGCAGGACAAGGCACTATAAAACCACACTTGAAGCTGTTGAACCATTGCCACCAAGGACTCCAGCTCATCGTTGCTCAGACATTTGCTGCACGATCTTAAGAGCTCATTAACTACCAACAATCAATGGACTCCAAAGTCAGGCAGCCACACAGAACTGTCAGTGTTGGGTCATTCATTGTTCCAAGATGGATAAATTCAAGGAACTATTTTACTAATTGTCCCTTTTAAACCCTTAAAACTCTTTGTTTCTGCTGAGCTGAAGCTGCAACAGGTCCAGGAACACTTTTTGTCTTTACAACCACCTCTTCAGACCAGAAATAGGAAGCCAAAGGATTTTCACCTGTGAAATATTTTCATGTTTTAAGACAATTCACCATTTCTCATTCTTTATTGACTAGACCCCAGAAACTCATCAAAAATAGCATTGCTGAGTACTTGCTCTGGACAGAAACATGACCAACTTCACGTCTTTGACTTCACCCTGCTGTAAATCTCTTCCTTTTAGACTGATTGGGAAATTATTCTTGCAAAAAGTCACATTCTGTGACATCAAAGTGCTCATTTGGTACTTGAGAAATTACCCCAGTGATGAGAATTAGAGAGCACATACCATGTAGGCTTCCTGGTGCTGCTCCATCAAAGCCTCCACCAGCCAGACTTGGAGCAACGCTCTTGAACATGGATGGCTGGTAGCAATGACAGCAGAAAGAATGTGTTTAATTAGGTGATGATTGGGAAGTACAGAGAAAATAGCTGAGAAGGACATCTGGGAACTGATTCTGCACTGGAAAACAAGTCTCCAGAGATGAAGAGCTTCAGTGTTTTGGAACTGACTTGCAGTAGAGATTTAAATAAAGCTCGTTCTCCCATGGCAGGAGCTTTTCTCCATCCAGAAGGATATCTTTGCAGCCCACCTTGCTTCTTGCACAACCACAGAGCTCAGGGCTTGGGCCATGTATCTTCTCTTGCCTTTTTGGGGAGTTGTCCCTCAGGGCAAACAAGTTGTTGTATAGACCTTTCCTCTTCAATGGGAACTATTTAAAACATCATTTACCTAAATCATGTCCCTCAGCACTGTGTCTACACGACTCTTCAGTCCCTCCAGGGATGGGGACTCCACCACTGCCCTGGGCAACCCCTTCCAATGCCTCAGAACCCTTGCAGCAAAGAAATTCTTCCTCACATCCCATCTCAACTGCCCTGGCCACAACTTGAGGCCATTTCCTCTTGTCCTCCGTTGACCAAGGTCAACAGAGAGCAATGCTTCCAAGACCAAGCACTTGATCTACCAGCCAGAAGCCCTTTGTCACAAGTAATTACAGAGTGGGGGCAATTAGGACACCACAGGTATGATCAAATGATTGTATGTGATATTGTCAGGGTGTTTGAAGATGTTACTGTCCTTCAGCTGGAACTTGGGTCAAACTCAGGACTAGAACATCAAGACATCTCTCATCCATTAGATTTCCCTTACCCTCCAGGTTTAATTTGGCCTCTTATATTTTAAAAGGCAAAACTATTATACTGAAACTCCTTTTATAGCTCAAAACATATATATTCCACAATTCAGAGAGTTTTCCAAATCAAATTTAAGTCTAGAAGCAGTCTCCAACTCTGGAGGACAGAGCTGAAGTTCTCCTAAACTGATTTCTACTTGGATTTACATCTTAAAATTGCATGGATTGTGTGTGCAGTTTAAAACTGTATGGTTTGCATTTTAATATTGTATATTTTACATTTTAAAATCATATGGATTGTGTGTGCCTTTTAAAACTGTCTGTTTTAAATCTTAAAGTCGTGTGGATTTTATGTACAGTTTAAAAATTGCAAGGTTTTCATTTTAAAATGGTGAGTTTTTACATTTATAAATTGTATGGATTGTATGTATGGATATGATATGATATGATATGATATGATATGATATCATATCATATCATATCATATCATATCATATCACATTATTATATTATTACATTATTACATTATTACATTATTATATTATATTATATTATATTATATTATATTATATTATATTATATTATATTTTATATTATATTTTGTTTTATTTTATTTTGTTTTATTTTATTTTATTTTATTTTATTTTATTTTATTTTATTTTATTTTATTTTATTTATTATTATAGTATAGTATAGCATATTATAGTATATTATAATATATTATATTATTAGTATATTATATGTAAATATTATGTATATTTTTAAAATTGTATATTTTACCTTTTTAAATGGTATAAATCAGAGTCAATCCTGTTTTGCCAACTCACCAACACATCTCCAGCAGGAAGGAAGGATGGCAGAACCTTTCCTTTCTTCCCTAATCACCCAGAACCATTTAACAGCTGATCCCAGCAGGTGTTTCCATGTCAAGCTCTACCTGACCCTCTCCCACACGTTGCTCCTTATGAAGGATGAGCATCAAGATCTACCAACGCACCGTGGTGCTGCAGGGAACCCAGGAGCTGGGTTGGATTTCATTTTCCACTGCTCATCCCACGTTACCTCCGCTGTCCCATCACTCACTCGCTGCTTTGCCATCAAATTCTTCCAGCCCACTCATGCTAAATGGATGTAAAAATAGAGGCAAAGCTGAAAAGCAAAGGTGGAACCGTTCTGAAGAGCGAGTTAATGGATGCTTGAGGATCCAGCATCTCTGAAGTCTCTGAGGATGATAATAAATACATTTATTCCTATGAAAAGTGCCACCCCCTTATTACTGTTTCAAGCCTCATCAGCCCAAGAGCAGAGAAGACAAATGAACGTGTGTTCACCAGGCACAGCGACTGCTTTAAACAAGGTTTCCTCTGGCATTTGAGGACCCCTCCCTTTCCTGAAGACCTTTTACTTGGGTCTTTTTTCACCTTTTTTGCCTTATATAAACAGCAGCTTCTCTCTTGCTCATGACCCATGTTCATGGGAAGGCAATCTTCACGTGGGCCATAAAGCTGCTCACAGCAGTTCTGGTTCTTGAGGCAGAGGGTGGTGGAGCACTGGCACAGGCTCCCCAAGGAGGTGCTGATGGCCCCAAGCCTGACAAGATTCCAGCAGCATTTGGCCAAGGCCCTCAGGGCCATGGTGTGAATGTTGGGACTGTCTTGTGCAGGGACAGGAGCTGGACTCCATCATCCTTGTGGGTCCCTCCAACTCTCAACATTCCATGTTTCCATGGTGGTGGTGTTTCTCATTATTAAACACTGATGTCTCCACAGACCAGCAGCTGCTGACCATGCACTCAGGTTTAGACTCTGGACACATTATGGCAGAGGTGGAAATCCATATCTCACATTTGCTTCTGCTGAGCCATAGATCATCTGATCTATGGAAATTAAAGGACTTCAATTAAATGGGGTAATTTATTGTATCTATTGTTCAAGGATTACCCTTGTGCATTTGTGCTGATGGGAGATCTCATGATGAGCTGCAGAATGATGACCAAACCCTGCAGCTCGCAGAGGAGCAGTGGTGGGGAGGGATCTGCAGGCTCACGCTGAAGGCTGCAGAGCTCTGGCTACAGTGGGGTACGTCCTCCCCATCAATGCAAAGCACTTTGTGCTGTCTCTCTTCCCAAGAAAATCATTGAATCAAAGAATGGTTTGGGTTGGAAGGGACCTTTGAAGATCATCTGTGTTCAGTGTTGGGCCCCTGAGTCCCAGAAGGGCCTGGAGGTGCTGGAGCGTGTCCAGAGAAGGGAACGGAGCTGGGGAAGGGTCTGGAGCACAAGTGTGCTGAGTTCCCGCCTGAGGGAACTGGGGGTGCTGAGCCTGGAGAAAAGGAGGCTGAGGGGAGACCTTGTGGCTCTGTCCAAGTCCCTTGGAGGAGGGTGGAGAGAGGTGGGGGTGGGTCTGTTCAACCAAGGAGCAAGGGACAGGACAAGAGGAAATGGGCTCCAGTTGTGCCGGGGAGGTTGAGATGGGATGTGAGGAGAAATTTCTTCACCACAAGGACTGTCAAGCATTGGAACAGGCTGCCCAGAGACGTGGTGGAGTCACCATCCCTGGAAGTATTTAAGATGTGGTGCTTAGGGACATGGTTTAGTGGGACTCAGCAGTGTTGCATTCACAGTTGGACTCCATGATTTTAAAGGCCTTTTCCAACCTAAATGATCTAAGAAATCAGGTCCTCTACTGTGAAAACTTCTGTAACTCCTTCCTCCTCTTTCCTCTCCTTCCCCAGGATCAAAGCTGGACCCAAAGGGTGGTAAATTCCACCTGTGTGAAAGCACACACTCTTTGATGAACGAGTTCTTCTCTAGGTGATCCACACCCTACATGATAAGCACGATGCTTGGAGACTACACAGACAGGAACTCTACAGGCATCACCCATAACACAACTGGACCTTGTGGTTGCACAATGCACGATGTTCAGCTTGAAGCTTTCACCATCCCAGGAAATGATGAGACTTTACAAGACCAAAAAGATATTAAGGAAATGGTCAAAACAAATTATTTCCATTTCCATTCTTATTTCAGCTCCATCTCAATTTTATTTCCCACCTACATTCCAAAAGAAACCTCCAAGGTCTCACTGCAGCTGTCTGGGTTCAGGATTCATTTGTTTGAGCAAAACTCATCTTGAAAACTAGGAGTAACTGTCCAAAAATATTAGTGAGATAGTTTTGATTATTTAAGGCACATCCTATAAATAAACCAGAGTGACAGAACTTGACAGACTGTCAATCAATATAACTTCTGGGCAAGAGACACGTGTCATATCCATTCCTACGTTGAGATGAGTCTCTACGGGAAAGAAGTTCTAGAAAGCTCTTGAAAACACACAATATTCATGCTCCCTGCAATTATTGGGTTCATTCTGTATTTGACTAATCCAAAGAGAGGTAAGAACAACCACTAATGATAAAATACAATTGTTTGTTGCTCCAAAGAATGTGGAAGCCCTAGATGAAGAAATCGTTGGGTTTTTCTTAAACACTTGGGTTGGGTTTGTGTGTGGGGGATGGAAAAGCCTTTTTTTTTTTCCTTACGAGAGTGAAAAGCTCCCCTGGTTCCAAGGTGGAGACCCCTCAGCTCAGGCTGAGCCAGTGAGCACTAGAGAAAAGCCTCTGTGAATCCATATTGGTGAGGGGAAGGGCTGTCCTGAGAAGAAGGTGGAGAGAACCTGGAGGAGAAATGGTTGACCTAACAAAAGACAACCATCAGCCTAAACAAAGGACAGACAGACACAGAGAGCTTGGTTGCCAGAAGGAAGGACAAAGATCCACACCCAGTTCAACCTCATGGAGCAGGAGAAGACAAAGGAAGTCTCCTGCAGCCCATGGAGATTCAATGGCGGAGCAGAACCCACGTGTAGGCCACGGAGGACTCCACACTGGAGCAGAGAAGCTGAGTGTAATTGGAATTGTGACTGGAATTGGGACCCTGATCCAGAGCAGGGGTGGACCCCCAGAGTGGGGGCAAAGTCTCATGCAGCCCATGGATGTCCCCATGCCAGAGCCAGGAGCTGAGCCCAAAGAGGTCCATGACTCCATGGGAAGCTGCTCTGGAACATGTTGTTCCTGGACTTTCATGCCAGGAAGAGCAGCAGAGATGAACTGACTGAACCCCCATTCCCTGTCCCTGTGCTGCTGGGGGAGAAAGGAGAGAAATGGGGAGCAAAGTGATTGGAGCCCGGGAAGAAGGGAGGGGTGGGGGAAGGTGCTGTCAGATGTGGTTGTTGTGTCTCACTGTCCTACTCTGATGATTGGTAATTAATTAAATTGCCTTTTCTTCTCCAAGTGGAGTCTGTTTTGCCTGTGCCCATCCCTGGTGAGTGAGCCCTCCCTGTCCTCATTCCCAATCCCGTGTCCCCTTTGTTGTGTCTCCCATCCCATCTCACTGGAGTTGGGGGAGTGACTGCAGGACTGCATGGTCCCACTGTGGGTCAAACCACCACAGCACTGAACTGTGGCTCCACCTTATCTGATAACGTTCCCCAGGGAAATATTTAGCTGGAAGAATTAAAACAAGTTATGAGAGCAGAAGACTGCTAAACTTAAAGCAGACCAAGGGGCACTCCTCCTGTTCTCCTGAAGTCCTGAAGAAGAATGATTTTCTTTCTTCCTCAAAGGAATCCCAATTGTGGTGAGAACCAGTCTGCCATCAGTCTGCAGCTAAAGGCAGACATCCACACCAGTGCTGGGTAACCACTAATATGCAAGTCCAGAGCCAAGAAGAAAAGCCAAATGAGGCCAGGGTTGCTGGGAGAGGACAGATCTTTTATTAGAGAAGCTGACATAACTGCAAAAAAAAGGGAACAGAAGACCATCTGCAAGTCTTTCTCTCAGGAGAACTTGTCACCATTTAGTTTCTTGCCCAGAAGACCAGGTAACACAAGAACAGTGAGTTTCAGAAATAAATGTTGATATCCCCTGTGGTGCTTCAGCCCTGACAGGTTGTGGATGTACAGAAGAGGACAGACTGTTCCACCAGAACAGCAGGGGCTGTACTGTACCATCACATACTCCAGCACAGGATGGTGCTGGAGAAGAGCAAGGGGCAAACATACCAAGGAAAGGCCCACAGCTGGAGACCAAGCTGAACCCAGAAGGTTATGAGTTACCAATAACCTCAGCTGAGCACAAACACCGGGAGATACTGCTTGGAGGCCACCAAGTTGTTCAAAGGACAACTGTTGTTGAAGTGACAACTGAGCTTCAGGAAGGGCCTCATCAACTTTGCTTCATTTGATGGTTCCTAGTTTTTATACTGCAGAAATAGGGACTGACTTATTTTTATCAACCATGACTCTATTGACCTCTCTCATCTTCCCATTGGTCATGTCTGCCTTAGTCTGCAGCTTGCCAGACTACCAAGTTGCTCCTCATACACAAGTCTTTCCAGACCTTTATTTGGCCTTGATGTCCTTCTCTGAACCTCTTCCAGCTCTCCTAAAGCTTTTCTGAGATGGGGGCCAAAACCAGAGGTGTTCCTCTTGTGCTCCAGAGGTGGGTGTCCTTGATGTTCAAAAGGTGGGTGAACCAAGGAGATGACCAAAGCAGTACTGGCACCTTATGGTCTTCAACTCCTTTCCTGATTAATTCCTACCACATTTGCCTTTTTGAACACTGAGCTGATGTCTTCATGGCATAGTACCCTGCTCCTGAGCAGGAACAGTCAGCTCAGACCCCAGCATCTTAGATGTGAGATGAAGTCTCCTTTTCCTCACGCGCATCACTTCACATTCACCTGTCCTGAATTCCATCTTCACTGCCCAGTTACTCAAGTCTCATGAGGGTCTACTGCAAACCTTCACATCCAGCCCTCATCTTTATTGTCCTGAATAATTTAAAATCATCAGCAGGCTTTGTCTCCTCAGCACTCCTGCCCTTTCCCAGGTCACTTCTGAAATTGCTGAACAAACCCATCTTCCACCACTGACTTCTGCCAAACACCAGGACTCCTTCACTAGAAAACCTCGTTATTTACACCAACTCCTTCTTTTTATCTTTTATTAAATTACTTATCCTGGAAAGGACCTTCCCTCTCCTCCCATAACACTTGATTTCTGCACAGATTTTTGCTGAGGGACCTTGTTGAACCCACTCGAAATGCCACCTCCTTCCTGCAGAAGCTCATTGACATCCTTGGAGTAGGCTTGTAAGGCTTTGGTACACACTGCCCTAAGACTAAACTACTTCTTTCCTTCTTAATCTTTATTTTCAGCATCTTTACTTCAAAAGACAATGAAATATGTTCTTCTTTTCTCCAGAGTAATGAGGATGAAGCACAACAGCTTCACCAGCCCCTTAACTGGGCCAATATCTTAAATTTAAAGCAAGAAATGGAGTCATCCTTCCTCTTCTTGCTCACAGTGACTCTACACAGCTCATTTTTCATCCTGTCCAGAGGTTTCTTCCTCTGTCTTTTCTTGACTATTGTAGAAAGCATTTTCCAGGGCTCTTAAAACATTTGGAAGGTCAGCATGGGTGCACAGCAGGTGAGGAGATGCCATAGCAGAGCAACTGAGATGGCAGCTAAACTGATCCAGAATGACAAACTAAAGGGAGGTTATGGTCAGAAAAGTGACAGGGTTGACTTTTTTTTCTAAAAAACTCTGGTTTCCTCTGTGTACTCAGAGTCCAATCTGCCTCTTTCACTGGCAGAAGTCACCTTCTGCTCTCGCTGGCTTGCAGATGTGACGTGGTTTGGGGAAAGCGAGTTGGAACCGTGCTCAACTCATGTCTCTACCAGAATAATTACTCATATTCTTAATACTGAATGGGCATTTCTTTGTCTGAACTGAAATCTGCACTGAAATGCAGAGGTTGGAAGGAAAAAAAGCTGCAGTAAACTGAGATGTGGGGAGATGTACATGAAGAGAAGGAACAGGGGGACATCAAGTTTCTGCTACTGTTTTTCCACCTTCAAGTGAAGGTGAAACTCTGGACAGAGAGAAGGCTCCACTGTGGTGAATTTTAAGCATCATATCCTCTTTGAGATCATTCCTTAAGCAAGGAGGAGACAGAGCATCCTTCTGGCCACAGAGACCTTCTCCTCCAGCAACCCAGGACTCCAACCCATGAACACCTGCATGGTTTCGTACATGACGCTTCAGAACCTCAAATGCTTTCCAATCCCGAATTCACTGTCCCCCTGCAATCTTGTGGAGGGTGAGGAGAACCTCACGCTTTCAGAAGCAGGACATCTCAGTCCCTTCTGCTCTGGCAGAGTTTTTATGGCACCTCTAGATGGGTCTTGAAGGGAGGATTTCTAGGAGGCTCCTTCTGGAGGAGTTTGTAATGTTAAGTGCAGGCAGGCACGAGAGCAAGCTCGCGCTCTCCGTGCCCTCAGGTTATGGGTTATGGAAGGGTATTTACAGTAACTGGCCAGAAAACAACCCTTTGTGATTTCCAAAAGGCACTTGTTCATCTGGCTAATTTTTAATTCATCCTTTTCAGCTCCACTTCCAAGCCAGGAGGAAAAATAAAATCATTTCAAGCCTTGGTGTTTTGTTCCAGATGTCATTTCTGCTCCACCACAGACACTGCAGCATAGAATCACAGAATCGTTTGGTTGGAAAAGACCTTTGATATCATTGAGTCCAACTGTACCTGTTCACTGCTAGACCAGATCTCTGAGCACCCTGTCTACCTGGCTTTTAAGTCCCTCCAGGGATGGGGATTCCACCACTGCCCTGGGCAACCCCTTCCAATGCCTCAGAACCCTTTCAGCAAAGAAATTCTTCCTCACATCCCATCTCAACTGCCCTGGCCACAACTGGAGCCCATTTCCTCTTGTCCTGTCCCTTGCTCCTTGGTGGAACAGACCCACCCCCACCTCTCTGCACCCTCCTCCAAGGGACTTGGACAGAGCCACAAGGTCTCCCCTCAGCCTCCTTTTCTCCAGGCTCAGCACCCCCAGTTCCCTCAGCCGGGAACTCAGCACACTTGTGCTCCAGACCCTTCCCCAGCTCCGTTCCCTTCTCTGGACACGCTCCAGCACCTCCAGGTCCTTCTTGGACTCAGGGGCCCAGCACTGAACCCAGCACTCGAGCTGTGGCCTCACCAGTGCCCAGTGCAGGGGGAAGAGAACTTCCCTGCTCCTACTGGCCACACTGGTGCTGATCCAGGCCAGGATGCCCTTGGCCTTCTTGGCTACCTGGGCACTCTGCTGGCTCATATCCAGCCAGTTGTTCACCACACCCTTGAGGTTTGCTACCAAAGCCAAGGTCTCCAGCACGGCAAATTCATTCCCTGAGTGTCCTCAGAGAATGTTGAAGGATTAACACAACAAAACTGCTCCATAATCAAGTCCCTCCTAGAGCACAAGCATCATCTTGCTTCCTCCCTCTGTTTTTACACTCCAAATTCTCCTCTGCCGTTGGCAGCATCCTCCTGATTTCACCAGACCTGGTCTCCATTCACACCCTTAAACCTGAGGACACTGAATTTCCTATTTCAGCAAATTATAATAACAGGGTGATCACAACAATGTTACAAAATCAAATTATTGCTCAAAAGGGTGAGTTTTAAAGGACATATCTGACAATTTTCATTCATGGAGGTTATCAAAGATAGAACTTCAAAATGATAAAATATTTGGGGTTGCAAGAACAGGTCAAGCTTGAGTTAAACTCAACTTTAGGGATCACAACATCCTTAACTTAGATATTTGCTTTTCAAATTGCTAATTAACTTTAAAATGTCCATATGGTATTTTGGACATTTTGGATTTAGACCAAGGGAAGTGAATTGCTCTCAAATACATTCGCTGCAGACAAACACAGCAGCAGATGGAGCACACACAGAAGATGAACAAAACCAGGGTTGGGGTGTTAAAAGGCTTCATGGGTCTCACAGATGGATTTGGGCCAGGAGATTGGATTCAACTTGTGCTTGGGGGGAAGCTGAGAACACATAATATTTGAACTGGCAAAAGTCCACCACAGTCCACAAAAAGGCTCTGGTGAAAATACAATCTGATTGCATCAGTTTGAAAGTGCAAAGGCTTTCTCAGAAAGAGAGGAGCAACACAGGCACCCCACAAAGAGTCCTTATCCCAAGGTCTGTCCAGAACTTCCTCCCCAGGGGAAGAGGAGGGGCAGGCGCTGAGCTCTTCTCTCTGGCCACCAACACCAGGAGCAGAGGCCATGGCAGGAAGATGTGGCAGGGGAGGGGGAGGTTGGCCATGAGGAAAAGGTTCTTGAGGCAGAGGGTGGTGGAGCACTGGCACAGGCTCCCCAGGGAGGTGCTCATGGCCCCAAGGCTGACAAGATTCCAGCAGCATTTGGCCAAGGCCCTCAGGGACATGGTGTGAATGTTGGGCTTGTCCTGTGCAGGGACAGGAGTTGGGCTCCATCATCCTGGTGGGTCCCTTCCAACTCAACATTCAATGACTCTATGATAAGAGCTGGGATGAGATCCCCTGACCACCACACCAGACCCTAGAGAAACCCACCAGCAGATGCAGCTCCTGCCCAACTCTCCAAAAGCCAGTGAGGAAGAGCATCAGCACTGAAATCACGAGGTTCTGCAGCATTTACTACTTCTGACTCATCAACTGAATTTTTTAATCCCATTTCTTCCTAAAGAAGTGTCTATAAACCACGATAATCCCTCTCCTAAAAAAAACCCCAAACCTCATTATGGGAAATGTTTTAATTAGAGTTATGTTTTTGCATCAGCTGTTCTGGTAAAGCTCTTCAGAAAGCTTTAGAAGACAAAAAAAATATATGAAAAATCAAATAAAAATCCGTGTCCTCAACTAGCTTGGCAATATTTTATCCCTTACAAACAGATTTCTGCTCAGAAGAAACTGCAAAGGTCTGAAAAACCACAGCTGAGGGGTGACAGCTCAGGGATGTTTTAGCACAGGAGAATTTTCATTTCCTTACCATAAACCAATGATTTCTATGATAGTCCAACTTGGCAAAGCAATTAGAGCTAATTAACTAGATTGGATGTTATGGTTGAGGTGCATTCTCCTGGATGCTCAAGCAGATGTGAGAAATTTGTGGCAGCTCCTCTTTCGCTTGTTTTTGACCCAGATTTGTTTAAAAACATCTCAAGACTTGTCTGATATTACCTGGGTGCAACATTTTCTGTGGATACATGGAGGACATCTGTGACTCTTGGGATGGATGGCAGATGTAGAGCCATGGAGGAGGACAGAAGAACCTCCTGCAGCATCATGTCTCAAACCCGCAACCTTGGCCAACAAGGCTGGGAGATGCCAACTTACAAAGTAAAAGCTCGGGGAAAATCCCCGGCGCTCACTCGCTGGGACCTAAACAAGGGAGCAGCAGTTCCCAGACCTGAGTGATCCCTTCCACTGCTCGGAAAGAGGTGGGACACTTAGAACCCCAGACTGGTTTGGGTTGGAAGGGACCTTAAAGCTCATCCAGTCCCAGCCCCCCTGCCAGCAGCAGGGACACCTTCCACTAGACCAGGTTGCTCAAAGCCTCAGCCAACCTGGCCCAGAACACTTCCAGGGAGGAGCAGCCACAGCTTCTCTGGGCAGCCTGGGCCAGGGTCTCACCACCCTCACACCAAACAATTTCTTCCTCACATCTCAGCTCCAGCTCCCCTCTGACACTTTCAAGCCATCACCCCTTGTTCTCTCACTCCCTGCCCTTGGACAAAGTCCCTCCCCAGCCTCCCTGGAGCCCCTTCAGGTACTGGGAGGCCACTGGAAGGTCTCCCTGGAGCCTTCTCTTCTCCAGGCTGAACAGCCCCAACTCTCTCAGCCTGTCCTCACAGCAGAGCTGCTCCAGCCCTGGCATCATCCTCGTGGCCTCCTCTGCACTGGCTCCAGTAGCTCCATGTCCTTGTGTTGTTGGTGGCCCCAGCACTGGAGGCAGCACTGCAGGTGGGGTCTCACCAGAGCGGAGCAGAGGGGCAAAGACTGACCCAGTGGGACTAGCACCAGTTGCAGGAAGGTCCAGTTCTGTGGGATGACCTTTCTCCAGTTTGGACCTGTTCCTTGCTTGATATATTCTTGGAGGGATCAGCAGCAGAGACTTAAATTGGACAGGAGGTTGGAGGACAGGGACCAAAGAAGGTCTCTCAAAGGAATCTGTGCTCCATATAGGAATGCTATTTTAAATTAGAATTCTTTTCATCAGCGTTGCTGAAATCAACCTCGGAGTTACCAAACAAATTGAGTCAACAACAACAACAACAATCCCAAGTGTGCAGAGACTGTGCCTTCAAAACCCAAAGGGACATTTTCTTCATGAAATTAAAACTCACCAGAAATGATGACCTGTTTTAGCAGCATCAGCTGAAATAAAACACTCAAGACCCATCACCGGTGGGTCTGCCCGTGTGCTTTTGTGTGATGGCAAAGAAGGTCTCTGAGGAAACGTTTGGATGCACATGATGGGCTGAAGACATCAGCAATCAGATTTCCTAGAGGAATATGATTTTATCAGAATGATTTGAGACAAAAAAAACACTCTTAAAGAGGCTTTTTTTCTCCTTCTTTTCAGCAGAAGCAAGTGCCAGTTCCAGGTCACTTGGCAAACATCAAGTGGGTCACACGCAAAGACCGTTCCCGGTGTGTAGTGATGTTTTAGGTGTCCTTGATGGTTCTAAAAGACTAAAGTTTGGTCAAAGAACCACTAGGTACCTGGTCAGCTGGTGCTCCTCTAGTCCTGTTCAATACTAATGAACTTCTGGAGATTTACCTGTACAAAATCAATGCATTAGGATTAATAGTCTGAATGAATCATCACTGAGTCATGGTCTTGAAGTATCTCCTTGCAGCAAGCAACTCTAGAGGAACCCATAATTGAATGATAGCTTCATTTTCTAGGTGGAACTCTCAATGTACTACCCATCTCCTGCCTCTTCATGTCAGCAATGAGTCAGAGCTAAGCTTTTGGCCCAGAATAAAATAAAATGAGATCTTAAAACGCTGAGCAAAGCTCTGAGATCGAAAATATAACAGAAGTTAAGAGGAGCCCTAAGATTGCTCTCAATATCTGAGCTTTCTGTCCAGCCATCAGCCTGCTTGAGCTTAGAGTGGTACAACCAACCATGGGTGTTGGGCTCTTTTCCCAAGGAACAAGTGACAGGACAAGAAGAAATGACCTCAAGTTGCACCAGGGGAGGTTTAGGTTGGATGCCAGGAAAAATTTCTTCACCAAAAGAGTTGTCAAGCATTGGAACAGGCTGCTCAGGGAGGTGGTGGAGTCACCACCCCTGGAGGGATTTAAAAGCCATGTAGATGTGGTGCTGAGGGACATGGTTTAGCGGTGGACTTGTCAGTGTTGGGTTTAGTTGGACTCGATGATCTTAAAGGTCTTTTCCAACCAAAGCAATTCAGTGATTCTATATAAAAGCCAGACTACTTCCCACATTGTCCAACCTGGTTATAAACAGCCAAAGCTCACACCAACACCTCTTCTGGAGACAAGTTCTTATGGCTGTTAGGACACCTTCTCCTTTGAGTGGAAGGAGCTGCACATCCAGCACACTCTGGGATGAAGAAGATCTGAAGTTATTCTGGGGAAAGGAAAGCTGAGCATCTGTTCAATCTGCACACCTGGGTGCAATCGAGATGGGTGTTCAGTACCAGACTGGTTCAGAATTAAGGTTTTACAAAAGCATGAAAGTCACAAAGCCCTGAGAACCAAATGTCATTCGTGGTCTCCAAAATCCAGCAAAATTAGAGAATCACAGAATCCCAGAATTGCCTGGATTGGAAAAGACCTTTGAGATCATCGAGTCCAACCATGAACCCAACACTGACCAGTCCCCACTGACCCATGTCCCTCAGCACTGTGTCTACACGACTCTTCAATCCCTCCAGGGATGGGGACTCCACCACTGCCCTGGGCAACCCCTTCCAATGCCTCAGAACCCTTTCAGCAAAGAAATTCTTCCTCACATCCAATCCCAACTGCCCTGGCCACAACTGGAGCCCATTTCCTCTTGTCCTGTCCCTTGCTCCTTGGTTGAACAGACCCACCCCCACCTCTCTGCACCCTCCTCCAAGGGACTTGGACAGAGCCACAAGGTCTCCCCTCAGCCTCCTTTTCTCCAGGCTCAGCACCCCCAGTTCCCTCAGCCGGGAACTCAGCACACTTGTGCTCCAGACCCTTCCCCAGCTCCATTGCCCTTTCTGCACACACCCCATCTGCTTTTTTTCCTGCTTGTCTGGCTCCAGGCTGTCTCTATCAACCAGATAAATGGTTCTGGGCATCACCACCCAGTTGATATTTCATTTTCAGTGCTGCAAACCATCCAAATGGGAGAGAAGTCCATGTGTCTGAGCTGATTCCCACAGCACTGATGTGCCCATCACATGCTCCACCTTCCAAGGTGGTTCCTACACATTAAATCAATGTATACAGGAGTTGTGGAGACTTCAGAGTGACTACAGGCAAGGTGAGCATCTCACCCTGGTTTTGAACAGCCAAAGCTCTACACCAACACCTTTTGTGGAGACAAGTTCTTCTCTCTGTTATGACACCTTCACCTTTGAGTGGAAGGAGCTGCACATCCAGCACATTCCTGAGCATCTTCAACAAGAATTGAATGGGGAAGCAACACAAAATGAACCAGAAAAAATAGAACTTCCAAATGGACCCACTTAAATGGTGCAATTTGAAGTCCCCCTGCAAGGTGGTTTCAAGGCAAGGGAGCTTGATAAAGATATCTAAAGCTCTTCAACTGTCTGAATTGCAACTGTCAAGGAGAAGAAATGACCTGAGGCCACTTTGTCACTGTCACAGCTCTGGTTGAATAAGTTTTAACTTTTCCCCCAAGCAACCTCCTGCCAAAGTACAATAAAAACACACATGGGGTCAACCACCTCCTTTTTGCAGGAGATTTTTCTATCAAAACTAAAGTGTTACACCTGAAGAGTTTTAATCTAAAACAGAATTCTAAAGGGTTCCACGTGCTATCAGTCACAATTAAAAATGCCTTTTAATGACTTAAAATAGGATGTGCAGCTTTACAGCAGAGTATTTTGTGCAAAAGGAGATTTTTATTTCAAATATAATTATGAAATTATATTAGTGTGGGCAACAGGTTGAGGGTGAGGATTCTGCATCTCTACTCCACTCTGGACATGCTCCAGCACCTCCATGTTCTTCTTAAGAGTGAGGGGCCCAAACTCAACTTGTAAACCTTCATCTTGTACAACCTAATCTAAACGTGCCAATGTATATACCACGTCTGTGCAAGCTACACCAACCTTATGATTTGTCCACAGAATACCCTGAATACACCCAAATGTTTGATACCTCACAGATGACCAGGTCACAAAATCAAACGTAGCTACAACTCATCTCCACAAAATCCATTCCCACCACATTTTTTTCCAGTTATTCTGCAGATCATCATGATCCTTCCATCCCTTTTACCCAGGGCAGATCTTGTTTCTCCAGACTTACACCCAAAAACTACTAGAGAGCGTTCAAAAAACGCCACAAAATTGGTGAAGGGTTTAGAGGAGAAGCTGTGTGAGGAGAGGCTGAAGGCACTTGGTTTGTTCAGCCTGGAGAAGAGGAGACTGAGAGGAGATCTCATGGTGGTCTGGAACTTCCTCCCAAGGGGCAGAGGAGGGGCAGGCGCTGATCTCTTCTCTCTGGCCACCAACGCCAGGAGCAGAGGACATGGCAGGAAGATGTGGCAGGGGAGGGTGAGGTTGGCCATGAGGAAAAGGTTCTTGAGGCAGAGGGTGGTGGAGCACTGGAACAGGCTCCCCAGGGAGGTGCTCATGGCCCCAAGCCTGACAAGATTCCAGCAGCATTTGGCCAAGGCCCTCAGGGACATGGTGTGAATGTTGGGATTGTCCTGTGCAGGGACAGGAGTTGGACTCCATCATCCTGGTGGGTCCCTTCCAACTCACAACATTCAATGACTCTATGATTTCTTACTGTATTTCCTCCCATGTCAGATTTTGCAGGAAGGTAGGCTTGGAGATCTTGTTTCTCCAGACTTACACCCCAAACTTCCAAATTCCTGCTGTTCAACACCTCCAAGCCACAGCCTTTACCATCCAGCTACTTAAGCACGTGGCTCATCTGCTGCCTTCACTACTGTAACCTTTTTTTCACAGAATCCCAGAATCACAGAGTGTCAGGGATTGGAAGGGACCTCGAAAGCTCATCCAGTCCAACCCCCTGCTGGAGCAGGAACACCTGGATGAGATCACACAGGAAGGTGTCCAGGCGGGTCTTGAATGTCTCCAGAGAAGGAGACTCCACACCCTCCCTGGGCAGCCTGTCCCAGGGCTCTGGCACCCTCACAGGAAAGAAGTTCCTTCTCAAGTTTAAGCAGAACCTCCTGTGTTCCAGCTCACACCCATTGCCCCTTGTCCTACCACTGGACATCACTGAGAAGAGCCTGGCCCCATCCTCCTGACACTCACCCTTCAGATATTTATAAACATTTTTCTCTATAAAGGTTGACAACTGCAGCCTCACCCCACCCACCTGCATTTGGTTTGCTGCTGCAAAGTTCATTTTCTCAGCTCATCATTAAACCAAGGAATGTCCACCTCTGCAGCCAGAGCTGTTAATGGTCACTCACCTCTCCAACTGCAAATTCAAGGCTCTTTGCAGTCAATCCTCACCCTCCTTACAATGTCTCTTCTCCTCACATCTAACCCTCTCCTTCTACTGAAATGCTGGCATTTTAATCTTTGAATATGAAAGGCTTTTCTAGCACCCACTTCAAAAGGAAAGGAGCCAAGAAGAAACAAACAACGTTGAGGTCACGAGTATTTCCCTGTTCAGCTCACCAAAAAAAAATAAAAAAGGAAAAAAAAAAATAAAAAAGAGGTGATATCCCTCCCCCCTCTCAATTCTTGTCTGCAAATTTTAATTGCTTTTCTGACATCTACAGAATGTAATCTTCTTTCCTTGTTGTTCCTAGGATTAGGGCAGGAGGAAGGTAAAGCTATTTTTGATTAATATGGAAATCAGAAATGACTTTGGAGAGAAAACTGGGGAGTGTTCCTAATACTGCTTTATCTTTGGGGAATTAGAAATCTAAAGAGGAATGAGAGCGAGCTGGCAGCTCCCCAAGTCTTCCAACCTATGCAAAATATACTTAATAATACCTAAAAATCTATTCTGATGGAAAGATGAGATAAATATAGTTAAGAAAGGGTTCAAGCTGAAGACAAAGAGAGTTAAACACCCCAGAAGAGTGAACATCAGTTTATTTAAAAACAAAGACAGAAAAAGGTAAAGAAACCACATGGTGCAAGGACAGCTTCCAAAATATAATGGCTAAATTCATTCCCAATTGGAATCTTAAATTCATTCCCAATTGGAATCTTAAATTCATTCCCAATTCAAATCTTAAATTCATTCCCAATTCAAATCTTAAATTCACTCCCAATTCAAATCCTTGCTGAAGTTCAGATGTTCCCCATGACCATTCTGCTGAATTTCTAATGGGTGAAAATTTGAGGAATACGGTGGCATCCAGATCCCACTGTGACCAGAAGAATTTGGAGATAAATACCAGGATATTTTGGATGGAAAACCTTAGCTCATTTCCAAATCATCTCTGCTGAAGAGCTTCTCCTTCTTTTAACCTGTGTGATCTGAGCTCATTTGGGGCAACACATGGGATTAAAACTCTGGCTCAAGTGTGAGGTCTCCTAACAGCAACTCCGTAGCCACTGTCAGTGCCTCTGGGTGAATTCACCTAAATATCTGATATCCACACCTGAATGTGGATTCTCCCCATCTCCAGCATCCATATTCTGGGGTGACAAGAAAACAGGGAGGTGACAAGGTCTTGCCCAGGGAAGTTGTGGATGCCCAATCATTGGAAGTGTTCACAGAGTCACAGACTGGTGGGGTTGGAAGGGACCTCAGGAGATCATCCAGTCCAACCCCCCTGCCAAAGCAGGTTCCCTACACCAGCTTGCACAGGAAAGTGTCCAGGTGGGTTTGAACATCTCCAGAGATGGAGACTCCACACCCTCTCTGGCCAGCCTGGCCCAGTGCTCCGGCACCCACACAGCAAAGAAGTTTTTCCTTCAGTTTGTCTGGAACTTCTGGTGTCCCAGTTTGTGCCCATTGCCCCTTGTCCTGTCACTGGGCACCACCCAGAAGAGCCCGGCCCCATCCATTTGGCCCCCACCCTTCAGACATTGACAGACATTGATCAGATCCCCTCTCAGGCTGCTCTTCTCCAGGCTGAACAGTCCCAGCTCTCTCAGCCTCTCCTCACACAGGAGATGCTCCAAGCATCAGGTCAGATCAAGGTCAAGTCGGATGGAGCTTTGAGCAACCTGATGTAGTTGAAGATGTCCTTGCCCACAGCAGGGTGGTTGGACTAGATGATCTTTAAAAGTCCCTTCCAACCCAAACCATTGTGTCATTTTACACCTAGAGATGAGAGATAAAGACTAAAAGCCCTGTCAGCAGTCCCACCTCCCTGCCAAGAGTGAGTGCAAAAGCAGGAGACACAGATAATTTAGAAGGAGTTAAAAAGGGACATCCTGGCAGGCTGAAGCCTGGGAAATCTCACTCCACTTCTCTCTGAAGTACTGCTGAAGCCCAGCTCTGGCGGCGCCGTAGGTGTACGCTGAATAATAGGAAGAGGAACCATCTATTGTGCTTTTATTTTATATTTTTTTGTTCTGTTATCATTGGGTGCAGGAGATAAATGGGATTTTCAAATGGAATTGTAGTGCTTTAGCTATGCCTGGAAACAAAGCCATTCCCTATGACTACCAGAGAGGAGTGAAAAGGAGACGAGTGTATTTTATCTTGAAAGCCCTCAGAGACTTTCAAACAGATCCAGGAATCAAATGGCTCTGTGTGAAGACAGAGAGCCCTCAAGGACTGGTTGGACCAAGCTCCTGTGTTTTAAAATGACAAGCTATGGGAGTAGGTTATTTAATATCAAGACACAAGGTCAGAGGACAAGGTTTGGTGGTGATAAAAAATCAATTTAGATGTGGGAAAACATCAAAATCCTGCAAAGTCAGAGGTTGAGGTGTGTGTGCTGGAGGAAAAAAACCACACATTGACATTGTCATCTTGAATGGACATCCAGTTGTACAATGGTTATGGATATATTTACTCTGGTACCTTCAGAGATATCAGGTTCAAACTGGAAGTTCTGCTGGATAAAAGACAATGGACAATGTTCTACAATCTGCTGATGGGGATGAGTGGCATAAAAACCATTCCCAGAGTAGAACATATTTCTTGGCCTCACCTCCAGCACTGGGGGCAGTTTTGGGCACCAGAGGATATAAAGGATGTAAAGCTCCTGGAGAGTGTCCAGAGGAGGGACACAACACTGGGGAAGGGTTTAGAGGGGAAGGGTGTGAGGAGAGGCTGATTGGATTGTTCAGCCTGGAGAAGAGGAGACTGAGAGGAGATCTCATTACAGTCTAGAAGTACAAAGTACAACTCTGCTTCCTGAATTAGAAACATAGAATTGTTTGGTTGGAAAAGACCTTTAAGATCATCAAATGCAACCGTACCTGTCTACGACTAAACCAGATCTCTGAGCACCTCAACTGCCCGGCTTTTAAATCCCTCCAGGGATGGGGACTCCACCACTGCCCTGGGCAACCCCTTCCAGTGCCTCAGAACCCTTGCAGCAAAGAAATTCTTCCTCACATCCCATCTCAACTGCCCTGGCCACAACTGGAGCCCATTTCCTCTTGTCCTGTCCCTTGCTCCTTGCTGGAACAGACCCACCCCCACCTCTCTGCACCCTCCTCCAAGGGACTTGGACAGAGCCACAAGGTCTCCCCTCAGCCTCCTTTTCTCCAGGCTCAGCACCCCCAGTTCCCTCAGCCGGGAACTCAGCACACTTGTGCTCCAGACCCTTCCCCAGCTCCGGTCCCTTCTCTGGACACGCTCCAGCACCTCCAGGTCCTCTTGGAGTCAGGGGCCCAACACTGAACCCAGCACTCGAGCTGTGGCCTCACCAGTGCCCAGGGCAGGGGGAAGAGAACTTCCCTGCTCCTACTGGCCACACTGGTGCTGATCCAGGCCAGGATGCCCTTGGCCTTCTTGGCCACCTGGGCACTCTGCTGACTCCTGTTCAGCTGCTGTTGCCCAACACCCCCAGGTCCCTCTGTGCCCAGCAGCTCTCCCCCCACTCCTCCCCAAGCCTGGAGCTGCCGGGGGTTGTTGGGGCCAAAGTGCAGGACCCAACATTTGGCCTCATGGAAACTCCTGCAGTTGGTCCTGGCCCATGGATCCAGCCTGGCCAGATCCCTCTGCAGAGCCTCCCCACCCTCCAGCAGATCAACACTCCCACCCAGCTCGGTGTCCTCTGCAAACTGACTGGGGGCAAATTCTCCCAAAAAAATACAAATGATACAATTATTGCCTTTTTTTAACAGTTGGATTTGGTGACCTTTCCTGCTGGCAGGTGGCTCTGGTCCTACCAGGACAGAATAACAAGGCTCACCCAATACTTGGTTTGGGTGAGGAACAGCTTGAGGGCATTGCCTCCATACTCTATTCAAAGCACCACAAGAACTCAGAAACATTTTCCTGTTGAACTCAGCTGCTTGATAAATGGAGACCTCCCTCATCCATCCCTTCAGGAGGACAGGAGACATTTTTAGGAAGGGAAACCAATTTCCTTTCCATGTTATTGAGTTAAACACAGGAGTTAACTTTCCAAAGGTATTAAGGTCATTTTGTCATTCTTCTACCGAGCGCTCGCTGAGCCATCGTAACAACCCTTGAGGAATCCAAGACAGGAAACCTTCAGCTCCACAGGCAAATTCCTCCAGCTCCTGTGCTCCAGCAGAACATAGATAGTGCCAGTGATGAAACACAGCTGAATGCATCGAGCTCTGAACAATGACTGCTGAAACAGCCTTGAGCACACCATGAGTGAGAGAAAGGATGGAGGAAAAAAAAGATCTCAAGCTATCTTTGGAAGGATGAACAATCCTTCTCGTTATCAACACCTCATTTAGTATCCTACTCGCCCAAGCCCAATTATAGCCAGAAAAAGCCAACTGTGAATGAACAGGATCTAAGCAACTTCACTTAATGGGACAAGATAAAAAAGCACTCCACAAGTAATGAACTGATTTGACATTCATCAGTCACTCGCTAATGAGGAAACGCTGATTCCGAATCTAAATTCATGTCAGACTCTTCTGGATAAAATTAACACGAAGCATATTTTAAAACATCCATTCCAAGTGTGGCTGCTGGTTTCTCCACCCTCCTCCAGCAGACCAGGCACTCTTCTCTTCTCTTCTCTTCTCTTCTCTTCTCTTCTCTTCTCTTCTCTTCTCTTCTCTTCTCTTCTCTTCTCTTCTCTTCTCTTCTCTTCTCTTCTCTTCTCTTCTCTTCTCTTCTCTTCTCTTCTCTTCTCTTCTCTTCTCTTCTCTTCTCTCTCTCCTCTCCTCTCCTCTCCTCTCCTCTCCTCTCCTCTCCTCTCCTCTCCTCTCCTCTCCTCTCCTCTCCTCTCCTCTTCTCTTCTCTTCTCCTCTCCTCTCCTCTCCTCTCCTCTCCTCTCCTCTTCTCTTCTCTAGCTCCTGGTGTTCCTCCTTCCACCACTCACTCTAGTGTTTACAGCTCTGTGACATTTCCCCTACAAATTGGATCCATTTTTCATGCAGGTCCAAGCTCTCAGGACAAGCTTCAATCCCCTTTTAAAAGACTATTTTAGGAGAAACTCAACATAAGTAGAGTGATGATGTTGAGGGTAAGTAGAGTGATGATGTTGAAGGTAAGTAGAGTGATGAAGCTGAAGGTAAGTAGAGTGATGATGTTGAAGGTAAGTAGAGTGATGAAGCTGAAGGTAAGTAGAGTGATGATGATGTAGAGTGATGATGATGAAGGTAAGTAGAGTGATTAAGTTGAAGATAAGTAGAGTGATGATGTTGAGGGTAAGTAGAGTGATGAAGCTGAAGGTAAGTAGAGCCATGATGTTGAGGGATAGCAACCAACACAGAAAACTACCAAGGTCCCTAACAAACCTGGCCACCCTACCATCCTGTTTCTGCCATTTCCCAACTCCCTGCTCCTCAGAACAGCAGTTCCAACTGTGTGTTAAGGCAGGAGAACACTTTGCACGTCACATATTCAACCAATTTGCATTCTTTCCAGGGAGACACAGACTTTTAAAGTTTTTTTTAATTAAAAAAATAAACTTTAAGCTTTAAAACTTCAGTGTGTCACCAGTGAAGACAGGCAACTGTCCCCCAAGAACAGGGATGAGTTCCTCTGCAGGTGAAGCAGGTGTATGTGTTAGCAGGAGACTGAAAAAGGAGGAAAAATCTCCCCTGTATCTGGCATCAACAACAACTCCTTGAGTGAACCTCAGATGTTTGTGCTCCATCATTGTCTTTATTCTTTGGCCTAACAAGTATTTTTTCTAGGGACTGTAAAATCCATGTCAGGCACCAATGTGATTTAAACTACTGATCTACTCCTCAAGAAGCTGCCAAGAAGGAGATTCATTCTCAACAGTAGCAGTGAAGAGATCCAAACACATTGCATTTGGTTCATGGTCACTCCAGATCATTGATAACACGATGGAGGACACCTAAAAGCAGTCTGCTGTGGTAGGAGATGCACATCTCTGGATAAATATGGCCAGAAAGCCTTCCTGCCTACCATGGCCACCATTTCCAGACATGGAGAAGTCAATTAAAATTACAGCTGCTCATTACAAAAACCCACGGCATCGTCCTGCAATGTGTGAGATAACAGGGCCACAAAACTGCTCAAGGGTTTAGAGGGGAAGCCATGTCAGGAGAGGCTGAAGGCACTTGGGTTGTTCAGCCTGGAGAAGAGGAGACTGAGAGGAGATCTCATTGTGGTCTGGAACTTCCTCCCAAGGGGAAGAGGAGGGGCAGGCGCTGAGCTCTTCTCTCTGGCCACCAACGCCAGGAGCAGAGGCCATGGCAGGAAGATGTGGCAGGGGAGGGTGAGGTTGGCCATGAGGAAAAGGTTCTTGAGGCAGAGGGTGGTGGAGCACTGGAACAGGCTCCCCAGGGAGGTGCTGATGGCCCCAAGCCTGAAAAGATTCCAGCAGCATCTGGCCAAGGCCCTCAGGGACATGGTCTGAATCTTCTGCCTAGGGAGGTGGTTGAGTCCCCATCCCTGGAGGTGTTTAAAAGACAGGAAAATGGGGTGCTCAGAGATCTAGGTTAGCAGTGGACAGGTATGGTTGGACTCAATGATCTCAAAGGTCTTTTCCAACCAGGTGATTCTGTGATTCTACGACTGGGATTGTCCTGTGCAGGGACAGGAGTTGGACTCCATGATCCTTGTGGATCCCTTTCAACTCACAACACTCGATGACTCTACAGTGGTCATAGCTCTTGCCACCATAAAGGGACATCCAAGTGTTTTGCAAATACTAAAAAACACCTTTTACAATTCAATGGCACCTTTGCTTCTACTCAACAGAAATTTCCCTGCCATTAATTCTGGCAGTGAAAGCAAACCTAGAAAATGCCAGTAGGAAGAGGTCATGAGAACAAAAACGCCGTAGGCCAAGTGTTGAAGACAGCACTCGAAACAAGCAGCTCCTCCAAGCCTCCAGAGGAAGCCTCAGCGCCCTTGTTTCATGCTGTTCTACACCATTTAACTACTTTTTGACCTTAAAGAACTCTGAAGGGTAATCCAGCTGGGATGAGATTTTGTATTCCTTGATGGAACATTTGAAGCTGCTGTTCAGTTTGCTGATGGATCCTTTTATGTAGCTGTGTGCAAAGCAGAAGCTTCTTCTTTTTTTCTTTTGAAGATGAAGGGCACCCAGTGGACACCAGGCACAGACCATGCAAGCTTTGAAATAATTGTTCTGCCACAAGCAGAAAAGATCTGTCAACAAAGGTTATTTCTCTCTCCATCCTGAGATGCCCACCTACTGGCTTTGCTGTTCTGTGGACATCCAAGCTCCTAACCTGTCAAAATGTGAAGACTCTGTTGGCATCAACTGTTCCTGAAAGTGAATCTAAAGCTCATAACTTGCAGAAAACTCAAGTGATATCTACTGAAGACCTGACTGCTCCTACCCAAATAACATTTCAGTTTGATCCTATGACCTCTTCATGGATGTCAAGGATGCCTACCCACCCACCAAAAGGGTGAATCCATCCAAACCACCACACTCAACTTGACTGGCTCCCTTTAGTCTACCAAGAGTAAGGAATTTATGTTTATTTTAAGGTTCTCCATCATCCCCCAGCCATCCATATTCAGTAGTGAGGTACCAACTCCTCCTTGGTTTTCCCCCAGCGTGCCAGCCTTGGTATTTTGAAATAAGCACCTCTGTCTGCTCTCTCAAGAAAGATGTGGAGCTGTTGGAGTGGGGCCAGAGGAGAGCCAGGAAGATGATCAGAGGGCTGGAGCACCTCTTTTATGAGGAGAGGCTGAGGGAGCTCGGCTTGTTTAACCTGGATCCAGAGAGACCCTGGTTGAAGCCTTCCAGTACCTGAAGGGAGCTTAGAAACAGGAGGGAGAGCGACTTCTGACATGGGCAGAGAGTGACAGGACAAGGGGAAATGGTTTTAAACTGAGAGAGGGGAGATTTAGGTGAGATGTGAGGAGGGAATTTTTCACCCAGAGGGTGGTGAGACACTGGCCCAGGTTGCCCAGAGAAGCTGTGGATGCCCCATCCCTGGAGGCATTCAAGACCAGGTTGGATGGGGACCTGGGCAGCCTGATCTAGTGGTTGGCCACCCTGTCCAGAGCAGGAGGGTTGGGACTGGATGAGCTTTCAGGTCCTTTCCAGCCCAAACCAGTCTGGGATTTGATGATTTTATACACAAGCTAAAATATTTATTTCCTTTCCCAGCCTCAAACTACTGGAGCAAAAGCAACAATCCCCCATGTGCTAACAACATCCAGGAGGAAACGCTCCTGAGATCTGTCTCCTTGGATGCGAGTGTGGGACTGACTATCCACTGATGCCCAGGAGGAAGTTGGGGTTAGATCCATGAATGCCAAAAAAAAAGGAAGAGAAAAAAAAAAGGAAGGGAAAAAAAAAAGGAAAGAAAAGGAAAGTAGGTCAAGCAATTCACATTTGCTGAAAAGGACAAAGAACACAGTAGATTTTTTTATTACCTTATGCAAGTGCTACCAAATATCTGAGGAACCCTTTTTATCTGATTCAAATCCCACGTGAGTAATCCGTGATTAAATTCAGTGGGTGTGAAATTTCATTAGGTCGTTCCATTTTTAAGCCTATTGGATAATGAAGTTCCTTCAGAATTAAAGATTAAAAAAAATAAATAAATTATAATACTGCAATTTTTTATCTTCCTTCCACATCTGGAATATTGTGTCCAGTTCTGGGCCCCACAGTTCAAGAAGGACAGGGAGCTGCTGGAGAGAGTCCAGCACAGAGCCACCAAGATGATGAAGGGAGTGGAACATCTCCCTGGTGAGGAAAGGCTGAGGGAGCTGGGGCTCTTTAGCTTGGAGAAGAGGAGGCTGAGGGGGGACCTCATTAATGTTGATCAATATCTGAAGGGTGAGTGTCAGGAGGATGGGGCCAGGCTCTTCTCAGTGGTGTCCAGTGGTAGGACAAGGGGCAATGGGTGTGAGCTGGAACACAGGAGGTTCTGCTTAAACTTGAGAAGAAACTTCTCTACTGTGAGGGTGCCAGAGCCCTGGGACAGGCTGCCCAGGGAGGGTGTGGAGTCTCCTTCTCTGGAGACATTCAAGACCCACCTGGATGCCTTCCTGTGTGATCTCATCAAGGTGTTCCTGCTCCGGCAGGGGGATTGGACTGGATGAGCTTTCGAGGTCCCTTCCAATCCCTGACACTCTGTGATTCTGTGATTCCAGCCTTCCTCCACCTGTGAGATTATTCTCATTCATGTAATACATCAGTGTCCTACAGCTCCATCTTTGATGCTCGTGACCTTTGCTATCGAGAGAGGTCAACTGCTTGTAAGTGTTGGCAGGCGGCTCAACCTCCCGACTGCTCCATCAAAAGCTAAAAACCCAACTAGACTTCACCCAGCGCTTGTTTAGGAGAAATTCAGATCACAAACATGAGTTTTCTTGAAACAAAACCATGGAGCAGCCCCACTACATTTTACTGACTCCAGGAGAGATGTTTTCTGAAAGCTCATGATTTCATAGAAAAATCTTTGGACTAATTCAACATTATCGGACGCGATCGCGTTTCTCTCGGCATGGGAAAAATGTTAATGGGTTGCAGATGCCACATTAAGCCTTAATTTGCCACTCCAAAGAGCCAAGCAATTCAAAGTATGGTTGGACTCGATGATCTCAAAGGTCATTTCCAACCAAACGATTGATTCTATGAAAGAGAAGCCACCAGCTTGTCTTCACAGGAAAAGGCTCCTTGCAAAGACAAAACAAGAGAGATTTGGAGTTTTTTCTTGGGTTTTCAAATTCTGCTTTTTCAAAAAAGACTTGTTTGGAACTCACACTTGATAAAGTGGAAATGCTGCTGAAATTTTATAAGACCAGCAGTGAAATGATGAGGAAGGGACTAAGCCAACAGTCAGCGATTTAACCGTGTATCGCCCTACGTACCCCAAGTAGGACCAATTAATTCTGCTTCTTCCCCCCACCCCAGGAAGATTAAATAATTCATTTTTTCAATGTAATTGTAAAAGAAGAACCTAGCTGAGAATGAGTTAAACACCAGCCATGATTCCTCTCGCTCTATTTTCAAGGCACTGAGCAAGCAGATGAATCCATTCTACTCCAGTACAAATAAATAAGTATCTTTACCCACATCATAACAATGTATTTTCATCTTGATGTCCTTCACCAAAGCCTGATGACAAATAATTGGTGGTGAAACAGGAGTTGTCAATTTTGCCTTAATCATCTGTTTATTTTCCATCTCCACAGAAGTTTGCAATATTTCTCCCATTCTCTTAAATGGCTCCCAGCTGTTTGCAGTAAATGAACTGAAAACCAGCAAACACCAATCTGCCTGCTGTATTCTTCTGGGTTTTAGTGTTGGGTAGTTTTTTCATGAAAGAAGGGGAAAAAAAACCCCACAATCATCCAAAAATTCAACATAGA
This sequence comes from Caprimulgus europaeus, assembly GCA_907165065.1. Next base: position 124,238,167 of record OU015523.1, read on the forward strand.
AGCTGCAGCTTCACATGTCTACAGGAGCATCAAGGAAAAGATCATGTTTGGACAGATGCTACTCAGCAGTGTAAGACCAGTACCACAGAATCATAGAATTGTTGGGTTGGAAAAGACCTTTGAGATCATTGAATCCAACTGTACCTGTCCACTGCTAAACCAGATCTCTGAGCACCTCATCTACCTGGCTTTTAAATCCCTCCAGGGATGGGGACTCCACCACTGCCCTGGGCAACCCCTTCCAGTGCCTCAGAACCCTTTCAGCAAAGAAATTCTTCCTCACATCCCATCTCAACTGCCCTGGCCACAACTGGAGCCCATTTCCTCTTGTCCTGTCCCTTGCTCCTTGCTTGAACAGACCCACCCCCACCTCTCTCCACCCTCCTCCAAGGGACTTGGACAGAGCCACAAGGTCTCCCCTCAGCCTCCTTTTCTCCAGGCTCAACACCCCCAGTTCCCTGACACAAATATGTGTCAGTCTTGACATTAATTAAAATGTTAATCAATTAAAAACATTGAACCCCCAACATCGCCCACCCTTGTTGAACAAACCCTGAGAGGGATACATTTCTAGAGTCTCCTAGAGTAGGAGGTGCAAGACACCAGTCAGACATCAACAGCAAAACAAATTAAGCACCACAAACAGTGAAACACAACAAGCCAACCTGCAACTTTAAATAGCACCCATGAGCTTTTTCTGTCAATAGTTATTTTCTGGCCAAGCTCCACCACATCCTCCCTCAGCTTCACCCAAACCTGCACGTTTCACGTGACTAAAGTCCTCACCCATGTCTGGATCAGTGTGATTCTCAGCTTGTTTATCCCTCCTGCAGTTTCACACACACTTTCTTTATCCATCTTGTGTTCTTCCCTACCTTGGATGCTTTCCCTGATCTCCTGTCTCATGGGACTGAACATCTCCACCAGCCATGTTCTCAGACACCTTAAGAGTCAAAAGGGCAGAAGACAGACATGGTAGGGAGCAGGAAAGCCAACAAGTCTATGACCTCAAGTAGTGTAGAGACACACTAATGGTGTGTCTACATCAGTGCTTCAGCCTGGGTCAGGAGAGCACTTCCCATAACACGTGAATGTCCCAGGCTGGTGGCACATGCAAGCTGCATGGATGCCATGGACCCGGAGAAGAACCCGGAGGAGAACCTGAAGGAGAACCAGGGGAGTGAAGTTATCTGATGATCACAGAATCATCAAATCATTTTGGTGAGAAACAACCTTTAAGATCATCCAGTCCAGCCATAAACCCAACAGTGACCAGTTGTGGGGGGTTGACCATGGTTGGACACCAGGCTCCCACCAAAGCCCACTCTATTACTCACTCTCCTCAACTGGGCAGGGGGAGAAAAATATAATGAACGGCTCATGGGTCGAGATAAGGTCAAAGAGATCATTCACTGATTACTGGCATGGGCAAAACAGACTCAACTTGGGGAAAAAACCCCAAATTTCATTTATTACCAATCAGACAAGAGGAAAATGAGAAATAAAACCAAATCTTAAAGCACCTCCCCCACCCCTCTTTTCTTCCCGGGCTTCACTTCTCTCCCCATTTCCATCTCCTCCCCCACCAGCAGCACAGGGGGACAGGGAGTGGGGTTGGGGTCAGTTCATCACACGGTGTTTCTGCTGCTCCTTGCTCCTCAGGGGGGGACTCCTTCCCCTGCACCAGCGTGGGGTCCCTCTCACAGGAGACAGTCCTCCACGAACTTCTCCAGCGTGAGTCCTTCCCATGACCAACAGTTCTTCACAAACTGCTCCAGCCTGGGTCCTTTCCATGGGGTGCAGTCCCTCAGGGACAGACTGCTCCAGCCTGGGTCCTTTCCATGGGGTGCAGTCCTTCAGGGACAGACTGCTCCAGCCTGGGTCCTTTCCATGGGGTGCAGTCCTTCAGGGACACACTGCTCCAGCCTGGGTCCTTTCCATGGGGTGCAGTCCCTCAGGGACAGACTGCTCCAGCCTGGGTCCTTTCCATGGGGTGCAGTCCCTCAGGGACAGACTGCTCCAGCCTGGGTCCTTTCCATGGGGTGCAGTCCTTCAGGGACAGACTGCTCCAGCCTGGGTCCTTTCCATGGGGTGCAGTCCTTCAGGGACACACTGCTCCTGCATGTGTCCCCCATGGGGTCACAAGTCCGGCCAGTAGGTCTACAAGGGTGACTTCTGTGAGAAGAGTGGTGTCAGAAATGACAATGCTTTGTTGGAGTTGACATTGTCAAGAAGGGTAACAAGAAGGACTTCTGAGAACCAAGGGAAACCTGGGCCTGGTGAAGAACAAGGCAAGGGACCTAGCAGCAAAGGACACAGAAGAGACTGAGATCTTCCAGCTCCTTCTTTGCCTTGTCTTTAGCAGCTCACTCTGCTCCCACGTGCCCCAGAGCAGCTGTCTTGGCAGAGTATGAAGGAGCGAAGCACAACTGGTGATGAAGGACAGATGAGTTATGGACCACTTAAGCAACCTGGACATATACAGGTCTATGGTGCCAGACAAGGTGTATCTGAGGGTGCCAAAGGAGCTGGCTGATGTCACTGCCACCTTCTGTCATCTCTGAAGGGTAATGGTGATGGGGAAGGTCCCTGATGATTGGAAAAAGGGAAACATCACACCAGCCTTCAAAAAGGGCGAAGAGGATGAAGAGAGGAACGCCAGCCCAATCAGCCTCACCTCCCTACCCAAAAGCTCATGAAGCAAATCCTTCTGGAAACCATAACCAGGAGTGTGAAGGACAAGAGGGTGATTGAGAAGAATCACCATGGCTTTGGGAAGCACAAATCACAGAATCCCAGAGTGGTGGGGTTGGAAGGGAGCTCAGGAGATCATCCAGTCCAACCCCCCTGCCAAAGCAGGTTCTCTACACCAGCTTGCACAGGAAAGTGTCCAGGTGGGTTTGAACATCTCCAGAGATGGAGACTCCACACCCTCTCTGGGCAGCCTGGCCCAGGGCTCCGGCACCCTCACAGCAAAGAAGTTTTTCCTTCAGTTTGTCTGGAACTTCTGGTGTCCCAGTTTGTGCCCATTGCCCCTTGTCCTGTCACTGGGCACCACCCAGAAGAGCCCGGCCCCATCCATTTGGCCCCCACCCTTCAGCTATTGACAGACATTGATCAGATCCCCTCTCAGGCTGCTCTTCTCCAGGCTGAACAGTCCCAGCTCTCTCAGCCTTTCCTCACACAGGAGATGCTCCAGGCCCCTCATCTTGCCCAACTACCCAATGACTGGGTCAGTGGCTGACAAGGAAGCCACAGGTGCCACTTACCCTGACCTCAGTATGACTTTCAGCGTGGTCTCCCCGAGGACCAAGGAATTAATGACTGGATGGGTGGAAAATTGACTGGATCATCAGAGTGGAAGGGTAATTGGTGGTGGCTGGTATCCAAACCAACACTCCCAAGGCTTGGAGCACACAAAGCATGAGGAGAGGCCAGGAGCTGGGTTTGCTCAGCCAGAAGAAAAGAAGGGAAGTTGAAGACCTTCATGCCATCTGCAGCTACCTTCAGGGAGGTCAGAAGGAAGATGAAGCCATGCTCTACTTGGAGGTGCACAGCAAAACCATGATGTGCAACAGGCATTAAGTTGCTGCAAGAAAAAATTCAACTCAGTCTTGAGAGAAAACACATCCATGGGGAGGGTGGAACTGGGGCCCAGGGAGGGGATGGAAATATCCTTTCTTGGCTAAATTTGAAACTCAATTGGATACGATTCTACATCTCACTTTGAAGTTGGCTTTGATTTGAGCCTGGGGCTGAGGAGGCAAAAAAAAGATCTGCAGAGAGCCCTTCCAAACTAAATTATTCCAGGATTTTCTATATTAGCCAGAGAGTTCCTAACACAGAATTATTATTTAATAATTGCTATTTTATCCTTTCTCTGTTCCTCTCCTCCACTTCAGTTCCTGCTTCTTCTGTCTTCTCTCCCCTGAAATGGTCTTTTTTTGTTCCACACTTGCAATTACAAGGCTGGTTTTATATGAAATATAGATAAGATGAGAGCTGTCCTATTTTTCACCTGAATTTGGACGCTAAGAGGTGCTGGCTTCATTTTGGGCACCGTGCTCTTAAGTGGTGTCAAGTACCTTCTGTTATTAGAAGCAACGTTGGCAACGATGAGGATGGTGGAGGGAGAGAGCACCAAGTCAGCATGAGCTCATTTGGCTGGGAATAGGTGATTAATTAGAATATTGTAATGGCTTTAATCGTTCCTGTTGAAGCTAATTTACTCTTTGGGTTGTTGGGTTTTTTTTTGGTGTGGGCAGCTCTACACTGAAGCTTAATGAAAAAGGTAAATAAAGCAAAGTGGAGTCATGACAGATGCTGATGGAGCTGGCAATCAGGAAGAAGAGCTTCTATATATATTCTGTATATATTCTGTATATATTCTATATATATTCTGTATATATTCTGTGTATATTCTATATATATTCTGTATATATTCTATATATATCCTGTATATATTCTATATATATTCTGTATATATTCTGTATATATTCTATATATATTCTGTATGTATTCTGTATATATTCTGTATATATTCTGTATATATTCTATGTATATTCTATATATATTCTGTATATATTCTGTGTATATTCTATATATATTCTGTATATATTCTGTATATATTCTGTGTATATCCTGTATATTTTCTATATATATTCTGTATATATTCTATATATATTCTGTATATTTTCTATACATATTCTGTATATATTCTGTATATATTCTATATATATTCTGTATATATTCTATACATATTCTATATATATTCTGTGTATATTCTATATATATTCTGTATATATTCTGTATATATTCTGTGTATATCCTGTATATTTTCTATATATATTCTGTATATATTCTTTATATATTCTGTATATTTTCTATACATATTCTGTATATATTCTATACATATTCTATATATATTCTGTATATATTCTACATATATTCTGTATATATTCTGTATATATTCTATATATATTCTATATATATTCTGTATATATTCTATATATATTCTGCATATATTCTACACATATTCTATATATATTCTGTATATATTCTATATATATTCTGTATATATTCTACACATATTCTATATATATTCTGTATAATGATTTACAGGAAAGAGCTGTCTTAGACCCAAGTCTCTGAACCACCACCATCATCCTCACCATGAATTATATCTGCTAGAAAAATGACACGAAATGGAGCTTTATGATTCAATGCAAGACTTGGACATCAGATTGTTTGGGGTTTTTTTCCCCCTCCCTGAGAAGCTGCAGGCACTCTAAAAAATTAACTGCAAATCAGGTACAGACAGTCTGGCAGGGAGGAAAAACAATATAATAATGAAATGAGAATGCATTTAGCATAATCATAGACTGTATTGGGTTGGAAAGGACCTTCAAAGGTCACCTAGTCCAACCCCCCTGCAGTGAGCAGGACATCTTTACTAGAGCAGGTTGCTCAGAGCTCCATCAAGCCTGACCTTGGTGGAGGATAAAGAAAAGACACACAAAACAAGGGGAGAAGAGTGACAACTCCAAATTGATGAGCATCTGCCCTCTGCAGCATCCTCATCTCCTCCCGTAGAGTCCCACCACCCCAGTGCTCCAGCACACGTGTTGCTGCTATCACCAGGCACTTCAACTCCAAGATATCAGCTCCTCAGTGCCAGTTAGATAAGAAGGAGAAAGGTTGGTTGCCTCAGCTGACCCCTGCTCGGTGTCCTGGACAGGGTGAACTTTCTGTCTCCCACTGGAACTGATCTGCACCCCTTGCTGTGATAAAAGCACCAATAACAACAGTCAACAACAGCCAAGAGAGGACATTCGTCCTCGTTGTCCTGATAGTGGCCAGGGATGAGGGAGAAGGTTGTAGCTCTTCATCAAATCCAGCAAGGATGGACAACATTAAAACCAACGTGCTGCCCCATGGGTACAAGGGCAGTTGGCTCATGAAATTTGGGAATAGATAAAAATATCCCCTGACATCTCCCCCTCTAGAATTTATTTTCTATTCATCCACTTCCAGAAGAAAAAAGGAAAAGCCATGACCAGTGGTTGGAGATATGTATGCAGAATGAAAAGTGAGTAGTAAAAAAGAAAACCTGCTAGTAAAATAGATTAACAACACTGGCCAGACCAGAGAGGACCACAAGGAATTAAAGGAGGACAAAAAAAATACAAAGTTTGGTGAATAAGTAAAATGAAAACGAACAAAATCTACCATGGATAAGTGTAAAATCATAAATATTGGGGGGAAAAAAAACCATCTTAAAGTATTAAATGAACTATATCCACTCAGGAAAGGGATTGGGGCTAACACAGCCAGGATGAAGAGAAACATCTGCTCAATGAGCAACTGAAGTACAGGAAAGCAGGAAGATCTGACATTCACCAATTCAATGAGACCTGGACACGCTGGAGAGTTGGGCAGGAAGGAACCTGGTGAGGTTCAACAAGAGCAAGTGCAGAGTCCTTCACCTGGGGAGGAACAACCCCAGGCACCAGCACAGGTTGGGGGTGACCTGCTGGAGAGGAGCTCTGAGGAGAAGGACCTGGGTGTGCTGGTGGGCAGCAGGGTGGCCATGAGCCAGCAGTGTGTCCTGTGGCCAGGAAGGCAGTGTCCTGGGGGGCATTAAACAGAGCTAGATGACTTTGAAAGGTTTCTTCCAACCCAAACCATCCTATGATTCTGTGATTTCATACCAGAGACCTTAAACCAAACTAGCAGACCTCAACATGCAACTGGAGAGGAGAAAGGAATAATCTTCCATGTCTTCTTGATGTGGAGGTTTTGCACCTCCCTGCAGTATCTGGTGCTGGTCCTGCCACAGAGAGAAGAAGGAACCAGGTAGACCATGAGGATCTGCTTCAGACTGGCAATTCTTAGGCTCTCAGCTTGTCCCATGCTTGAGAGACAGATGATAATAATAATAATATTGGAGGTGAAATGAGGAAAACATCTAAGAAAATGAAGTACAGCTTCCAGCTTTCAAGCAGAGGTCAATAAACAGAACAACTCCTTTTTTTATGGTTTCAGACAGCTAAGTGGGATCTTTTTGGTGTTGGGATATCAAAAGATAAAGAGATTATGAAAAAGAACATGAAAGTGAAGATCTGAAGAACTTCAAAAGAGTCAAAAAGTCCTCCTAAGGCTACTGCAATAGCACAGAAGTTCCATAAACGGCACAAAGACACCTCATGGAGGTTTATGCAACTTCAGTGCTTTATTGTCCTTACAAACTTCCATCTCATGTTCTATCTGACATGCTTTATGTGCCCTGCAATGCTCTTCTACGCAGAGCTGGAGAACATACTGATGCAAACAGTGCAGCACTTGGCTGCTTCATCACATAGGAACCTTCCTGCCTCACTGGCTGCTTTAATACAAGCTCCTCACGCACATTTAAAGCACCTTTAGAGGTCCCTTCCAACCAAAACTGTTCTACAATCCGATATGTTTTCAATAATCTTGTGAGGAGAATTAGAAACATGACCCTGAAAACTCCTCTTGAGGTTTCTGTCCTCATATTTTTGCCTAATTTTCTATTTTTCTCTCTTTCCACCTCATTACGGTGCTGAATGTAAGGAAAAAAATCTTCACTGAAAGGGTTCTGAGGCATTGGAAGGGGTTTCCCAGGGAGGTGGTGGAGTCCCCATCCCTGGAGGGATTTAAAAGATGGGTAGATGAAGTGTTCAGAGATCTGGTTTAGTAGTGGATGGACTTGATGATCTCAAAGGTCTTCTCCAACCAAACGATTCTATGATTCTATGAATGTGACACCTATCAAGCTCTCTTCATCCTCAAACTACGTGTGCCACCTTCCCCTAGGCTCCCACTCAGCAGCCTCTTGATACTTCTCATGATTTTTCATCCCACTTTCACAAGTGCTGAACCTTTTCTTTCAGCTGGTGTGTCCCAGGAGCACCAAGTATTCACGTACCAATTCCACCTAGACCAACCATCTTGCAGCCTGGAGGTGACACCACCTTCTTGCACAGCATTTATCCTTTCCTTGTACAAAGAATGATCATATTTTTCAGTAGAAAATTGCAACTGCAGTCTTGGAAGCAGGTACAACACATGGCCAGGATTATTTTATAAGACCATTAGCAGAAGAGAAGATGCTTTGATGTGGGAACGGCACCGTGTTGGCAATGAATCTGTATCTTGGTGTCATTACATCTCAGCTCAGCAAGAAGTTACAAAGGCTCAGCCATATTCTCATGATTAAGGGCATCCAAAAATGATTCTAGCTTATAATTTTCACTCATGAGAGTGACAAAGAAGAGAGAACTGTATTTCCTCAGGTATCTGTCTTCCATAACTCTATAGAACCCCCGTAACGCAGTCGCCTGTTTTACCGAGTGTATCATAAAATCAGTGTCAGAGCTGAATTCATTTCCCATGGCAGCCAAAACTTGCCTGAAGTAGCTCCAGACGTGACATTTTCAGACCAAATCTCAACATGCACCAATCACCCCACACCTATTTTGTGTCCTGCACGTGTATTTGCAGGTTGGGTTGTGGTGGTGGTTTGGTTTTCAGAGGGTTTTTTAATTATACAGAGGTTCACACATCTTTATCTCCAATATATTTCATAGAATGTTGTGAGTTGGAAGGACCCACAAGGATGATGGAGTCCAACTCCTGTCCCTGCACAGGACAATCCCAACATTCACACCATGGCCCTGAGGGCCTTGGCCAAATGCTGCTGGAATCTTGTCAGGCTTGGGGCCATGAGCACCTCCCTGGGGAGCCTGTGCCAGTGCTCCACCACCCTCTGCCTCAAGAACCTTTTCCTCATGGCCAACCTCACCCTCCCCTGCCACATCTTCCTGCCATGGCCTCTGCTCCTGGCGTTGGTGGCCGGAGAGAAGAGCTCAGCACCTGCCCCTCCTCTGCCCCTGGGGAGGAAGCTCCAGACCACGATGAGATCTCCTCTCAGCCTCCTCTTCTCCAGGCTGAACAACCCAAGTGCCTTCAGCCTCTCCTCACACAGCTTCTCCTCTAAACCCTTCACCAATTTGGCAGAACATGAATTGGTTACAATTAGTTAATTATGGGGGAAGGGACCCATTGGAACTCACACTTGCAGGGTTGGGTTAATGATTGGACCTGATGATCTTACAGGTCTTTTCCAATCAAGGTAATTTGGGATTCTGTGATTTTGTATTTTTACCTGAATATGGAACCATTTGCCCTTTAGTGTCTTCCTAAGTCAAGATCAATGCAAGATAAAATGACAAGTCTTCTCCAAACCCCACAACAGCTCTGCTCCCTGACCACAGTCATGTTTTTAAGCACAGAAGAACTTAACAAATCTCCTGCTGACTACCAAGCAGTCTCAAAGAGGCAAGATATAAATTACCAAACCAAGCTGGATTCAAACCACAACAGGAAAGAAACCAAATCAGTGCTATTTGAATAAAATCAACCTTAAAGAATATCACCATCATTTTCATTTTAAAGCCCTAGAATAAATGGGAAGTTCAGAAAAGGAAGTGACCACACCATTAATTCTTATTATTCTCCATGTTCTCATCACTATGACTTTCAAAAGACCACTTTGCTTTTGAGATCCTTCCTCCAGGTCAACTCAATTTCTTTAGAGAAAAGAAGGAATGCCATTTGGTCATGTTAAAGATGGGGATGTCGAGGGACACTTACTGGAACAACCCCTCAATATTTCACCTAAGAATTAAAAGGAAAGAGCTCCAAGAGATTGGTGTCATCAGGACTTGGTATTTTATCTGTTTGAAAATGCTTTCAAGTCATTTTCCAAAAAGCTTTTTGGTGTCATTTGTGTGGGCTTTCAGGAGATTAAAGAAAATGTAGATGTAGGGGTTTTTTTTTTTCAGAGGAAAATGGGTTGAAAGAGAAATGGGCTAAAAGTAATTTATTAGAGGTCAAGGGCACAACGTGGCCAAGTGAGACTTAAAATTGAGGATTTTTTCCAGGAAATTTTAGGAAGAGGCAATGCAATTACTCTAAGAGGAACCAGCTGGATTTCCCATCCCATGCTGAAGTACTTGCTTTCAAACTGTAGATATTTACATATGGAAGGAGGTCAGGAGGGATTAAGCAAGTACATATATCACCTGATTAGGTATGCAAGTTCAGGACGTTAGAAGGACTTATTTAATGAATATTCAAGAAGGTTTTTGCTTCCCAAAGGTTGTGAAAAATTGAATATATAGCAGAAATCTGGTCAGAAAACTAAAGATCCCACCAGCATCCACCTGTTTCAGGGTGAAATCAGACTTTTTTGAATTTTTTAATTAGCTTTTCCATTTTACTTTGTGGAAATAGAGTTAAAGAATAAAGGGGAATATAAACAGGCAAGGAAAGAAAAACTATGACCTGACAAGGACGTGGTCATTACTGACTGGATGTGAATGTTTAACAAAAGCAGATGCCACTTCCTAATTATCCTTCTTAATCTGTCCAATATTTAATAGAAGAGAGAATATCACACTGCAGGGCTTCAGCCTTGGGATAGACAACACAGGGAAATGATACAATCATCAGCTGCTTTCTTTGATTCACACTTTGCTTCCTATCAAGAATGTCATTTAATTAGGAAATTAAAGGACACATGAGCTCAAGTGCAAGAGCAAACCAGCTTTCCAAGAAGAACATTGAACTGAACTTTTACTAACTGATAGGTATTTAATATTTTGGATAAAAGGAAGAATTTCTTTGCTGAAAGGGTTCTGAGGCATTGGAAGGGGTTGCCCAGGGCAGTGGTGGAGTCCCCATCCCTGGAGGGATTGAAGAGTCGTGCAGACACAGTGCTGAGGGACATGGGTTAGTGTTGGGTTCATGGTTGGACTCAATGATTTTCTTTTCCAATCAAGGTAATTCTGTGTTCTGTGATTCTCTGTTTACCATAAGAACCATAAAATGTGCCTTGGATTGAGTTAAGTTAAAAAAAATCATTGAGCAATGGTCTTGTAGGAAGAGTGCTCTGCTGGGAAGTAGAGATAGGTCCCAGCTCAGAAGAGTTGAGATGTCTCTAGGAGAACCTCCTGCTTTTCTCACCTTCTCTCAGCTGTTATTCTCTCATCCTGCTATCAAAGAAACTGTGAGCAGCACCAGCTTTTTATATCCCCACTAATTGCACATTCTAGGAAAACAAAACAATGAGATGTTCATCACACACCACGTGCAGCATCATCAGGGACCGGAGTGAATAGGACCGGGGTTTGGATGAGATGGCACTGTTACTCCTTTCCTGTTTGTGCTGGGTGACTCATCATCCTCAATTTGGGAGGATGTGGAAATCCATTGACAAAGCAGCACCAGCTGCAAAAGCTTTGTGTCCACAGATCCTGTAAATTTGTTTAAAAAAACCAAAAAACTTAAAAATAAATCAAGAAACCTGGTGTTCAGACTGATAGTGCAGTAAAGGGTACTGAATTTTTCCATAAAAGACATAAAATTTTCCATAAAAGACATAAAATTTTCCATAAAAGACAAAAAAATTTCCATAAAAGATATAAAATTTTCCATAAAAGACAAAATTTTCCATAAAAGACAAAATTTTCTATAAAAGACATATAATTTTCCATAAAAGATATAAAATTTCCCATAAAAATTATAAAATTTTCCATAAATATATAAAATTTTCCATAAAAGACATAAATTTTTCCATAAAAGACATAAATTTTTCCATAAAAGACATAAAATTTTCCATAAAAACCCATAAGAACTAAAAGGAAGATTTTGGTCCTGCCAGTGAGGAGAGAATGAGGTCAGGATTTGAGGTGCTGCTGTTTGATTTCCACTGTGCCCACCCTGTTCCTGGCTCTCTGAGGTCAGCATTGCAAGGCTCAACCACTAACAGAGGCAAAAAATACCCCTAAAATGGTAATAAAATGAACATTTCTGTACACACCATCTCAGCATCTAGAAAGAGAGATGGAGGAAGTCACTTCCCAAGGTGCAGTTGAGATAGGACAAGTCCAACAGTAAATTAAGATTAAAAAGGACTGGGTTGGGTTGGTCAGACACTGGAAGAGGATTCCAAGAGAGGTGGTGGATGCCCCAAGCCTGCCAGTGCTTAAGAGGCACCTGGACAATGTCCTTTATAATTTGTTCTAATTTTTAGTCAGCCCTGAAGTGGTCAGGCAGTTGGACTAGATGATTGTTGTAGGTCCCACCCAACTGAAATAGTCTGTTCTGTTCTAATAAAGTACCTGAAGGGGCTCCAGGAAGGCTGGGGAGGGACTTTGGCCAAGGGCAGGGAGTGAGAGAACAAGGGGTGATGGCTTGAAAGTGTCAGAGGGGAGCTGGAGCTGAGATGTGAGGAAGAAATTGTTTGGTGTGAGGGTGGTGAGACCCTGGCCCAGGTTGGCCAGAGAAGCTGTGGCTGCTCCTCCCTGGAAGTGTTCTGGGCCAGGTTGGCTGAGGCTTTGAGCAACCTGGTCTAGTGGAAGGTGTCCCTGCTGCTGGCAGGGGGTTGGCACTGGATGAGCTTTGAGGTCCCTCCTAACCCAAACCAGTCTGGGATTCCATGATTCTATGGACCATCAAAGCTCTGTCATCTTTCCAGTTTCAAGGAGTGAATGTTTTACAACATCCTAGATCCTTTAAAGGTCCTGCCCTTTCCAAACCTGGCAACAGAGTCAGGAGAACTTTTTTCAGTGCAATTTGCAAACCTGCCAAAGCCTGTGGCTCCAATCACTCGAAAACACTTCATTAACTTCTGTCAACCAGGCAAGGCTCTGAGCAACCTGGCTCAAGCTGGACCTGATGACTTCCAGAGGTCCTTTCCAACCTGAATTATTTTGTGACTCTCCTTCAAATTTATTGGACAGTTTCAACTGGAGAAATACACCGAGGACTGAACCTGCTGGTTAGGACGTTCATTTGGAAGTTGGTCCCATTCCACTGTTAAAAGCAAAATGGAGCAAGATTATAAATAAATAGGAAAAGCCTCCCAAAAATATCCTTAAACCTTCTGATCACTCTTGAAATGAGAGTAGAGAGCTTCAAGCTTTCTCAGACAGAAATGAAGGTGTTTCTTCTATGCTGCCCAAAAAAATCTGAACCTTGGGATTACTGGGTTAAAGGGGAAAATCAGCACCTCTCTTCGTTCTTTTGTTTCCTTGAATTTTCTCCTAAATGATTGAAATTAAATATTTTGTGTTGAATTAAATAATTTCTATTAAACACAACCAGGCTGGCTGGCAGGCAAAGGAAGTGTTTGGAGAAGAATAAATATTAATTATCATTCAAATTGAATAGAATTATGTTTTCAGTTTGTTGGGCAAATTAATTATAACATCAGTGCTGCAGCCTGGGCTGAAGAGGATGGCAAAGGAGTAGGTGGAACTGGGAGTGAAGAACGGAGACAAAATGAGGTGAGGCAAGAACTCAAGCTTGGAGCTGAGAGCCAAACCTGGATGAAGCCCTGGAGCTGAGAGCCAAACCTGGATGAAGCCCTGGGAAAGCTGCTGAAGCAGTGCTTAGTGGTCAACAGCTCAATGTCCAGGTGGAGATCAGTGATGAGTTGTGTCCCTCAGGAGTCCAGACTGGGACTGTTTAGTATCTTCATCAACAACAGACGTTGGGATCAAGAGCATCCCCAGCAAATTTGCAGATGACACAAAGCTGAGTGTTGTGGCTGACACGTCTGAGAGATGGGAGGGACCTGGACAAGCCCCTCTGCTCCGCTCTCCTGAGACCCCCCCTGCAGTGCTGCCTCCAGTGCTGGGGCCACCAACAGCACAAGGACATGGAGCTACTGGAGCCAGTGCAGAGGAGGCCACGAGGGTGATGCCAGGGCTGGAGCAGCTCTGTTGTGAGGACAGGCTGAGAGAGTTGGGGCTGTTCAGCCTGGAGAAGAGAAGGCTCCGGGGAGACCTTCCAGTGGCCTCCCAGTACCTGAAGGGGCTCCAGGAAGGCTGGGGAGGGACTTTGGCCAAGGGCAGGGAGTGAGAGAACAAGGGGTGATGGCTTGAAAGTGTCAGAGGGGAGCTGGAGCTGAGATGTGAGGAAGAAATTGTTTGGTGTGAGGGTGGTGAGACCCTGGCCCAGGTTGCCCAGAGAGGTGGGAGAAGCCCCATCCCTGGAAACATTCCAGGTCAGGCTGGATGGGGCTCTGAGCAACCTGATCTGGTTGAAGATGTCCCTGCTCACTGCAGGGGGGCTGGATTAGATGACCTTGAAAGGCCCCTCCCAACCAAACCATTTGATGATTCCATGATTAAGGACCAAGAGAGAGTGATTTTCTTAAACCCCCTGGGCAGAATAACCAGACACTGGATAACCAGTTCCCATGGTGTCAGGGTGCAGAAGACACAGAGCAGCCAGGACCAGGAGACACAGAGCACCCAGCAGCACCCAAGACGCTCACATGGCACAAACCAAGCTGGGATGGAGCTGGTACCAACTGACAGGGACGTGTCACTCCAGAGCCACAACTGGGTTATGCCCAAACTGGAAGAAAACCCCATTTATTTTCCCAAATAAAGTTATCTTTTCTTCCCTGCCAAAAATCATCACGAGTACAAAGTTTTCTGTTTCTTTTTTACACTTTTTGATACATTTTCCTTGGTTTTCCACATCCTGGTGAAGACACTTAAAATGTTTTCAAAGGAACAAAGCCAATTTGTAACGCTCTACTTCATTTTTAAAACGCTGTCACGCTCTGTTCTTTCACAGAACTCCAACTATTTGTTCACATAGAAAAAAAATTGAATGTTTTATATGAGATTTATAAAAATTCATGTAAACACATAAGGACAGAAGGAAAAAAAATCCATCTATGGGATTTAAAGATAAGGTTGGGAGGCTTGGAGAATGGGTATGGCACTGGATGGAATAAGATCTTCAAGGTAGAAGGTACAGCCACCACGTGATGCTGAGCCCCTTGAAAGTGCTGTAGAGATGCTATAGGAAAGGATGGGTCTGTTCAAGCAAGGAGCAAGGGACAGGACAAGAAGAAATGGGCTCCAGTTGTGGCCAGGGCAGTTGAGATGGGATGTGAGGAAGAATTTCTTTGCTGAAAGGGTTCTGAGGCATTGGAAGGGGTTGCCCAGGGCAGTGGTGGAGTCCCCATCCCTGGAGGGATTGAAGAGTCGTGTAGACACAGTGCCCGGGAAGAAGGGAGGGGTGGGGGAAGGTGTTGTCAGATGTGGTTGTTGTGTCTCACTGTCCCACTCTGATTGATTGGTAATTAATTAAATTGATTTTTCTTCCCCAAGTGGAGTCTGTTTTGCCCATGCCCATCCCTGGTGAGTGAGCCCTCCCTGTCCTCATCCCAACCCACCAGCCCCTTGGTGTGTTTCTCTCCCCATCTCACCGGGTGGGTGGGAGTGAGTGCAGGACCTCATGGTCTGAGCTGTGGGTGAAACCACCACACCTCCCCTTCTCCCTTCCCCAGCTACAAAATCCCACTACAGTGATATTCATCCACCGGTATTAACAAGCTGCTGCAAGGAGCTGGAGAACATTATTGTAACAGCAAAGGTCCTGACATCAAATAAATAAATATGAAGCACCTTATTATATCCCACTGATGGGAGAAACGTGTCAAAACAGCCAAGAAAGGTTGAATAAGCAAAAGTTTTAAGGAGATTCTAAATAAATAAAGCCGAATCAACCAAGTTGAAGGGATGTTCACTGCTCTAGTGTGGTGAACTCAGGAACTCAGCCCTTCCTCTTCCACGTTACATTTTTCAAAGTGAGGACATCCTCACCTCTACATCCCTTTCTCCTGCATTTCCATTGGCACCACGATCATCTCAGCATCAAAGCGCCGCTTCCAGGTGTCCTATTGAAACATTTCCACATCTTTATCAAGTACCTTTTAGTCAGCCCATTGCCCCTTGTCCTGTCACTGGGCACCACCCAGAAGAGCCCGGCCCCATCCATTTGGCCCCCACCCTTCAGCTATTGACAGACATTGATCAGATCCCCTCTCAGGCTGCTCTTCTCCAGGCTGAACAGTCCCAGCTCTCTCAGCCTCTTCTCACACAGGAGATGCTCCAGGCCCCTCAGCATCTTTGTGGCCTCTGCTGGACTCTCTCCAGAAGATCCCTGTCCCTCTGGAACTGGGGAGCCCAGAACTGGACACAACACTCCAGATGTGGCCTCACCAGGGCAGAGTAGAGGGGGAGGAGAACCTCCCTCGACCTGCTGGCCACTCTTCTGAATGTACCCCAGGAGACCATTGGCCTTCTTGGCCATGAGGGCCCATTGCTGGCTCATGGTTAACCTGCTGTCCACCAGCACACCCAGGTCCCTCTCTGCATAGTTGCTTTCCAGTAGCTCAGTGCCCAACCTGTACTCATGCCTGGAGTTATCCCTCCCCAGGTGCAGGACTCTGCACATCCCTTTGTTGAACTACAGGTAAGAGAAAAAACTAGGGCACATGGTGACTCTTTCATCAAAGCTGCAGCACATGTCAGGCTTGGGGAAAGGTGGGGAAAGAACTTCACAGCAGAGTACTGTGGTGTCTCTTCATCTCCATGTGCCAAATTGAGGAACTCGGGGCTAGATGCTCCTGGAGAGCACACAATGGATGTGCTTTTTTGATGGGATCTAAGTGAGGTTGGGGGTGAGGAACATCAACTGCATTACTGGTGTCCTGGCAGAAACCTTCTATGCAGAAAACAGAAAAGATGTGCTGACAAAATCATGGAATCCCAGACTGGGTTGGGTTGGAAGGGACCTCAAAGCTCCTCCAGTTCCAACCCCCCCTGCTATCAGCAGGGACACCTTCCACTAGACCAGGTTGCTCAAAGCCTCAGCCAACCTGGCCGAGAACACTTCCAGGGAGGAGCAGCCACAGCTTCTCTGGACAACTTGGGCCAGAGTCTCACCTCAAATGAGAGTGGAGAAGCTGCATTATACAGCTGAGAGCTGCATTTGAGGAGAGGAACTTGTGCCTGCGAAGCCAGCGTGGAGGAGCAGACCATGACCAAACTGTAATTTATATGAAGTTGTTTTGAATTTCTTCCAGCTACTCCAAAGTCAATAATGTGTGACAGCTCCTTGCTGCTCCCACACAAAGATTTCTGCTGAGAATATCACTTGATTATAATTACAGCATTGAAAATTAATCACCTCAATAGCCCACGTTCAGGTGCACTGTGCCACTTAATTATGACCCTCCTTGCTGTCCACGGCACCTTCTGATGGCCTCAAGTTGCACCAAGGGAGGTTCAGATTGGACATCAGGAAAAAACTCCTTCACTGAAAGGGTTCTGAGGCATTGGAAGGGGTTGCCCAGGGCAGTGGTGGAGTCCCCATCCCTGGAGGGATTTAAAAGATGGGTAGATGAGGTGCTCAGAGATCTGGTTTAGCAGTGGACAGGTACAGTTGGACTCAATGATCTCAAAGGTCTTTTCCAACCAAACAATTTATGATTCTGCAACCTGTAGCCTACAGAATTTCCACCCTGGTTAACAAAATATATTTCCAGGGTGATGCTTTTGGTTTTCTTTGTTTTTTTCTTTTAATATGACTTCACTTTTCAGAAGCCACAGTTAGCAGGATACCGTTTACACCTGCACAGGTGATGTGTAGGGATGGGATATAACCTTCAAAACTGGTGTTGTGTACTCACTGGACTCCATCCAGGCTGAGCAAGGAGAACCAGCACCACTGGAGCACGTTGGAGAGGGAGATCTTAGCTCCTGCCTCACCTTTAGTTGAGAAACCATCCTACGTATGTGGAGCCTAGCAAGGGTGTTCATGACAAATCAAGAGGGCAAAATGAAATCCCACTTCTTCAAACCACTTCTCTGAGTGGGAAGAAACATTTGCTTCAAGAGAGCTCTTGAGGTATCAATTTTGTTGATAAATCCAATTATGATGGTTGATTGCCACTCAACAAGGCTGAAATCAGAGAATCCCAGACTGGTTTGGGTTGGAAGGGACCTCAAAGCTCCTCCAGTCCCAACCCCCCTGCCAGCAGCAGGGACACCTTCCACTAGACCAGGTTGCTCAAAGCCTCAGCCAACCTGGCCGAGAACACTTCCAGGGAGGGGGCAGTTCACAAAGGGAAGAAAATCTCACATAAATAAATCTCACAAAAATAAATGTAAATGTCCCAAAGATTTTTTTTTTCCTTTTAAAGAGTAACAATGAATACAGGAAAAAAAAAATTAATCTGAAGATCAAAAAAAGAAGAAATTCCTGGACTCTGCCACTTTGTCCCACCTCAAGGACTAATAACCCACCTTGGTATGAACTTCAGGAAAACACGGTGAATTTTACAGCTACGCGTGTCTTACACTTAATCAGTGGGATATCAAATCAAAAAGCACAGCAAGTCTTAATAAATATGCAAATAACTCCAAAAGGAGATTAAAAAAAAACCAACCCTTCATCCTGTTTATATAACTAATGAGTTTGGGTGATGGTGACAAAAAAAATCGGTGGCTTTGTTATTTCCTTGAAGGTCATTTCTACTCAGAATTTTTTATTTATTTATATATATATATAATTTTTTTAAATTATTATTTTTTATTATTTTTTAAGACCTCCAAACTTGTTAGATAACAAAGACAGAGAACTACACATCTGGCCTTCAGGCTGGTTTGAATTAGCTCCCTGGTATCCACCACGTTTCATCAACAGGCACTCTGCCACAGTATCTGCTGCCTCGGCTGGAATGCTAATGACTCCCCTCTGCTTCCAGGAACAAGAGCATGAGACCTACCAAAAAAAACCCCCAAAAACCCAAAGATTCCTTTCTCCTCTTCTCATGAACCAGTTTTACTTGCTCAGCATATTAATGCAGAGTTCAGAATGATTATGCACGAGGCAGCTGCATAAAGCTGCTTGTTGTACTCATTAGTTGTAGGGATTGGGGTATGATGAAGGTGATGTTGGAAGGAAATCCAGTGGTCCTTGCTGGTTCAGGTTGGGTAGAGCATCATCCCAGCACCAGGCAGCAAAGGAAGGGGCTAAACCTGAACTCTGGCACTGTTACAAGGTGTTCAGGTTCAGAGCTTGACCTTAAAAATAGAATTGTAGAATTGTTTTGGTTGGAAAAGACCTTTAAGATCATTGAGGCCAACCATAAACCCAACACTGCCAAGTCCACCACTAAACCATGTCTCTAAGCACCACATCTACACGGCTTTTATATCCCTTCAGGGATGGTGACTCCACCACTGACCTGGCTAGCCTATTCCCTTTCTAA
This sequence comes from Caprimulgus europaeus, assembly GCA_907165065.1. Next base: position 124,257,335 of record OU015523.1, read on the forward strand.
AAATAATCTTGCCACCAGTATTGATTTTCAAAGGCAGGGAGGTCTTCTGTCCACCTGAAGGACTGGAATGACCTTCATCCTGCTGAAAAAATCTGTTGGACTGTCAGTGCAGGAAAGAAAAACAAAATAGAAAGAAAGAAAAAAATGGCTTGAAAGTGTCAGAGGGGAGATGGGGATGAGATGTGAGGAAGAAATTGTTTGGTGTGAGGGTGGTGAGACAGTGTCCCAGGCTGGGCAGAGAAGCTGTGGCTGCTCCTCCCTGGAAGTGTTCTGGGCCAGGTTGGCTGAGGCTTTGAGCAACCTGGTCTAGTGGAAGGTGTCCCTGCTGCTGGCAGGGGGGTTGGGACTGGATGAGCTTTGAGGTCCCTCCCAACCCAAACCAGTCTGGGATTCTTGGAAAGGCTTGTGTTGAGTAACTGAGTAATCGTAGCGAGGACATCAATGGCACAGAGTTTGTAGGCCCATAGATCCACACATGTATCTGGAGACACCTCCCCATGAAGACTATTGATTTACACCAGAAGCAAGAGCAAAACCAAAATCTTCTCTAAAAATAAGGAATAAAAAGAGTCTCACATTGCCAAATCCTGCACAACTTGTACCGTTTGCCAACATTAGAAGCGACATCATCCACCAAATCTCCCTGTCCTGGAGAATGCCAAATCCTCCTGCTTGGTGAGGTGAATAAAGAAATGCAGGATGACGTGTCCTGCCTTTTGGAGCTGCCTGGATTTACATCTATTTTGGAGAGGAGCTCTCAATGGACAGGCCAGAAGCTTTCTGGTTAGCAGCAGGGTGGCCATGAGCCAGCAGTGTGTCCTTGTGGTCAGGGAGGCCACCAGTGTCCTGGGGGGCATTAAACAGAGCGTGGCCAGCAGGTCGAGGGAGGTTCTCCTCCCCCTCTGCTCTGCCCTGGTGAGGCCACATCTGGAGTGCTGTGTCCAGTTCTGGGCTCCCCAGTTCCAGAGGGACAGGGATCTTCTGGAGAGAGTCCAATGGAGGCCACAGAGATGCTGAGGGGCCTGGAGCATCTCGTGTGTGAGGAGAGGCTGAGAGAGCTGGGACTGTTCAGCCTGGAGAAGAGCAGCCTGAGAGGGGATCTGATCAATGCCTGTCAATAGCTGAAGGGTGGGGGCCAAATGGATGGGGCCGGGCTCTTCTGGGTGGTGCCCAGTGACAGGACAAGGGGCAATGGGCACAAACTGGAACACAGGAGGTTCCAGAGAAACTGAAGGAAAAACTTCTTCCCTGTGAGGGTGCCGGAGCCCTGGGCCAGGCTGCCCAGAGAGGGTGTGGAGTCTCCATCTCTGGAGATGTTCAAACCCACCTGGACACTTTCCTGTGCAAGCTGGTGTAGGGAACCTGCTTTGGCAGGGGGGTTGGCCTGGATGATCTCCTGAGGTCCCTTCCAACCCCACCATTATGTGACTTTGTGATTCAACACCCAAGTTCCCTAGGACCACACATTACTCTTCCTAATTATCTACAGGTTGGGCTCTCCCAATAGATGACGTTTGCTCCCACTTTTCTTGAGCACAATAAAAAAGTCAGGTCCTATTTTGCAGCACAAGTCCTTCAGTCTGTCCTACAAACAATGAGCAGAGTTCCTGGCACTTGCAGCTTCTTACTTTGCTTCTTAAACCCTTCTGAAAGCAAAGATTTTGCGATAAATTTCCTAGGAGAAGCAGGAGAGGGGTTTTTTTTTCCAAAGCCAAAGCAGGGCCAGATGGGTTCAAGTTGCTGCCAGATGGACCTGCAGAGAACCACCTGGACCACCTTGAGCAGTCAATTAGTCAAGGAAGCCCCAGGGATTTCTAGGGATGATTTAACTATTGGTTAATGTAAGAGCTGGAAGGCAAACAAGTGGCCGAGTCGGTGGATAATCAATCGTGGAGCGTTCGCTGAGTCAGTGGTTGGCAGCATTTCATACCGAGCTTCCAGCAAATGTCTCCTGAACGTCCCTTTGCTTCCCTCACTCCAGCTCCCTTTGCTCTTTTATGTCAAACTATGATACAAAATATATATTTTTTTTTTCCACAGGGTTCTTTCCTGCTTTAGCACAAAAAATAGAAGCTCCATAAACCACCCACACAGTTCACACGAGTCAACAACCACTTGTCTGATGATCCTCACGTCCCAGGAATTGTCTGGATGGCAGTTGAACTGATGATGATGTAGAACTGAAAAGCTTCATCTACCATCATTAGTCACACATCTATTTCCTCAGCTCTGTTTTCTGAGTAAGTACCCCAAGGCTGTGTGAGCTGCCCTCATTCATCTCATCACCATACCACACTAGGAAGAACATACATGGGATGAAGAAGATGGATTTCTATCCAAGAAGAAATTTCCCCCTCTAAAAATGAAGTGAAAATTTTGCCCCCTATTCTAAGGCTCCTCAGCAAGTTCTGGGAGACCTTTTCTCAAATTCAGTTAAAATCAAGGATGGGAAAGATCTCCTCAAGCTGGAAATTGCATAGAATCATAGAACCATAGACTGGTTTGGGTTGGAAGGGACCTTAAAGCTCATCCAGTTCCAACCCCCCTGCCAGCAGCAGGGACACCTTCCACTAACTTGATCCATTATAATTTTGCTAAAATATCAAAAAGGGTGAGAAAACCAAGTCACAGATCTTTTATTTAAGCTGATCAAGCACTGGAAGAGGCTTCCAAGAGAGGTGGTGGATGCCCCAAGCCTGTCAGTGTTTAAGAGGCATCTGGACAATGTCCTTCATACTCTGCTTTAACTTTTAGTCAGCCCTGAAGTGGTCAGGCAGTTGGACTAGATGATTGTTGTAGGTCCCACCCAACTGAAATATTCTATTATATTCTATTTCATTTTATTTTATTTTATTTTATTTTGTTTTATTTTATTTTATTTTATTTTATTTTATTTTATTTGACTCTTCAGAACAAAATGAGAAACAGAAGAAGAGAAGGAAGCTGGCAACCTTGATAAAGTCTTGGGTTAAAGATGACCTCAAGTTTACCAGCTCTGATGGTAGATGAAACATTTAAGTGCTTTCCAAGGGAATGCAGAAAGAAGAATGAGAGATGTAAAAACTGTGGTGGGAAAAAGATCCTGAGCTCCAGGAACACAAAAAGAAAGCTGAGAAAGGTCAGATTTTGTAGTAATCAAGAAGAAACAGGTCTAATTGGAAAGGAAGATCCACAAATTTTCAGTTCAAAGTGAGCAGCTTCATTTCTATCTCCAGATAACATTTTCTGCAGGAGAAGCAAAAAGAGAGCAAGGACATACCCCACCAAAGCTGGAGGTGGGACAAAGCAGAACCTCTGAAGGAGAAGAGGTGACAAAGCCTCCTAAGAAGGCTTAGGATCTGTGATTCTATGATTCTAAGTTGATAGAGGAGGTGAATCTCAAAGACACACCAAGGAGCCCGAATGACAAAGCTGGAGGTAGAAAGAGATCATTGGAAATTCAGTTGAGGTGCTTCAGTAGATGAGGAACAGATGCAGCACTAGATAGGAGCTCAGATGGAGGTACAGGAGAGAAATGCTCCTGATAATCCAGAGCTGGGCATTCACCCTGCAAGAAAATAAATCCAGTGCTTGAGGAGAAGAAATTTAAGGCTCTGGACTCAAGACCCATCTTGATATTCAACATCTTTTCAAACCAGAGTACAATAAAATGTCCTTACACAGACAGGACCTAAAATTGTCACCGCTGAGAAGAAACCAGGAACCCAACCAGGCACAGAAGTAGGCAACAGTTAAATGGAAAAAAACCCAAACCATGTTATCACAAGATGACAATAATAAAATACCAGCAATATTTGTGAGGAGCACAAACAACATCAGATTTCTGAAGTTATTGTCCTACATTTTTGCTCCCTCCTTGATCTCAAGGTTTCAAAGATTTGTTTCTTCTAGTAAAAAGAAATATTGAAGAAGAGATTTCTGCTTGGGATGATTTCTTTGGTATCCAAGGAAAAAATGCACCAGCTGCCTGGAGCTGTTTGTCATCTTATTGAACCGAGAGATTAAGCTCTTGCACATTTCTTGGGGTGATTTTTTTTGGGGGGTGTGTGTGTGGTTTTTGGGGGTATTTTTGTTTTGTTTTGTTTTGTTTTTTAAACAAGAAATTCTGGAAATAGCTGCAGACAGCTTAAATGTCTACAAAAGCTTTACAAGTCCATTCTCCAAGCAACTATCGGTGCTTTTTGGGGTGAGGGTGTAATCACAGAGAGAGAATCTCCTGCACATGGAAGGATTTTACACAACTTTTTTTTTATCTCCAAGGCTTTGTTTAGTCCAAAAGTCATTGGAGTGGAATCTACATTGAGGAGAAATCACTGAATAACAGAATGGTTTGGGTTGGAAAGGACCTTTAGAAGAACATCTAGTCCAAGCCCCCTGCAGTGAGCAGGGACATCTTCAACCAGACCAGGTTGCTCAAAGCCTCACCCAACCTGGCCGAGAACACTTCCAGGGAGGAGCAGCCACAGCTTCTCTGGGCAACCTGGGACACTGTCTCACCACCCTCTGGGGGAAAAATTTCCTCCTCACATCTCACCTAAATCTCCCCTCTCTCAGTTTAAAACCATTTCCCCTTGTCCTGTCACTCTCTGCCCATGGCAGAAGTCTCTCTCCCTCCTGTTTAGAAGCTCCCTCAGGTGCTGGAAGGCTGCAGTGAGGTCTCCCTGGAGCCTTCTCTTCTCCAGGCTGAACAAGCCCAGCTCCCTCAACCTCTCTCCAGCACAGAGCTGCTCCAGCCCTCTCATCACCTTCCTGGCTCTCCTCTGGACCTGCTCCAACAGCTCCACATTTTTCCTGTGTTGGGGGCTCCAGGCCTGGACACAACACTCCAGCTGGGGGCTCCCAAGGGCAGAGCAGAGGGGGACAATCCCCTCCCTGTCCCTGCTGCCCACCCCTCTGCTGACACAGCCCAGGACACAGTTGGCCTTGGGGCTGCAGTCACACACTGCTGGCTCATGTTGAGCTTCTCCTCCACCAGCACCCCCAAGTCCTTCTCCTCAGGGCTGCTCTCCATGAGTTCTTCTCCCAGTCTGTGCCCACCCCTGGGATTGCCCTGACCCAAGTGCACAACCTTGCCCTTGGCCTTGTTGAACCTCCTGAGGTTCTCATGGGCCCCCTTTTCAAGCCTGTCCAGGTCCCTCTGGATGGCATCTTCCATCTGCTGTGTCAACTACTAAGATGGCTATCAAGAGAGTACATAAAAATGGAAAAAACGTGGAAAAAACTCCCAAGTAGAGCAAAGCCCCATTTCCTCCAGGTGTGATGAATACAAATGAAATAACCTACAGAGTCTCAGCCACCTTCAAGAAAGACTTTCAGGCTGTGGCAGATGGCATTCGATATTCCTCACAAATACAAACCCCAGGCAATGAGGTGGAAGAGGACACAGAATCACACAGGGACAGGAGGCTTCGATCTGCTGTGCTGTTTGTGGAACCCTGCAGAGAAAACCCAACCATCACGGCATGGATCAAGTCAGCTGCCTACAGAAATACTCTTTTTTAAAAGAAATATGATGTTCAAACGATCTGAGTCACATCACTAACAGTAAAGGTGTCCTTTTTAAACATTCTAATAGCAAGTGCCTAAATGTAAGGAAATTCAGATTAATCCATAGCCTCACCTCTCTGTTAATCCACTGCAGCGCAGCACAAGTGCTGATGCCATCTCAGTTTTGCCTTTTTTTTTACTCTGGAGTAGCCATGTTCAAATCCATCGAAGAAAAAACAAGATAAATATTTCATAAATAAATCACAGAATCACAGAGTGTCAGGGATTGGAAGGGACCTCGAAAGCTCATCCAGTCCAACCCCCCTGCCAGAGCAGGAACACCCAGATGAGATCACACAGGAAGGTGTCCAGGTGGGTCCTGAATGTCTCCAGAGAAGGAGACTCCACACCCTCCCTGGGCAGCCTGGCCCAGGGCTCTGGCACCCTCACAGGAAAGAAGTTTCTTCTCAAGTTTAAGCAGAACCTCCTGTGTTCCAGCTCACACCCATTGCCCCTTGTCCTGTCACTGGACACCACTGTGAAGAGCCTGGCCCCATCCTCCTGACACTCACCCTTCAGATATTGATCAACATTAATGAGGTCCCCCCTCAGCCTCCTCTTCTCCAAGCTAAAGAGCCCCAGCTCCCTCAGCCTTTCCTCATCAGGGAGATGCTCCACTCCCTCCATCACCTTGGTGGCTCTGTGCTGGACTCTCTCCAGCAGCTCCTTGTCCTTCTTGAACTGTGGGGCCCAGAACTGGACACAATATTCCAGCTGTGGCCTCACCAGGGCAGAGTAGAGGGGAAGAAGAACCTCTCTGGACCTACTGACCACATAGGAGAATCATAAAATTGGTTGGAAAAGATCTTTGAGATCATCAAGTCCAATCATACCTGTCCACCACTGCCCCATGTCCCTCAGCACTGTGTCTACACGACTCTTCAATCCCTCCAGGGATGGGGACTCCACCACTGCCCTGGGCAACCCCTTCCAATGCCTCAGAACCCTTGCAGCAAAGAAATTCTTCCTCACATCCCATCTCAACTGCCCTGGCCACAACTGGAGCCCATTTCCTCTTGTCCTGTCCCTTGCTCCTTGGTTGAACAGACACAATATTTGTAATATTGTTTCAGAACAAACTACTCCATTTTTAGCTGATTGAGTAAAAGTTACTCCGTTAAAACTTCCTTTGTAAACTGTTAGTGAGACAAGGAGAAAACTTCATTTTTGTGCATTTTTTTTCCCTAAAAAACAACTATATAGCAACTAAAACCAAATCACCACCTTAAGTGTCCTTCTGATGATCTTCTCCAGGTTTTTTTGGTTTTCCTTTGTAGATTTTTTTTCCCCAGTGTCCTGGGCAGAATCTGAAGTTTTCAGACAGAGTTAAATAAAATAAATAGGGTTCTACACAAAGAAAAATACAAGGGCTCAGGCACTGGAGTTGATGTGAATGTTAAAAATCACATAAGAGAAGATAATGAAAAAATAATGAAAAATAATAATAAAACATAATAATTATTAATTAATAATAATAATAATTAATAATAATAATAGAAAAAAATTTAAAAACCTAATTAAAAAAGTAAATGCACCTAACACAACAAAGTCTACGGTACAGACCATTCTTGCAGGGGTTGATGGAGGGATGGGTTGACCTTGGAGGTCTCTGCCTTCACTGACTTCCATACTTCTGTGAGGCTCATTAAAGGCTCCAAGCACAAAGCATCAAACACTTCAAGGAAAAGTTGGTCTCCATGGGAATAGAGGACAAGCTAAAAATAACTCTGAAGACGATGTCTGAACAATTTTGCTGGAGATTGTCATGGCAATGAAGGGAGTTGTAACCTGTTGTCATGATAACCAAAGTTTTAAATTAATGGGAAAGCATTTTGCTTCCACTTCATCTTTATTCATGATGGGTCTAACATCCACGATGGGTGAATTACACGTTCTTCTTGCCTGTGAGGAACCAGACAGCTGAGGAGAAGCAAGGGAGGGATGACACACTCCCTAGTTAAAAAAGACATTTTAAAAGTCCTCAGCTAAACTGAAGGACTGATAGGATAGAAAAGAATCTAGAGATGGAAATGTATGGGGAGATGGGTGATGCCTTTTGGAGGGAGATGGTCTCCTCTGCCCTTCAGTGCTGAGATAACGTTATCTCTGCTATGGGACAAGTAGCAGAAATGTTGGCAGGGAGCAGGCAAGTCACTGACAATCATAGAATCATAGGATGGTTTGGGTTGGAAGGGACCTTTCAGCTAGTCCAACCCCCCTGCATGAGGAGCACTGTTATCCTGAGCTCTCTGAAGCCAGCAGAATTGAATCATTGCAGCAAACGATCCCCTCACCCAAGATCTGGATTTATCTCAGATGGCTGCAAGAGACCTGAGAGTCCCCAACCTGCTGCTCCTGCAATCAATGAGATGTTGGAGGTGGACACCATAGGCTCAAAGCCAAGCATGTCCTATTTCAAGCTGACATAATCATCACTGTGTCTTCACTCATGAAAAATTTCTCCGTTCACACTGGAATTCCTCTCCTAGATTCATTCTACTACTGCTTCCTTCACTGTTTCCAGAGGAGAAAAAAAAATATTCTGGCAACAGAACGCCTGGAGAGTACACACACCTCAACCCACATCTTCAACACACAGCACAAAATGGTCCTCAACTCCAGAAAGAGTTACTCATTGGAAATAAGAAGAAACTAGAGGTTAAAAAGTTCACAGAATCACAGAATCACAGAATGTCAGGGATTGGAAGGGACCTCGAAAGCTCATCCAGTCCAACCCCCTGCTGGAGCAGGAACACCCAGATGAGATCACACAGGAAGGTGTCCAGGTGGGTCTTGAATGTCTCCAGAGAAGGAGACTCCACACCCTCCCTGGGCAGCCTGGCCCAGGGCTCTGGCACCCTCACAGGAAAGAAGTTCCTTCTCAAATTTAAGCAGAACCTCCTGTGTTCCAGCTCACACCCATTGCCCCTTGTCCTATCATTGGACACCACTGTGAAGAGCCTGGCCCCATCCTCCTGACACTCACCCTTCAGATATTGATCAACATTAATGAGGTCCCCCCTCAGCCTCCTCTTCTCCAAGCTGAAGAGCCCCAGCTCCCTCAGCCTTTCCTCATCAGGGAGATGCTCCACTCCCTTCATCACCTTGGTGGCTCTGTGCTGGACTCTCTCCAGCAGCTCCCTGTCCTTCTTGAACTGTGGGGCCCAGAACTGGACACAATATTCCAGATCCACATAGGTTCGTATCTTTCTCAATGAAACAACTCATTGTTAGGTTATTAAAATCTATTTTTCCCCTATCTGACTGCATTTATAGTTATCACGTGCTTTGCATCTCCTGGGAATGCCACCAGAATCGACGACTCCTTCTCCCTAGAGATGGATGCTCTTCTCTGCAATACATTAGGTTCCTAATGACAAGAGCTCAACACCATTTCTGAGTGTAAATGGATGGCAACAAACCAAGCATGAGGTTGGAGCTGCCCTTGGTTACTCACTAAAGAGAAGTTCTTAACTATGAGATACAAAGGTCTTCACCCATCGTTACTCCAGGGTTTCATTCTCGTACTTCTCCCTCCAACCCCCACATCCAATAACTGCTGCCAACAACTCAAATCTTGAGAGCTCATCTTTTCACTCTGATTTCTTCTTTATTCTTCTTCTTCATGAAAAGATTCAAAATTATTTTCTTTATAGAATCATAGAATCCCAGACTGGTTTGGGTTGGAAGGGACCTTAAAGCTCCTCCAGTTCCAACCCCCCTGCCAGCAGCAGGGACACCTTCCACTAGACCAGGTTGCTCAAAGCCTCATCCAACCTGGCCCAGAACACTTCCAGGGAGGGGGCTTTTTGTGAAGTGAAACCAGGCAGATGTGCCCCAAGGGGAAAGGTTGCTGGGTTGACAGCACCCTGGAAAGGACCTGTTGGGGACCAGCTTTGGAGACAAGTACAGCCAGCACTGGGATGATGGCCACAGGCTGCTCTTCTTCTCTGAAATGTTCAACTGCTGGGTTTCTTTCCCCAGATCAGTGCTAAGAGAGGATCTCGGCACAAGAAAGATGTGGATCTGCTAGAGCAGGTCCAGAGGAGGCCACCAAAATGGTCAAAAGGCTGGAACACCTCTGCCATGGAGAAAGGCTGGGAGGCTGGGAGAGATGGGGTTGTTCAGCTCAGAGAAGGCTCCAGGGAGATCTTCTTGAGGCCTTTCTATATATAAAGAGGGCTCATTAAAAAGACAGAGAGAGAGTTTTAACCAGGCCCTGTAGTGACAGGAGAAGGGGAAATGGTTCTAAACCAAAAGAGAGAAGGTTTAGATTGGACATAAGAAAGAATTTCTTTAAGATGAGGGTGGTGAGACACTGGCACAGGTTGCCCAGAGAATTTGTGGATGACCCATCGATGTAAGTGTTCAAGGTCAGTCTGGATGGAGCTTTGAGCAACCTGATCTAGTGGAAGATATCCCTGCCCACGCTGGGGCTTGGACTAGATGTTCTTCAAAGGTCCCTTCCAAACCAAACCATTCTGTGACTCCATGCCAGGCTCTGATGCAGACATGAGAAGCACTCACAGTACTTTGGACAAGCAGAGGACAGTGGCCAGCTTTGCCCACCTAATGCAACTCTCACATCCCTCTCTGCCCACAGGAGACTGATCATCTCCACCCAGCACCTGCCTTCAGCTGGTGAATGGGTTGCCCAGGGCAGTGGTGGAGTCCCCATCCCTGGAGGGATTGAAGAGTCGTGTAGACACAGTGCTGAGGGACATGGGTCAGTGGGGACTGGTCAGTGTTGGGTTCATGGTTGGACTCAATGATCTTGAAGGGCTTTTCCAATCGAGGCAATGCTGGGGTTCTGTGACACAAGAAGCATCGTTAGAACCACCACCAGCAGCAAAGACAGCCAGTTGATCTGCAAGCACTGGGATCAGCTCCCTTATACTTCACCCCAAATCACAAGGGACATCCACCCCATGAAGGAACCCACCACAGTGACACGTCGGTAGGGTGGCTTGGAGCACAATGACACCAGCAGCAGAGATGGCCAAAACCCAGTCCCATTGGTGGCAGAGCAATGACAATGCTGACATTTACTGCTCTCTCTTCTGCCTTGTGAAGGAGGCAAAACACACTTAGAAAATTAAATCACTTCTCCATCAGCACACAGAAGAGGGAAAAAAGTGCAGTGACAGATGACACATAACTCACCGTGCCTTGACCTGTGGGGACATTTCAAGCAGCAGCACAATTTCCTCCCAGCTAAACAAAGATTTATTGGCTACTAGAAGCTCAATGGAGAAACCATGTGTTCTAAAGTCTCTGAAACCCTACAGTAGGTAAAATATTCCCCCAGAGAACTCAGCTCCAAGTCACAGTGACCCACAGGGCTGCTCCAGCAATGTGCCACCCCAAAGAGATGCTGAGCACAGAGCTGGTGGCCCTATGTGCTGGGCAGAACAAGGATCATGAGGACATTAAGGGCCACGAGGATGATGCCAGGGCTGGAGCAGCTCTGCTGTGAGGACAGGCTGAGAGAGTTGGGGCTGTTCAGCCTGGAGAAGAGAAGGCTCCAGGGAGACCTTCCAGGGGCCTCCCAGTACCTGAAGGGGCTCCAGGAAGGCTGGGGAGGGACTTTGGCCAAGGGCAGGGAGTGAGAGAACAAGGGGTGATGGCTTGAAAGTGTCAGAGGGGAGCTGGAGCTGAGATGTGAGGAAGAAATTGTTTGGTGTGAGGGTGGTGAGACCCTGGCCCAGGTTGGCCAGAGAAGCTGTGGCTGCTCCTCCCTGGAAGTGTTCTCGGCCAGGTTGGATGAAGCTTTGAGCAACCTGGTCTGGTGGAAGGTGTCCCTGCTGCTGGCAGGGGGGTTGGAACTGGAGGAGCTTTAAGGTCCCTTCCAACCCAAACCATTCTATGATTCTACAACTCTGTGACATCATCCCCACATACTGTGATGCTCCACCATCACCAGTTCATCACCAGGAGCTCAACCTTCCACTCTGCCACAAAAGCTTCATTTTTGTCCCCAACTTGAGGATCACAGCTCCTTCTCAGCCTCAGGCAAAGCAACCACAGAGATTCCAAGACCTTTGTACGACAACACTGTTGACAAACACATTTATCATAAAAAGACTCGGAGATGACAACTCCTGCAAGGACAGGAGCACTTCTCAACGTCAGTAGAAACTCAGGGGTTGAGGATGGGGGAAGAACCAGGGGGGGTGATGAGAGAGGAAGGAAAAAAAAAAGGTTGTAACACTAAAGAGTCTTTCAGGACTCATTTATTTGAGCAGTGCCAAGCCAGCTCACTGATGCAATATTTTCTTCCTGCACTCTGAGCCAGGGCTTTGGGATCTCATAAATCATCGTTGGTCACAGAGACATTAAAATTCTACCCCAGTAGTAGAGGAGATGAAATGAGGCCGAATGCCAGCAAGCGTAGGGAGAGGGAAAAGCAGAAACCCTCACTTGAAAACAACTACAGGAACACGTTTGCATATCAGCAATTCCTGATTTCTCCTGCCAACGAGGTGAAATCCAACACAAACAGCAAAGCAAAACCAAAAAATGATTAAAGAAGCAAAGCTGAAGTGGGTCATTTTGGGCAAGCTGTTCCTCATTAAATGAAAATTAAGATATTTGCTATAAAACACAGCTGAAAAATAAAGACTCAATAATTTCCAGATTTGGTACAAAGCACAGAACTCTGTTTAAAGCTTTATAAAAGTCCTTGGTGAGCTCGTAGCAGATGATGTTTTCTGTAGGTACCGACCTCTGTGCATGGTGTAAAAAAATAATTGTGAGCTGGGAAAGGAGAAAAATTCAATATTTAATCTACAAACACATTTCCAGAAGTCAAGCTGCAAAAAATTTGAATTTATTACCTTCCATGGGTAAAAATCTACCGAGTGGTTTGCCACTGATTTGTTGTGCCAGCCAAAAAATAAAGGGGAAGGGAAAGGCAGGGGGGGGAAAAAGGCAGCAGATCTGATGGGTTGTCAGGGGCTCATGAGGCAGGATTGGAAGTGATTTTTCAATCATCTAATTGAAGCACCTGGGGATTTCAGAGGTATTGGATGTGTGGTGTGCAAGTAGGAGCAGAAAAAAAGGGAGGAGATGAATCTGAACAGCAAATGTCAGAAAAAATCTGTGGAAAAAGCCGTTTATTTTAGACTGGGTGAGATTTTTAACTCCTAAACGGAGAGTTTTGGAGCAGCTGTGAAGTTTCAGCGTTAGGAGACATTTTCATTTGGTTTTCTGAACAACCCCCATCTCCAAATCACACAATGACAAGGTCACACTCCAGCCTCACGGTGCCCATGGCAGAGCGCTCCCAAAGTGCTCTGAGGAGAATCACTGACCCATTTAGCGACTCCTGATGACTTCTGCCCGCCAACGCTGGAGCTTTTCACCTCCAAAAGGAAGGATTGTAAAAGCTGATCTCATATTTTCTCTACACTTGCTACCACTGGAAAAGAGACACCATGGCTTCGTGGAAGGAGATGTCCTAGATTGGAAATAAGGGGATGGAGGTCCCTAAAATAACCTCTCAGTAGAGGGGCTTCATAGTAGGAACATCACCCACATCAGTAGCTTTCTCCACTGAGCAAAGTGAGCACCCAGAGATAGTTATGGGGAGAGAGGAAATAATTATGGGGGTCTGGAAAGCAATGAGGACAAACTCTGCCCTGGTGAGGCCACATCTGGAGTGTTGTGTCCAGTTCTGGGCTCCCCAGTTCCAGAGGGACAGGGATCTTCTGGAGAGAGTCCAGTGGAGGCCACAGAGATGCTGAGGGGCCTGGAGCATCTCCTGTGTGAGGAGAGGCTGAGAGAGCTGGGACTGTTCAGCCTGGAGAAGAGCAGCCTGAGAGGGGATCTGATCAATGTCTGTCAATAGCTGAAGGGTGGGGGCCACATGGATGGGGCCGGGCTCTTCTGGGTGGTGCCCAGTGACAGGACAAGGGGCAATGGGCACAAACTGGGACACCAGAAGTTCCAGACAAACTGAAGGAAAAACTTCTTTGCTGTGAGGGTGCCGGAGCCCTGGGCCAGGCTGGCCAGAGAGGGTGTGGAGTCTCCATCTCTGGAGATGTTCAAACCCAGCTGGACACTTTCCTGTGCAACCTGGTGTAGGGAACCTGCTTTGGCAGGGGGGTTGGACTGGATGATCTCCTGAGGTCCCTTCCAACCCCACCAGTCTGTGACTCTGTAAAATAAGTTTAAAATTTGATGTATGGCAAATCAAATGTGATGTGGCAACGTGACCTAGAGGCCTGGAGAACTGAAGTGCCACAGGGATGATACCAAGATGGTTAATGTGATCTTTGAGTGCCTATAGAGAGGCTCCTTGTTGTTCAGCAGCAAGGTAAAGGGAACATACAGGAAAACATGGAAGTAAAGGGAACACTATAGGAAAATAAGTTTTAAATGGTGTAAAACCATTTGCCCAGAGAAGCTGTGGCTGCTCCTCCCTGGAAGTGTTCTCGGCCAGGTTGGCTGAGGCTTTGAGCAACCTGGTCTAGTGGAAGGTGTCCCTGCTGCTGGCAGGGGGTTGGGACTGGATGACCTTTAAGGTCCCTTCCAACCCAAACCAGTCTGGGACTCTATGAAAACACTACAATCATGGTTAAAACAAAGAAAAAAGAAGGTGGCTTATGGAAACACACTAGAAACAAACAAAGCCACCAAAAAAAAAGAGTTTCATTCTGTGATACACAGAGACTAAGAATCAAAAAAAGAGGGAAAAAAATACACTCACCAATTTTCATAGTGAATGTACATGTGAAACTCCAAATGACTGCTCAGAATATGCCCATGGGCTCTGTAAGAGGGAGCTTTGGTAGGGCTCATGCTTAAAAAGAAAGCTTTTTTCTTCCCCAAGTGTGTGAAGAATTTCAGATTATGTGCCAGTACTCTACAGAAGCAGCCAACACACGAGAAAATTCTCCATTCACCTCTTTTTTTCTTCAGATGAAGGAGTACTTTCACCTTCAAAACACGTTTCCAAGGCCATCTCTTTCTTTCCACCTATGGCTGGGTTTTTTTCCTTTGTGTTATACACATTTTCTCCAGCCCTCTTCAGTCTTACTCATTTAATCTTTTGATTTCTTTTCTACTACAGGGGAAAAAACACAAAAATCAATATTGTAGCCAAGAAATGAGGTAGAGCAGAAACCAGTTCCATGTCCCAAGCAAGCACATAGGATTCAAAAGCACACAATGGGGTCATTCAGGAAACCAGAACATGAGGTTTGGTTGCTTTTAAGATCTGAGACTATTCTGTTTATTTACAAGCCAGGGAAACTCAAAAGCATGTAAAACCTTCTACAAACAGCTCCAAAATAAGGGGTGAAGGATGTTGAGTGAAGTTTCTATGAAACTCCTTGGAAGGTTGATATCAGATGGATCGATCTAGCTGAGCCTACAAGCGTCTGTGATGAGATGTTCTGATTTGTTTTCTTCAACAGAGCTTTACTACACCTCAAATTCTAATGTTAAAAAGAAAGAAAATAACATTCTGTCTTGAAATATGGGTGTATGCCACCCACAATTCTGTCTACCAAGACCTACTGTCCACAGCAACCTGCATCCATCCATAGGTTGAGTGCAGCAAGGTGACTTCCATGCTCATCGTCCAAAGGTGTTGCCGTTGGTAGGAGAACCACTCAAATACAACCTAAAGCTTTTGCACCTAGAATCACAGCATGGTGGCGTTGGAAGGGACCTCAGGAGATCATCCAGTCCAACCCCCCTGCCAAAGCAGGTTCCCTACACCAGCTTGCACAGGAAAGTGTCCAGCTGGGTTTGAACATCTCCAGAGATGGAGACTCCACACCCTCTCTGGGCAGCCTGGCCCAGGGCTCCGGCACCCTCACAGCAAAGAAGTTTTTCCTTCAGTTTCTCTGGAACTTCTGGTGTCCCAGTTTGTGCCCATTGCCCCTTGTCCTGTCACTGGGCACCACCCAGAAGAGCCCGGCCCCATCCATTTGGCCCCCACCCTTCAGCTATTGACAGACATTGATCAGATCCCCTCTCAGGCTGCTCTTCTCCAGGCTGAACAGTCCCAGCTCTCTCAGCCTCTCCTCACACAGGAGATGCTCCAGCCCCTCAGCATCTCTGTGGCCTCCTCTGGACTCTCTCCAGAAGATCCCTGTCCCTCTGGAACTGAGGAGCCCAGAACTGGACACAACACTGCAGATGTGGCCTCACCAGGGCAGAGAAGAGGAGGAGGAGAACCTCCCTTGACCTGCTGGCCACGCTCTTCTGAATGTACCCCAGGAGACCATTGGACTTGGCCACAAGGACACATTGTTGGCTTATGGCCACCCTGCTGCCCACCAGCACACCCAGGTCCTTTTCCAGAGAGCTCCTCTCCAGCAGGTCACCCCCAACCTGTCCTGGTGCCTGGGGTGATTCCTCCCCAGGTGCAGGACTCTACACTTGCTCTTGTTGAACCTCATCAGGTTCACATGTTCATAAATAACCCTGATCTCACCCCAACCCCCCTTTGTTTCCTTCTCCCTGAAAATGAAAATTTGTCCCTCATTTCCTTCGTGGTTTTCTGGTTTTTATGACTTTGAGAAGGTCCATGAGTTAATTTCTTACAAAGACAGTGAATTACCCACCACTGATCAACCAGAGAGGGGCAACTCCAACACCTTCCAACATGGAGAAATTCAGCAAGTTGTTTGGAAATATTCCTCTACAAAAAAGATGCATTTCAACACAAAAATAACAAGAGTCTACACAAGTCAGAGCTCATTCTTCTCCCACTCAAGTATGATTTTCCTCTCTGCTCTCTACACACCAATTAATAAACATGGAAAAAAAATGCCAGAGGAAAAATATTCACTCTACCCACTTCATAAATTTTTAATCACCCTGAAATCAATTCACCACCCTGAACACTCTTTAAAATTCCTGTTTTACAGAAGCAGTAAGCAACAGATCACCTAATTCAATCCAGAAATGGCATTTCCCAATCAATAGGAGAGATAGACGTGCATGTAGATCTTCCAAGCACAAGGAAAGGTGAGGAGAAGATCACTCAACCCTGCCTGCTTCAGGATCAAAGCCATTCGTCTCGCGTTCCTCAGCGCTCCCCACAAATGTGCTGAGGAAAGCCAAAAAGATAGGAAGAAATTCCAATTTTTTCACTTCCCAGCCAGCAGTGCTGCAAGAACTTGGGTTTTCTTGGCCAAAGAACCAATCTAGTAGGGAAGGTCCAGCCTTTCCAGAGAAAAATACAGCAAAATTCTAATTTTAAGTTAATAAGAAAGGCTGAAATCAAGCCTAGAATTATCTTTGTCCCACAAAGAGTATGCAGAGGACTAAAAGCTGACTGTAGAAATCCTCTCAGAACATCCTTCTGTCTTCTACAAAATTTGAGGCCACCAGCTTTTGACACAGCAATAAATTAAATGAACAGCCAAGGGTAAAAGAGGTCAGTCCTCACCTGTGCAGTTGATGTCTGAGGTTCCACAAAGAATACAAATGATACAGATGAGGCTAAAAAATACACATGAGAATCCCACACCTCCTGTCCTGCCAAGAAACCCAATGACCAGAGGGCAGATGATGCTGATTCCCTCTGTTAATCATTATCTCTGACCTTGCTTTTGCCAAGAGAGGTTGGACCAGATGATCCTTGAGGTCCTTTCCAACCTGATATTCTAGGATTTGAAATGTTGGGGGGAGGGAAACATGACAAAACTTGAACAGCCTGGCTCAGGGAGGCATCTCGCTCTTCTGGAGCATGTAAAGGTCCTATGGAGGGAACCCAAATCACAGGTGGAAAAGTTTGAAGTGCCAGAGGAAGCACTGGAGCTTTCCATGTCCAACAAGGATGGAGCTGGGCAAGGAGTTTGCAATAAGAGTGTGATTTTTTTGTCAGAGAGCAAGTGGAGGGTTGGATGTAAGAAAAGGTGGAAGGAGACAACCACCTGCAAGAGTATCACCAGTAACCTGTGGTCAAAGAAGGAGCAGAAGAGAATATATCTGTCCTGGTTAGTGATATTTCTGAGTGGATCAAGAGTGAGAAATCAGAGAAACAGAAGTTATCCCCTTCCTTTTGAAATTTCAAATAATCTCCTGAATAAAAGTGTTTTTCCTTTACCTTCAATAATTGTGAGTGGGAACAGAAATATCACTTCATGGCACACAGAACCTGAACAGAGCTGTTGCCCAGAGAAGCTGTGGCTGCTCCTCCCTGGAAGTGTTCTTGGCCAGGCTGGATGAGGCTTTGAGCAACCTGGTCTAGTGGAAGGTGTCCCTGCTGCTGGCAGGGGGGTTGGGACTGGATGAGCTTTAAGGTCCCTCCCAACCCAAACCATTCTATGATTCAGTGTTTGTCAAAAGCAAATCAAGGGCTTCCATCAGCAAAAACTTGAGCTGGAGAACATCTCCTCTGAGCATGGAAGCTCCTGAGCAGATTCCTGCTGCAGCAGGACCTGGGAAATGTCGTGTAGTAGAGTGGTGTGACACAAATTTCTTGGAGATTTACTAAGCAGCTTCACATCTTTGGGCTCTTGGATTTTATTATCATTTATTATTTAGTAATAACTACGATGAACAGAGAGTCAGTCTAGTGAAGGTTCATGAATCACAGCATCTTATCAGCATATTAATCAGCTTCTGGTCAGGAAAGTGACAATAGCGTGAGCGATAGCAAACACCTTGAGAGCTTCATGCTTGAAGTCAAACAAGAGAGACTGATTCTTCATCCCTGATTCCACACCACCCAGCTAATCTATTTGCTGCAGGATTGGTGCCTTGGTAAGAGTAGATGCAAGAAAATTAGGAAGGACAAGGTGCCAAAGGAAAGCCAAGAGGTTCAGCAGCTCATGTTTGGGGCAGGTAAAGTGAATTCTATGAGAATAAAAAGAAAAATGAGCTTCCTTAAATATATTTTAAAGTTAATGTCAATTAATACGATAGCATACATGAAGATCCAAGTTAATTACAGTCTGGTTTAATTAAATAGTAAACAAAACACAAGGACTGTTTGCTGCTGATGTTCTAAAATCTATCGAATTAGCAAAGTGGAAGCAGTTGTCAGCCAAGCACGAGGAACCAGGACGTGCTGGAGGACAAACCCGGTGTTGGAAAGATGTAGATTTTGGGGTAAAAAAAGAGCTCATGACAGAGCAGAAGACCCCAGAGACACTCATGCCAGAGCAGGGGGAGAAGGTCTGCTGGAGCAGAGACCCCTCTCCAGCCTATGGAGGTCTCCATGCTGGAGCCTGGGGCTCTGCCTGAAGAGGTCCATGACTCCATGGACACCCAAGTTGGAACACTTTGTTCCTGAGCTCTTTTAGCCCATGGGAGGGACCCCATGCTGGAGCAGGGGAGAGTGAGAGAAACCATCTCCCTGAGGAGGAAGAAGCAGCAGAGACAATGTGTGACAAACTGACTGAACCCCCATTCCCTGTCCCCTGCGCTGCTGGGGGGAGAAGGGAGAGAAATGGGGAGCAAAGTGATGGGAGCCCGGGAAGAAGGGAGGGGTGGGGGAAGGTGCTGTCAGATGTGGTTGTTGTGTCTCACTGTCCTACTCTGATTGATTGGTAATTAATTAAATTGCCTTTTCTTCCCCAAGTGGAGTCTGTTTTGCCCCATGACATAACTGATGAGCAAACCCTCCCTGTCCTCAGTTCAACCCACCAGCCCCTTTCTCCTTCCAGAAAGGTCAAGGTACAAACTCAATCCAATCTGCACCTCAATATTTAAACAAAACTGTCTCATCAAGTGCCAGAAAGCAGCTTCTAAAACATTTGAGATTCTATGAGAGCAGATATTGAAAATCCCCATTGCATGGAGATCAAAGTGGAGCTTTGAGCACATTTCAAAAAATAAAGTAAAATAAATAACTAAAAAGTGAAGTGGGAGAGAAGTAGACTCTTGTCCAAACCATCCTTGTGCTGCAAAGCACAAAATTGCTGTTATTTCTAGTGTAGGGAAATAACTGTGCACTTATGAGCTCCTTCTATCACCCAAGCACTGCTGGAGCCTGCAGTCCCCTCACAATGCTGAGATTTTTGAATAGACTGTTATTCACAGAGAGATTTCTTTTTTTCATCCAAGCCTCTAGTGCTTTGACTGGGAGACCAAAGTTCCCTCAAGCTACAGTATCTCCAACAAAACAGCATGCATAAATTTGATAGGGAAAAAGAAAAAGTGAATAAAAATGGGGCAAAATGCCTTTGAGGAACATTCTGCTCTGTAGATTATCAGACTGGTCTCTTCACAGCAAGGTGGCCAACCCTAGTGATCTACCAGCTCCTAAAGCCAATGAGAACAGTTTGTAGATGAAGTAGCAAAGAGTATTTGATATTAATTTCCATTTGCTGTTCTGTTGACCGTTCTCCTCCACAAAAGCACGTTCCCCAAACCATTTCACACATTAGGTAGACATCAACACCTACAACTGGCAACATGAATAAAAAGAAGGAAATCTGAACACAATAAGACACTTCACAGCTCATCACATTCAACAAAATGTTAGAAGAAGTCATCATCCAAGGTTGATTTTATCAAGATCAGAACAACACATGGTAAACATCATCCAGGGGGAAACAACAGATACACTTCAGCTGAGAGTTTCCTTTTTCCAAGCTCTCTGAGCTAAATTCTTTCCCTATCAGTACACTTCTCATTCCCCACTAGTTACATAATTATGGTAAACATATTTCAATGTCTTTCTCCACTATTAAAGATGACATTTTGTAGACAACTCGGTTCAAAAGATGGACTTCAAACAGACATCAGCCTTGCTGTTCAACAGAAGATTAACTCAACCAAAGCTTAACTTGAAAAGAAACAAAATAATCAGTCACTACTGGAGTGGAAATCATCACCTACAACAACTGCACCTTCTCCACATAACAGGCTCTCACCTGTGGGATCCTCATTTCTACAGCAGGATTACTCCAGCACCCACCCAAGATTCTCAGTTCAGCTCCAGAGGCAAGCCCTCCAGCTCCCAGTTGACCCCTCCAGCAACCTCTTTGGTGTTTTGTCTAAAGAAAGCCCCTTCTGATCCTTCTCTTTAGGATTGGACATCCTCTTCTTAAGAATTCAAGTCCATTTCTTCTCACTAACCTTACTGCATCTGCTTTGCTGAAGAGTTTTTCCTGCAAATCACATTCCCATCTGGCTCCCTGATGGGAACTCTTGCTCCCTTCGTTAAGGGCTTAACTACTCATTAATGATCATCTGTTCTCACCACCAAACATGGACATTTATGGAAGAGGCACTGAACACCGGTCCTACCTGTATATGCCATGTTCTTCGGGTTTCCATAGGGAGCCCCAGGTTGGACGGGGCTGTAAACAGGGTTCATGGTGGAAGACGGGGAACTCTGAGGACAAAAGAAAAGCAGAGTTGAGATGATAACCTCAAATTAGCTCCAGAGTCATCTTCTGTGCAAAGAGGTTTCCACTACGTGGTATCATGACCGTGTATTATAACTCAAGGCACAGAGAGCTGTGAAGGAAAGGGTTTGCAGCTAGACATTAAAACCAGATAACATACTCAATAAGTCAAGTTTTGGATCTCTCAGTTAATTCCCTGAACTTCTTCAACCCTGCAGATTCTCCCTACAAATGTAGCCAGGAGGAGATTAATCTGACACATCTCTGCCTTCAAGGAGGGCTCAAGACTCATGACCCCACTTCTTTCCTTGTGATGAACAAAGAGGAGAAGCCACAAATTCTGACAAGAAATTCTTCATTGGAGGAGCTAATAGTTCTTGAGGTACAAAAACAACCACAACAAAGACCTGACCTGTCAGAAATTAGCAGATAAAAGATCATTTGCTGCTGGTGAGATGGGAGAGTGGCAAATATTTGTGAGCTTTCAGTGTGAGGTGACTACAACAACCTCATGCCCAAGGCACAGGGCACCCAGTGACACCCACCACATCCCACCAGGAGATGTGGTCATGGATCTAACATGGGCAACGAGATTTTAACAGCCCTTCTGTTTCTCTCTCCAATCAAGCTGATGAAGCAGTGCCAGGTTAGCTTCTCGTGAGTTTTATTTAGGGGAAAGCGAGTAACTTGGGAATTTGCATCTCCTAACTGTCAGTGAAGCAACTGGCTCAGTTAATTATCTTAATGAAGCACATTCTCAATTCTGATTAATGGGAAAATCACTCATTAAGCTTTATTAGGCGACGCATTTGTCTCCACAGTTATCTAGTGACAATTTCACACAAGAACCTCAACAATCTTGCTTCAAAATGGTTTTTTAAGGAAAAAAACCCCATATTTAACAGTTTATAAATAAAACCATTCTTTGCAAACGAGTCTCTCCTGATGGATGCACGATTTGTTACTTCATTAACTCCTTCCGCTTTACCTCCGGATAATAAACAAGTCCAATGTTAAATGTTAACACCAATTGACTTGACAACAATTACTGCTTAATTAATTAGCCTTCTCGCCACCCCCAAGTTAGCACAGAAGGAGCAATGCTCAAAGCAAAGGAAATCACGGTTATAAAGTGAGCTGGAAGAGAAAGCTCCGTGGAGAAACAGAATCACAGGAGGGTTGAGGTTGGAAGGGACCTCTGAAGGTCACATCTAGTCCTACCCCCCTGCTCAAGCAGGGACTCCCAGAGCACATGGACCAGGATTTTGTCCAGGTGAGTTTTGAGTATCTCCAGGGAGGGAGATTCCACAACCTCTCTGGGCAGCCTGTCCCAGTGCTCAGTCACCCTCCCAGGAAAGTTCTTCCTGATGTTCAGGTGGAACTTCCTAGGCTGCAGTTTATGCCCGTTGCCTCTCGTCCTATTGTTGGGTGCCAATGAGAAGAGTCTGGCCCTGTCCTCCAGACACTCTCCCTTTAGATGTTTATAAACATTGATCAGATCCCCTCTGATCTGTCTCTTCTCCAGGCTGAACAGCCCCAGCTCCCTCAGCCTTTCCTCATATGGAAGATGCTCCAGTCCTTTAATCAACTTAGTTGCCCTTGGCTGGACACGCTCCAGGAGTTCCATGTCCTTCCTGTACTGGAGAGCCCAGAACTGGACACAACACTCCAGATGTGGCCTCACCAGGGCAGAGTAGAGGGGGAGGAGAACCTCCCTCGACCTGCTGGCCACGCTCTTCCTAATACATCCCAGACAAGTATCTACACCAGCGGCTTCACAACCACAGGATGGAGATCTTAAAATCAACAGGAAAATCAATGTAAAACTTTACATCCTCCAGACACTGCCACTGAGGGTTTATATTCAAGCTGAAGGGTTTTATGGTCATTTGGTTCTCGTGTCCCCAGGCAGGGCTGCGACTCCCGGTGAGCCCGGCCTTGGCAAGCGGGTGTTTGCCTTCTGGATTGAGTTCTTGTTTAAAGGAGAAAACCCAACGTCCCCATCCTAGAGCTGTTCACACCTGGCTCAGGGCACTTCACCTCCATGACCACGTTCTCCTCTCGCTCCTTTCTGCCTTGCCTGTCCCACTGTAAGGTCCTAGACAAGAGTGAATTTATAAAGTCCCTTGTTCAATGCAGTCATCGTTTCATTTGCACTTTTTTGGGTGTAAAGAGTCCAAATAAATCATAATTTGGTAAAAACTGCTGCATCTGTCTGACTTGCATTAGGTGTTGGACCAAATGGTAAAAAGAGGTGAGGCCACATCTGGAGTGTTGTGTCCAGTTCTGGGCTCCCCAGTTCCAGAGGGACAGGGATCTTCTGGAGAGAGTCCAGTGGAGGCCACAAAGATGCTGAGGGGCCTGGAGCATCTCCTGTGTGAGGAGAGGCTGAGAGAGCTGGGACTGTTGAGCCTGGAGAAGAGCAGCCTGAGAGGGGATCTGATCAATGTCTGTCAATAGCTGAAGGGTGGGGGCCAAATGGATGGGGCCGGGCTCTTCTGGGTGGTGCCCAGTGACAGGACAAGGGGCAATGGGCACAAACTGGGACACCAGAAGTTCCAGACAAACTGAAGGAAAAACTTCTTCCCTGTGAGGGTGCCGGAGCCCTGGGCCAGGCTGCCCAGAGAGGGTGTGGAGTCTCCATCTCTGGAGATGTTCAACCCCACCTGGACACTTTCCTGTGCAAGCTGGTGTAGGGACCCTGCTTTGGCAGGGGGGTTGGACTGGATGATCTCCTGAGCTCCCTTCCAACCCCACCAGTCTGTGACTCTGTGAAATCATTCTTATTGAGAAGGAGGAAAGAAAATGCTTTTTAGCTGAGATAAAAAGATGGCAGCAATCACATGAGGGGTCTGAGTGTATTGTGAGGAAGAGGCTTGTGCTTCCTCCCTGCTTGGTATGCAGGGTGATATTTCCAGCCAGCGTGAAAGAGTCCATTTCAGATGGATGATTCCTCTTTGTTTTCACCATCTACTATTGAAGCACAATCAGATGAGCTTCCAATACATTGAAAAAAAAAAAACATTGGGAATTCATTCCAGGCACTGCATTGTGGCACTCAAAAAACCGGGAATAAAACGGGATTAGCACAATTAAAGCTCCTTCCCCACGAGAACTCGCAGCGCTTGCTCGTGCCCGGGAATACACAACAAAAATAATAGAAATT
The DNA here is from genome assembly GCA_907165065.1 of Caprimulgus europaeus. The sequence continues at coordinate 124,281,368 of OU015523.1, forward strand.
CATCATAAATAGACAAATCCAAGCATTGCTCTATTGCACGGAGCTCCCACCACTTCCTAATCCCCACGAGGGTGATGCTCAGTTGCTTAGAAGCTGCTGAGACTCCAGCAAAGAGCTGAAGGAGTAAGTCCAGGAGGAATGTCATGGGAATCAGCCGCGAGCAAACAGTCTCGGGATACTTTCTGCCTGTAACCTGGTTACATTTTCATCTGTTTTCTCTTTCCTGTGAAAGCCCATGGCATGTTTCCATCACACTAGGAAATTACTGCAGATGAAGGGTAAACAGAAACACAACAGAGGTCATTCTATGGGTGGCCACCAGGCCCTCAGGAGTCCAACGCGTCAGTCACATCGAGTTTGCACGGGGGATTTCCAAGCAGCACGAGAAGGGGAATTCAAATGTTTGTGCTGTGAATGCAGAGCTTGAACTTGTCGTGCTGTGAAATGGCTGCAGGGGTTTGGACTCGCTGGACTAGAGGTGGGCTTCATGTTCTGCATTGTGCCAAGGGAGGTTCAGACTGGACATCAGGAAAAATGTCTTCACTGAAAGGGTTCTGAGGCATTGGAAGGGGTTGCCCAGGGCAGTGGTGGAGTCCCCACCCCTTGAAGGATTTAAAAGATGGGTGGATGGGGTGCTCAGAGATCTGGTTTAGTAGTGGACAAGTATGGCTGGACTCAATGATCTCAAAAGTCTTTTCCAACCAAATGATTCTAAGATGCTATGATCGCACTTTCCGCTGCTGCTAATGAAGAGGACTCTGTCCCCTATCCCCAGTGACACCCTGGGACATCACCTACTCAGAATCACAGAATGGTTTGGGTTGAAGGGACCTTTAGAGGCCATCTCATCCAAACCCCCTGCAGTGAGCAGGGACATCTTCAATCAGATCAGGTTGCTCGGAGCCCCGTCCAACCTGACCTTGAATGTTTCCAGGGATGGGGCTTCTACCACCTCTCTGGGCAACCTGGGCCAGTGTCTCACCATCCTCACTGCAAAAAATTTCTTCCTTCTCTCCAGTCTGAATCTCCCCTCTTTTAGTTTCAAACCATCACCCCTTGTCTTGTCACTACAGGTCCTGCTCAAATGTTTGTCCTCATAATTCATCTTCTTCCTACAGGAGCACTCAAAGCACTCAACAACCAGCACAGGTATCACCACCACCTTCAGACTATTACAGATGCAAGAAGACAATGGGAACATCTTATCCTCTTTTTTTTTCTATTGTCAGAGTGTTTCTAAGAAATAAATATATTTTACAGGGTTCTTAAAACAGTGACACCGACACACGGAGCTTTAAGTTTCTCAAAAGACTAAACAGTAGATTTAAAGTTAAGTCCAACTGTAAAAAAAATGAGTTAATAAGACAAATGTGAGCTTTCCTGGATGACAGACACTTCTCCATCCTGTTTCATGGCAGTCCTTGTCTCAAGGTGACTTATCCTTTCACTTCTCACGCTGCTTAGGTTGTGATTTGCCTTCATCTTTTGTACAATTGGGATGTAAGTGCTTTTTTTTTTCCCCTAACATTTTTCTTTGGTATTTTCTCCTCTGAGTGTTTGCACATCTATATCAAAAATTACTTCTTTCACACAGCAGTGCAGAACCAAAGACGAGAGAGCGTGAACAAAGGAAAAAGGCGAAGGGAAAGGATATGTCTGTTCCTTGATCTACACATCAGCTCTTTAAATTCATTTTATACAAATCACATGCTAATAGTATTCAGCCAAAGCCTCCTTGAACATGAAAAGCCCTCCTGACCTTACACTGCATTCCAATTCCAAGCATTTTCTGACAATTTTTCACTTAAGTCATTTCAAGCTTGACCCTCACTTGGGATCTGCCAAACAATAATTAAATTAACATCCAGTTCATCTGCTAAAGGTTAATTTAGGCGAGTGATAAGGCTACATCCCATCTTTCCCCCCCAAAAAACCTCTGCTGTGGCAGTATGCACCAGCTCAGAGATCCAGAAAACAATGTAGTTTTCCACAATTAACACCTCTGCTTTAATTTACTTGGTTTTTAGCTACACAATAACTAAAAGTTGATTGAACATCTCTCACTGAAAGCAAAATATTTAACCTGGAAAAGACCTTAAAAAAGAATCAGGTCAAAGTTGACACCATTTTAGTTAATCTTTCATTAATAAAATAAAATACAATTTGAAAAAAAATACAATTTAAAAAGGAAAACCTACGAAAAACCAGACTCAGCAAAAGGTTTAAGGCTTCAGTTAGCAGGAAATTATTAATGGTAGCTCTTGTTTGTACAAGATAATGTCCAGGTTGGCTGAGGCTTTGAGCAACCTGGTCTAGTGGAAGGTGTCCCTGCTGCTGGCAGGGGGGTTGGGACTGGATGAGCTTTAAGGTCCCTTCCAACCCAAACCAGTCTGGGATTCAGTGAAATAAAGAGTTGAAGGTGACACCACCAGAGCGAGGTGAGGACACAGGCTACACTATCCCATATTCTCTTCTTTTCCACTGGATCAAACTGAACTGAATTAACCAATTTCTAGCAGAAAACTTTCAATACTTTCCAAAATCACGTTACCCTCAAAGCCATGTTGGACTCAATGATCTTAAATATCTTTTCCAACCAAAACTATTTCGTGATTCTACGATTCTAAAACACACTTTAATTTCTATTTTGCTCCAAAATTTCCAACCACTACCACTAATGACCTTCCTTCAATTTTGGTAATTACTTCCCTCGGGATGGGAGGGAGAATCACTTTCCAACCATGTCCTCAGTATTGAAAACATTGCTCCTTCCCACGTGCTGCACTGGGATAAAGATCTCAATTTGTTCCTGAGTGGATTACGCTCTACAAAACTGACACAGCAGAAATCCAATCTTCTCAGAATTAAAATCAGATGAGGGCAGAGATGTCCCTTGAATAATGGATGGGTAAGAATCCTCTGGGCTTTTTTTGGTCAGTGTTCAAATCCACCACGCTGCAGATTAGCCAAGAGGGACCCCTGTGTCCTAGGGGCATCCAGCACCGCACTGCGAGCTGGGAGAGGGAGGGGATCGTCCCGCTCTGCTCTGCACTGGGGTCACCTACCCCATCTTTTAAATCCCACAGTAAGAAGTTCGCAAAATAAGGGCTCGTCCGGGATTTGAACCCGGGACCTCTCGCACCCTAAGCGAGAATCATACCCCTAGACCAACGAGCCGCTGTCAGCTGGCTCAGCCTTCAAGGAAAACCGCCCCAGCTGCAGAGCCGCAGGCAGCGAGCGCGGCTGGTTCTGACCGGCCGGGACACCGGGGTGCTCCTGACAGCAAACGGGACATCAGTGAGCTGATAGAAATGACAGAGTTGTATTCCATCATCTCCACCTCTCAAATATCAAAGCAGAACGGGAGACAATCAGAATGTCCTGTAAAGAGAGTCACAGAATCACTGGGGTTGGAAAAGATCTTAAAACTCATGGAGTCCAACCATGAACCCAACACTGACCAGTCCCCACTGACCCATGTCCCTCAGCACTGTGTCTACACGACTCTTCAGTCCCTCCAGGGATGGGGACTCCACCACTGCCCTGGGCAACCCCTTCCAATGCCTCAGAACCCTTTCAGCAAAGAAATTCTTCCTCACATCCCATCTCAACTGCCCTGGCCACAACTGGAGCCCATTTCCTCTTGTCCTGTCCCTTGCTCCTTGCTTGAACAGACCCACCCCCACCTCTTTCCACCCTCCTCCAAGGGACTTGGACAGAGCCACAAGGTCTCCCCTCAGCCTCCTTTTCTCCAGGCTCAGCACCCCCAGTTCCCTCAGCCGGGAACTCAGCACACTTGTGCTCCAGACCCTTCCCCAGCTCCGTTCCCTTCTCTGGACACGCTCCAGCACCTCCAGGGCCTTCTTGGACTCAGGGGCCCAACACTGAACCCAGCACTGGAGCTGTGGCCTCACCAGTGCCCAGTGCAGGGGGAAGAGAACTTCCCTGCTCCTACTGGCCACACTGGTGCTGATCCAGGCCAGGATGCCCTTGGCTTTCTTGGCCATGATCAATCCCTTGAAGTCTCCAAAGGAAGGCTGGATGTGGTTATAAAGCTGAGCTAGGTCTCAAACACGAGTTAAACACTGGAGACAGGAATTACCATAGAGCAATACAAGAGAGAGGAGACCAGGATCTCCCAGTGCATGGTGTGGCTCTGTAACACATCCAATATGCAGGCAATTAGCAGATTTGTTTCAGAATCACTATAAAAGCCAAGAATTTTCCAGGCTGTCATTCCAGAGGATTTTGCAGAGCTCTTATTCACACGTGTTCAGCTTTCCAGTGAATATCCCCAGCCCAGGAGGCCAAACCCAGGGATGCTTTTGCCACAGACACAAAGAACAAGGCTGAAAGGCCAGAGCAAGTCAACAATTAACACTTCTCATTGATTTCCGGACTTCCCTTTCCAAACTAAAGAGTTGGGAAGAGATTCAATGAAGTCTGAAGAAGCTTAAGAATTTGCAGTTTATATCAGCAAAAAAGAATTGCTAAATCCCCAGATTTGGTCAGACAACCCAGCTTTGCTTTCTTGTTTTTCATCCAAAGGGGGGAGAAGGTCAGTTTGGGGATTGAATGGCATGAGAGAAACTAAAAACAGAGCAGAAATTCACTTCTTCCTTAAAATAACAGTGTGTGCTGACATGCTAAAAAAAAAACGACTAAAAAAGTTCTTTTGAGGTCTCTTAGAAATGTTGAAAAGGAAAAGTTGACTCTGAAGCAGCTAAGCAAATATTGGTCTTCACACAGGAATATTTCTATTCACCTCAAATTGATTTCTCCTGCCTGTAAGGTCAAGGATACACAAAGGCATTTGAACAACCAAGCACTAAGAAAAAAAAATAAATCCTAAAATATTAAGATTAAAATATTAACAATGTGATACTGGTGTGAATCCAATATGAGACGATGCTCTCGGTGTCTGAGAGTGAAGTAGAATTTCCAGTCCCAGCTACAGATGGTTTTGAGAAAAGCAAGACCAAAAAACAATGAACATGATCATTTGTTGAAGGATATTAAACACCATTAAAACTCAAGTGGGCATCCAGCAAGGTTATGATTAGTTTAATTCACTAATCTGTCACTCACATTTGCTTTGGCTTGAAGGATGCTGGAGCATTCATACTGAGAGCTACGATGATTTCAACAGAGCAGTGATAAAAATCCTCTTTTCTCTCAATCAGGGTCCATTTGACGCCCAGGTGGACCAAAAAAAATTAAAAAAATAAAATAAAAAGGTCTAAAAATATCAATTTGCTAAAAAATGGCTTAATTTCATGTTAATCCCTATGGTAAAATCATAAATTGTAAATCAGATTGACAATTGAAGAGATTGAGGGAATTTCTATTGTTTAAATATGACCTACAGTCAACAGGTTAAAAAGGTTTTATCCTTTCTCCAGGATAAAAATTGGATATTTTTTTAAAAACTGCAATTAAACTTCCACATCTTCTCACCATAAATAACATAACAGAAGTAAGACTCCAAAATACACATTTGCTGCTGGCTTGTACCAAACCCAACATCATTCAAGCCCTTGAGAACGTCCAAATAGATAATTAGGGAGGTATTATCCACAACCAATAATTTAATTATTCTTCAAATTCAGCGTTGTAGCTGGTTTACACCACACTTAGGTGCAGGCAGGTTTAAATCCAGGTGGGTTTAAGCACATGGAGGTGTTTGTAGCCTCGTTATTTTATATTATAAATCCTTCAGAGCAAAATCTTTTGTATATTCTGCAAAGATCCTTCGTTAGATAATGATGAGGTGATTTCCAGTCACTCACCCCTTATTTATGCACTCAGAGAAAGAAGTCTTTGATTTGCCAACCAATTTGTGACACGTTTCTTTCTGTGCTGATAAGAATGGAATATATAGGGAAAAATAACCCTTTTTTTGCCATCATTCTTCATAACAATTCAATTCTCCTCTTAAATTAACTCCATCAATCATACAACAGGTGAGCACCACCTACTCCTGAGATTTCCTTGCTCTACATGTTTTTCTCTGCTCTGACAATGCCCAAATTGATATTATACCTGCGATGAAAAACACCAACCTGGCAGGGGAATCATTTCAGGCAGATTCACTCTAGTTTTTAATGAATTCACAGGTTTGTTTTTATATGCTTGGAAAAAAATAAACTCAATATTCCCAGTTGGTATTTTGTAAAATATTGAGTGTTGAGGAGTTGGTTTTTGGTTTTTTTTGCTTGAAAAACCCAACAGAAAACGAGTTCTTGGCTTCAGTTCAAAGATTAATTCAGTTTTTGATGATTTCCACAGCAAGGAAGAATGATGCTTGGAGAGCTAATAAGGAACTGGGATCTAAAAAGAATCAAATTTATCATAAATGGAGCAAAATCCATCGCATCCAGTAGGCAGCACAGCCTGTTGGTAAGACTTAAACCGGGCTGGATGTGCATCCTCTGGAGGACCAGTCCTAAGATGCTCGACAATGGGACCGGCACAGAAAGGAGAGGGAGAGCACAGGGCAAGACCTAAGAGATCTTCAATGAATTGCCAGGCAACACAGAGGACAAAAAATGTCCTTGATGGAAAGAAAAGGAGGGCAAATTGTGAGAGCAATCATGACCTCGACGATGTGGAGAGCCTGGGAATATCCACTTCATAAAGAACGAGCGTTACACAGCAAGATGTTGACTCAAGGTCCCCCTCCCTTCTTTCTTTCCTTCTTTCTTTCTTTTTTTTCCCAATAGACTTCATTCAATAACTATAAAATAACCTGGTTATTCCTTTTCAATTCATATTATAGAAATATATTTAAATAAAAAATATTTACATATATTCTGTTTTTTCTAGGATAGAGTTAATTTTCTTCTTCTTGGTTAGAATAGCTGTGTTTTATTTTCAGTGTAGGATTTCTTATGAGAAGATTGTTGATAAGGTACTAATGCTACACATATATTTCTATATTAATATAAATATATATTTATTTCTATCTGAATATAAAATATATATTTATATATTTCTATATTAATATAAAATATATATATTTATATATTTCTATATTAATATAAAACATATATATTCATATATTTCTTTACATATATGAATGTATTTAAACAGAGTGGTGCATGTACTGAGGAACTGGAGTGTACCTCATAAAGTAGTTTGATATTAATTTCCCAGGTCCCTGCATTACTGGGGTTGTGTGTCCCCTGCCAACACCCTTTAATTTACAAAATTATCCCAGCCCAATTATAGAGGAAGAGGAAGAGGAAGATGCACTTCACACCCCTTCGTTTTTGATGGAAATACTAAACCCACAGCGCCCAGATTGAGATACCAGCACAGAAGTGTTGGGCTTTTCCTCCTAACGTGGCTGAAGGCCCTGGATATGGAATTAGAAAGCTTTTGGGGAGCAGCACTTTAATTTCACCCCCAGGCAATCAGTTTGCCACAGGCAAGCAATTAAGCAAACGTCCCCCTTCCATGTTCAAGCCCTTTGAGGAGGAAGCCCAGGTTTCCCCCAAATTAACGCTGACACCACGCCGAGCGCTGACAAAACGATGGGTACTTCAGAGCAGAGCGCTGCAGGGATGAGCAGAACCTCTTCCACCTGCTGGTGAAGCTGCTGTTGATGCTGGTTGGCCTCACATCCCATCTCTGTTCAGAGCAGCCTACGCTGAAAGCATCTGTGAAAAGATGAAGGATCTGCCTGCACCTCTACTGGGTTGGGGTTTTCTTTATCACCTGATGCAAAATAGGTGTGATGGGCTGAAAGAGAAAGCAAGGTATGACACTGAAGAACAGGAATGATAGTTTTTGAAGGATAAATTCTGCAGAAAGAGGTGAAACTTAGCCTGGAGAAAAGAAGGCTGAGGGGAGACCTTGTGGCTCTGTCCAAGTCCCTTGGAGGAGGGTGGAGAGAGGTGGGGGTGGGTCTGTTCCACCAAGGAGCAAGGGACAGGACAAGAGGAAATGGGCTCCAGTTGTGGCCAGGGCAGTTGAGATGGGATGTGAGGAAGAATTTCTTTGCTGAAAGGGTTCTGAGGCATTGGAAGGGGTTGCCCAGGGCAGTGGTGGAGTCCCCATCCCTGGAGGGATTGAGGAGTCGTGTAGACACAGTGCTGAGGGACATGGGTCAGTTGGGGACTGGGCAGTGTTGGGTTCATGGTTGGACTCGATGATCTTAAAGGTCTTTTCCAATCCAGGCAACTCTGGGGTTCTGTAAACCTCCAAGCACTCCCATAGGAGAACACAAAATCTTGGCAGAGGGAAAACATCCACCAAGGCAGACTTGTAAAAGGACCAGAGCAGAATCCCAGGTGTCCAATGTCACTGAACTCTGCTCCTTCTCATCCCTTCCAGCAGCACCCGCTCCACAGCTACATGCCTGAGCTCTTGCTATCGCCTGACCCAGGTCTTGTAATCTCCTTCTGCTGGAGTGTTTGATAGGAATGCTAATCCTCCTGATTTGCAATTCACTGTGAGCATCTGATTCTGCAAATCTTCTGCACACACTGGAGAGGGGAAATAGAAACCTGAACACGAGAGACAACAGCCAAGTCTGTGCTGCCAGTTAGAGACAATTAAGAGGGAAAGAAAAATACTCATCAGCCCCTGTACTACCTTGCAAATCTGAGTTGACATCATTGACAAAGTCACCTTCTCACACCTCGCCGGCCTTCTGCATCATGTTGTGTCATAGAATCATAGAATTGGTTTGGTTGAAAAAGACCTATAAAGTGATTGAGTCGGTGGCTGGAGAGCTGCTGGGCAGAGAGGGACCTGGGGGTGTTGGGCAACAGCAGCTGAACAGGAGCCAGCAGTGTGCCCAGGTGGTCAAGAAGGCCAAGGGCATCCTGGCCTGGATCAGCACCAGTGTGGCCAGTAGGAGCAGGGAAGTTCTCTTCCCCCTGCACTGGGCACTGGTGAGGCCACAGCTCCAGTGCTGGGTTCAGTGTTGGGCCCCTGAGTCCAAGAAGGCCCTGGAGGTGCTGGAGCGTGTCCAGAGAAGGGACCGGAGCTGGGGAAGGGTCTGGAGCACAAGTGTGCTGAGTTCCCGGCTGAGGGAACTGGGGGTGCTGAGCCTGGAGAAAAGGAGGCTGAGGGGAGACCTTGTGGCTCTGTCCAAGTCCCTTGGAGGAGGGTGCAGAGAGGTGGGGGTGGGTCTGTTCAACCAAGGAGCAAGGGACAGGACAAGAGGAAATGGGCTCCAGTTGTGGCCAGGGCAGCTGAGATGGGATGTGAGGAAGAATTTCTTTGCTGAAAGGGTTCTGAGGCATTGGAAGGGGTTGCCCAGGGCAGTGGTGGAGTCCCCATCCCTGGAGGGATTGAAGAGTCGTGTAGACACAGTGCTGAGGGTCAGTGGGGACTGGTCAGTCTTCGGTTCCTGATTGGACCTGATGATCTTAAAGATCTTTTCCAACCCAGGCAAATCTGGGGTTCTGGGATTTAGTTCCAGTGCTGTGAACAATAACTTTTTACTTTCTCATCTCTGGCTTTGCTCTGATGATTAAATGAGGCATGAAAAGAACAGCAAATTGCACTTATTTGAGTTTGCATCAGCAGAGCCTTCTCCATCCCAGCACTGGAGCACTGTGACACCTGTCACACACAAACCACCCACCAGCTTTACAGGAGACAGCAGCTGAGCATCAAACAAGGCACCTCTGGGAGCACAACCACTGCTCATCACTGTACCCTGGCAGTATCACAGCCCAGGAGACAACATCCGAGGAGCAAAGGCAGCTGTCATGCAGGTGTGCACAGACAGCTCTTCTTGGCCATCAGGGAAGCAAGACCTTGATGAAACCAAATGGTGAGGGAGGAAGATGAGGGGAGTAGCCACCAAAGGACAACTGGAGGTGGACACCAGCCTCTCCTACAGAATGAGCAACAACATAGAATCACAGAATCCCAGACTGGTGGGGTTGGAAGGGAGCTCAGGAGATCATCCAGTCCAACCCCCCTGCCAAAGCAGGTTCCCTACACCAGCTTGCACAGGAAAGTGTCCAGGTGGGTTTGAACATCTCCAGAGATGGAGACTCCACACCCTCTCTGGGCAGCCTGGCCCAGGGCTCTGGCACCCTCACAGGGAAGAAGTTTTTCCTTCAGTTTGTCTGGAACTTCTGGTGTCCCAGTTTGTGCCCATTGCCCCTTGTCCTGTCACTGGGCACCACCCAGAAGAGCCCGGCCCCATCCATTTGGCCCCCACCCTTCAGCTATTGACAGACATTGATCAGATCCCCTCTCAGGCTGCTCTTCTCCAGGCTGAACAGTCCCAGCTCTCTCAGCCTCTCCTCACACAGGAGATGCTCCAGGCCCCTCAGCATCTCTGTGGCCTCCTCTGGACTCTCTCCAGAAGATCCCTGTCCCTCTGGAACTGGGGAGCCCAGAACTGGACACAACACTCCAGATGTGGCCTCACCAGGGCAGAGCAGAGGGGGAGGAGAACCTCCCTTGACCTTCTGGCCACACTCTGTTTAATGCCCCCCAGGACACTGGTGGCCTTCCTGGCCACAAGGACACACTGCTGGCCCATGGCCACCCTGCTGCCCACCAGCACACCCAGGTCCTTCTCCTCAGAGCTCCTCTCCAGCAGGTCACCCCCAACCTGTGCTGGTGCCTGGGGTTATTCCTCCCCAGCTGAAGGACTCTGCACTTGCTCTTGTTGAACCTCACCAGGTTCCTTTCTGCCCAGCTCTCCAGCGTGTCCAGGTCTCGTTGAGGTCTCAGACGAGACATAAGAAAGAAATTCTTTACACTGAGGGTGGTGAGACACTGGCCCAGGTTGCCCAGAGAGGTGGTAGAAGCCCCATCCCTGGAAACATTCAAGGTCAGGTTGGATGGGGCTCTGAGCAACCTGATCTGGTTGAAGATGTCCCTGCTCACTGCAGGGGGGTTGGACTAGATGACCTTGAAAGGTCCCTTCCAACCCAAACCATTCTGTGATTCTAAGAACAAAGCATGGCCAGATGCTTGCAAACCTCTCCAAAGAAGAGACTGCATCAAAAAAATATTTTTAGAGCAGTTTCCAACCCAAGTTCCTTAGCCAGCAGTGGAGGACATTCTCTAAAACCCAGCCACAACAATATCCCAAGTGATCTTATCCTCTTCAGCCACTTTTACTCAAATTAAACTTCACACCGAACTTGTGACCGAGCTCTCACCCAATAAGCCATGGATTAGGGAGTCTCGTTATATTTCTACCCAAACTGTCAGCATCTCCACCAAAAGAAGCCACCAAAAGCACGAGATGTCATTCTAAGGAGCACATCCACAGGAACCCACCCTGGGGACACATCCAGTCTTGTTCCACTTGATATCTCTTTCTTCACTAAGCTAAGAGAGCTGCCCTTCAGAATCAGTAGCAGCTTCTGCTGAGGTTCTCCCCCAGGGTTTCTGCTGAATCAGAGCTGCTTTTAGCAAGCTGCTCACCACACCACATTTTCTTCTCTTCGAGCAATAGGAAGCTTTGTTCAGAGGTCACTCAACAAGTATCATCGATCGTTTCTTAACAGCACCCAAAACTCCACTAAACACAACACAAAACAGATAAAAACAGCGATGAACTTTGGTTCCCAGAAGAAAGAACCACCAAACACTGCACAGCAAGGAGCACCAGCCCTAGGGCAAGTCTGTACCCCATAAAGCAGACGGGCTTTAATGAGTGACCTTGGTGCCTTTTCCCTCTCCTCGAAGCAAACACAAGTGAAATGCAGAGATTTTATTCCCTCTCCTCACTTGCAGGAACAGCTGAGCCTGTTGAGAGCCAAAATAGTTGATGGGTGGTGAAGGACTCCACAGCGAGCTGCTCAGAGGAAGGAGGAAGCAACAGAGCTGGGAAGGTGCCTGACTCGAGTCAGAAAGTTGCAGACAGACTCGAAGCTGCTCTGCTTATGTTCAAACCACTCAAAGTCACCTGAACGTTGCTGGGGAGGGACTTTGGCCAAGGGCAGGGAGTGAGAGAACAAGGGGTGATGGCTTGAAAGTGTCAGAGGGGAGCTGGAGCTGAGATGTGAGGAAGAAATTGTTTGGTGTGAGGGTGGTGAGACCCTGGCCCAGGTTGGCCAGAGAAGCTGTGGCTGCTCCTCCCTGGAAGTGTTCTTGGCCAGGTTGGCTGAGGCTTTGAGCAACCTGGTCTAGTGGAAGGTGTCCCTGCTGCTGGCAGGGGGGTTGGGACTGGATGAGTCCATTCCAACCCAAACCACCTGATGATTCTGAGGTGCAATGTCTGCTCCAAGCATGGCGTTTGCTCCCAGGGCTGCACGACAGGCATCAGCACGGTGCTGGTCATCTCCAAGCACGGACAGCAGGAGCTGACGTTGACTTGGGCAGTCCCACACACTGGAAAAAACGTGTTTTGGGGAATGGCTGAGTGCATGGGGCTCCCATCTCAGGTAGTGCCTCTCCTTGCAACCCATCATCTCAAGAGGGACAGCAGCAATGGAAACTTGTAAGATTATAAAACACAACCTAGGATGGAAGTTCTGCCCTTTGAGAAGCATCCTTCTCCCAGCCTCTGTCACAGGGGTGTGTCCTGAGGAACAATTTGAAAGCCTTAAGAACTAAAGTGTCACAAAAATATCTCAGAGAAGGCTTGCAGAGCCTGGAAAACCTCAGGAAAAACAATTTAAAGGTCTCTTCTTACCAAGCAGGAGAGATGATAGAACTCACCAGCCTCATCTGTAGAGCAGAAGAGGTGATGTGCACAGAAGCACAACCAGAGAAAGAAGTCTTAAAAATAAAACAAAAATAAAGAAAAAGGTTTGTGCTCCCAACAAAGAGTCTTGATTCAGACCGAGATAGCTTCAGAACCGCACGTCAACACTTGGCCCTCCCCACCAACTGGCTTCCCTACATCTGCTGAGCTGGTGGGGCTGAGGGAACAATTAGAGTGTAAGAAAACAGATGGCTTTGTTTGGCAACTCCCATAAAAGTGTCATTTTGAGACTAGCCAGGTCACATCATGACTAAATGACTCCAGATTAACTGCTTTCAGGTGACCTGTGATCAAGAGATGAAACTATTTGGGCAGTAATCTCCAGGATTGCCAAACTGATTGCACCCATCCAACTACCGTTGGAGTTTATCATTAATATTAAGTCAATTATTGCTCATTAACGGGATCACAGAGTCGGATGCTGGTTTGGGTTGGAGAGGACCTTTTACAGATATTTAATCATTGCAGAAAAGATGCATGTTTGGCAAATAAAGTATTTATATGTTGAGTGTATCAATTTCCTTTTCCTTTTTTATTCAAAATCCCAAAGTTTTTCCACATACAGAGCAGGACCCCTCTTCTGAAATGGCTTTGGGACTGAGAGGGATGATGCTGGACAGCAGAACTGCACAGCAGCCCCAGCTGAGGAACAAAGGAAAGACATGGATCCCGTTCTCACACATAAGAATTTAACTGCTAAGTGTAAATCCAACCTGCAAGCCACTACTAAACCTGATCTCTGAGCACCTCATCTGCCCGTCTTTTAAATCCCTCCAGGGATGGGGACTCCACCACTGCCCTGGGCAACCCCTTCCAATGCCTCAGAACCCTTGCAGCAAAGAAATTCTTCCTCACATCCCATCTCAACTGCCCTGGCCACAACTGGAGCCCATTTCCTCTTGTCCTGTCCCTTGCTCCCTGGTTGAACAGACCCACCCCCACCTCTCTGCACCCTCCTCCAAGGGACTTGGACAGAGCCAGAAGGTCTCCCCTCAGCCTCCTTTTCTCCAGGCTCAGCACCCCCAGTTCCCTCAGCCGGGAACTCAGCACACTTGTGCTCCAGACCCTTCCCCAGCTCCGTTCCCTTCTCTGGACACGCTCCAGCACCTCCAGGGCCTTCTTGGAGTCAGGGGCCCAACACTGAACCCAGCACTCGAGCTGTGGCCTCACCAGTGCCCAGTGCAGGGGGAAGAGAACTGCCCTGGTCCTGGTGGCCACACAGTTTCTGACACAAGCCAACATCCAGCAGCACAGAACACATGAAGGGATTTTCAGTTGGTGTTTTTATGTTCAGTAGTTGCCCATTTCATATAAACGTCCAGAAAAACAGACAACGCTGCCCAAATCTTTCATCTACCCATCAGCAGAGCAGGACTGTGAGCCCATGACTCATTCCAAACCCAAAGCTGCCACACACAACTCCAAACACACCTTATTCCAAAAGCATAAATCCAGTCCAGGTTGGCTGAGGCTTTGAGCAACCTGGTCTAGTGGAAGGTGTCCCTGCTGCTGGCAGGGGGGTTGGGACTGGATGAGCTTTAAGGTCCCTTCCAACCCAAACCATTCTATGATTCTATTTCTGCATTTCAGTTCAATCACAGGTAGGTTCCTACTTGAGGAAGGATTAATTAATTTTTTCTGAATGACATGAACTGTATTTTGTGCAAATTAATGTTCTAACAATATTATTACAAGCTACACGTGTCAATGAATTCTGCAGTTTAGTGATGTCCCCTCAGAGAATCCTTCCAACCCAACCCATTGCCACCAGGTAAGTTCTGGCAATTTGTTTAACACAGAATTAAAAGAAAATTGGATTTTTTTTTAACCTGAATTTCAGTATTCATAATTAGGTTTTAAGTGTAAAATAAGTTAAAGATGAAAATTGCCTAAACCAATATAAAAATGTGATTTCAAGAACAGATATCCTCACGCCTTTTTCACTATTCCACCTGTCCAAGGCTGGAGTTTGCTGGGTCCCTGTACCACCAGGACATCTTGCAGGGTTGTTACCAAGAAATTCCAGAGGATTTCTGGTTAATAAAGGGATCCAGCAGAAAGAAAATCTGATCTGACAGTTCCTTTTCTGAAGGTTATCTGAAATATAAGTGAAAATTCTGAGAGAGGGATGTAAGAGTTCAAGGGAGAAGGGAACCCCCAAAGGCATTTTACTAATTTTATTATTTTTTTTAATATATATATGCTATTTAAATAGCCAGACACCTAATTAACTTAATTTTTAAAACCTGATCCATCATATATTTTAATAATCAGTAGCTTCCAGTGATTAGTCTTAACTCTGCCAATGGACCATCACTTAGTGGGGCTTATGAAAACGTGATATTTAAGGGAAAATAACATTTTAACTATATATATATATTGCAATTTTCTATCTTTTTTTTTTTAAAGAAAAAAAAAAGGTAGAAAATTTAAAGAAAAAAAAAGACTCAAGCATTTACAACCATCTGTAGACCACCCAAACTACTGAATCTTTTCCAAGTTCAATAATAAGAAGGATAAATATATTTCTGGTTATGCTATATCTGATGTTCCATGCCAATATTCTCTCTTTGTACAACCAGTCTGACTGAAAGCCTTCTTTCCTCAAGATACTTCTATTAATAATTAAAATATTTTCCATTAACACTGCTAGAGTTACAGAAGCCTTTACAAAGTCCCACAGCTCAATATTGATCAGCAGGAAGACACTTGGCCAGCAGCACTCACCTACCACCATCAGCAAGACCTGGCATTGTGGTTTCTTTAGTTATTTCCATATAATAATTGCATTATTATATAATTTCATATAATAATTTTTCATTTTGCCCAAAAATGAAAAATTTTCAGGCAAAGACACAAAATTTTCCTCTTTTTTTTTCAACTTCCCCAAGATTTCTTTCACTGTTTCCTCTCTGGCCAAGAGCAGTGGATGGAAATCTGCTCCACATCTGTATGAGATAATGTTCTAATATGAGTGGAAACTATTTCTTTTATACTGTAAGAGAAGAGCCATCAACAAGAAAAATAGGTGGAATTGCTCATTTTTGTTTCTGGATGAGTAGGAAAAGGAAAAAACAATGTTCTGGCTCTCCTTGAATCATAGAAACCCAGACTGGTGGGGTTGGAAGGGACCTCAGGAGATCATCCAGTCCAACCCCCCTGCCAGAGCAGGTTCCCTACACCAGCTTGCACAGGAAAGTGTCCAGGTGGGTCCAGAAATGCATCTGAAAGAGATCACTTCTGCTCTTGGAGAAGAGGAGACTGAGAGGAGATCTCATGGCGGTCTGGAACTTCCTCCCAAGGGGCAGAGGAGGGGCAGGCGCTGAGCTCTTCTCTCTGGCCACCAACGCCAGGAGCAGAGGACATGGCAGGAAGATGTGGCAGGGGAGGGTGAGGTTGGCCATGAGGAAAAGGTTCTTGAGGCAGAGGGTGGTGGAGCACTGGCACAGGCTCCCCAGGGAGGTGCTGATGGCCCCAAGGCTGACAAGATCCCAGCAGCATTTGGCCAAGGCCCTCAGGGACATGGTGTGAATGTTGGGCTTGTCCTGTGCAGGGACAGGAGTTGGACTCCATCATCCTGGTGGGTCCTTCCAACTCACAACATCCTATCACTCTATGATTCTATACCCCAAAATCAAACAAACTACCACTGAGAGCCACACGGGCCGTTCCTAACTCGGGAACATTGTGCACTCCCTGGGTTTTTTCCTGGCTTTTCTTCTCTATTTTTCAGTAGCAAGAACTGTCTTTAGCGTGAGGACCCCAGGGACTGCAAATTCTGCTATCAAACAGCACTTCAGATCTTCACTGCCAACCCTGAAAGCTTATTTGGGACAGGGATAAACTGCAGTAGAAGTTGTTTCCAAGGATGTGCTGCTTGGAGTGACACGGTTACATTTTTGTGACAGAACTTGTCTGGCTAGATCTTAAAGATCTGCTCAGTGATCCTCTTTTCAGAAGTCTCTTATGAGCAGGTTTCTGATCTCCACGATTTGATTCTTGTGCACATGAGCTTTTTGGGTGGGAAGCAGTAAAAAATGACTCAATTTTTAAATCCTCCATACAGATCATTTCCTGGGATGTTTCATTTCTAAGCAGGTTGGCTCTGCTTTTGCTCTTGTGGTGGCTTCACCCACAGCTCAGACCATGAGGTCCTGCACTCACTCCCACCCACCCAGTGAGGTGGGGAGAGAAACACACCAAGGGGCTGGTGGGGTGGGATGAGGACAGGGAGGGCTCACTCACCAGGGATGGGCACGGGCAACACAGACTCCACTTGGGGAAGAAAAGGCAATTTAATTAATTACCAATCAATCAGAGTAGGACAGTGAGACACAACAACCACATCTGACAGCACCTTCCCCCACCCCTCCCTTCTTCCCGGGCTCCCATCACTTTGCTCCCCATTTCTCTCCCTTCTC
The DNA here is from genome assembly GCA_907165065.1 of Caprimulgus europaeus. The sequence goes on from OU015523.1 coordinate 124,298,483, forward strand.
CCCCAGCAGCACAGGGACAGGGAATGGGGGTTCAGTCAGTTCACCTCTGCTGCTCTTCCCAGCATGAGATCCCTCCCGTGGGCTGAAAGAGTCCAGGAGCAAAGTGTTCCAACGTGGGCTGCCCATGGAGTCACTCAAAAGTGCTGTTACACACCAATCTACTCCATATGTGTTATTTTTCAAGTATAGAAGGATCAGACATCTCTAGAGAGCTACCAGAGAAATGCAAGATGGAAGAAAAAGTAAATATAGAACCACAAAATCCCAGCATGGTGGGGTTGGAAGGGACCTCAAAAGATCATCCAGTCCAAAACCCCTGCCAAAGCAGGATCACTTTACAGTAGGTCACACAGGAAAGTGTCCAGGTGGGTTTGAACATCTCCAGAGATGGAGACTCCACACCCTCTCTGGGCAGCCTGGCCCAGGGCTCCGGCACCCTCACAGTGAAGAAGTTGTTCCTCATTTTTACATGGAACCTCCTATGCTCCAGCTTGCAACCGCTGCCGCTTGTCCTACCATTGGACATCACCGAGAAGAGCCTGGCTCCATCCTCCTGACATTCGCCCTTAACATATTTACAAACATTAATGAGGTCCCCTCTCAGGCTGCTCTTCTCCAGGCTGAACAGTCCCAGCTCTCTCAGCCTCTCCTCACACAGGAGATGCTCCAGGCCCCTCAGCATCTCTGTGGCCTCCATTGGACTCTCTCCAGAAGATCCCTGTCCCTCTGGAACTGAGGAGCCCAGAACTGGACACAACACTCCAGATGTGGCCTCACCAGGGCAGAGTAGAGGGGGAGGAGAACCTCTCTTGACCTACTAACCACTCCCCTTCTAATGCACCCCAGGATGCCATTGGCCTCCATGGCCACAAGGACACAGTGCTGGCTCATGGTCATCCTTCTGGACACTCAAATCCATTTCCCCTACGCTGCTCTCCAGCAGCTCTGTCCCCAGCCTATCATGGTACATAGAGTTGTTCTTTCCCACATGTCAGACTCTACACTTGCCCTTGTTGTATTTCACTAAAGTTCTCCCCATCCACCTCCCCAGCCTGTCCAGGTCTCGCTGTTCACTGAAATCAGGAAAAGCTTAAACAACCTGTCCATAATGTTTACAAAAATCCGTTCTCATATTCAAATCACTCCTTACATAACAGCAGAAGACTTGTCCTTATCTCTCCTCAGTGTATTAAGGATTATCAAGGAATTATCCAACGTCTTATTTCACATGAAGCAAACAGGCTGCACCGATGCATTGTCCTACGACACCCAGACACACGGACACGGCACGGGAAGCAAAATAACTCCATTGTGGCTCTACAGTAATGACTGAAGAGTCTGTAACTGGGGGGACAAGACCTCAAAAAGTTCTTAATAAAAACCTTAGAAATACTATTAAAAAAATAAAGTTACAAGAGAAGAGCAAAAGGGAGAGTCAGGGAGAGCAGCTCAGCTACAGGAAACAGCCGAGAATGAAACACTGGATTTCCAGGCTGCCAAAAGGGTAACACCAAGGTGCTGCAAGATCCTTTGCAAGGTCCAAGAGTATTTCATGGATGGTGATCAAACTGGAAAAGAGAAGGCAAGAGATAGGGTAATATTTGTAGAGATTAAATTATTATTATTATCTCCTCACTACAGGAAAAATGTTGAAGTGCTGGAGCGTGTCCAGAGAAGGGAACGGAGCTGGGGAAGGGTCTGGAGCACAAGTGTGCTGAGTTCCCGGCTGAGGGAACTGGGGGTGTTGAGCCTGGAGAAAAGGAGGCTGAGGGGAGACCTTCTGGCTCTGTCCAAGTCCCTTGGAGGAGGGTGGAGAGAGGTGGGGGTGGGTCTGTTCCACCAAGGAGCAAGGGACAGGACAAGAGGAAATGGGCTCCAGTTGTGTCCAGGGCAGTTGAGATGGGATGTGAGGAAGAATTTCTTTGCTGCAAGGGTTCTGAGACATTGGAAGGGGTTGCCCAGGGCAGTGGTGGAGTCCCCATCCCTGGAGGGATTGAAGAGTCGTGTAGACACAGTGCTGAGGGACATGGGTCAGTGGGGACTGGTCAGTGCTGGGTTCATGGTTGGACTTGATGATCTCCAGCCCTCGCTTCATCTCATGGATGGGACATCATCCCACACCAAATATTCCCAGATACAAATACTGGACATGAGGCACTTTGGTTTGTTATTTTGATCAAGTTGCATTCCAGGCAAGAAGCCAAATCTGAGAGGACAGCAGGATCTGAAGCTCTGATTTGGTTCTCATTAACTTGCCCGTAGCTCCAGCAAGACACCACCAACTCTTCCAGATGCTCTTTCCCAGATGCATTTACCTTTATATTTTTATTCCTCCTGCTTTAAATTTATCACCCTACAAAACCATTTAAGAGCCAGTAGACCCGTTTGTGTCCATCCTGAGGGTGACACTCATTTGTGAGCCACGGCAGAGTGACACAAAAATCAGATCATGAAGGTGGCATTTGGGTTCCCACACCTATTCCACGCGTGGGATTGAAAAAAAATACCAAAAAAAAGATGGATACAAAAGATGACAACGATAATGGGAACTGAAGGTTCAGCTACGTGTCTGGCTTTCAAAGGACAAAGCAGAATCAAAGCAGTGGAAAGGAGGAGGAACTCTTGAAAAAACAGAGTTGAAGGCAGAGTCGCGAGGCATCCTGCGACGCGCTCACGGCACCAGCAGCGAGGTCTGGAGCTCGGGGTGATAAAAATGATGTAAGTGCATGGATAATTTTTTCTTCTCCTTTTACCAACACAGATATTCCTACTATAAATTAATTTATAGAATCATAGAATCACAGAGTGGTTTGGGTAGGGAGGGACCTCAAAGCTCATCCAGTCCCAACCCCCCTGCCAGCAGCAGGGACACCTTCCACTAGACCAGGTTGCTCAAAGCCTCATCCAACCTGGCCCAGAACACTTCCAGGGAGGAGCAGCCACAGCTTCTCTGACCAACCTGGGCCAGGGTCTCACCACCCTCACACCAAACAATTTCTTCCTCACATCTCAGCTCCAGCTCCCCTCTGACACTTTCAAGCCATCACCCCTTGTTCTCTCACTCCCTGCCCTTGGCCAAAGTCCCTCCCCAGCCTTCCTGGAGCCCCTTCAGGTACTGGGAGGCCACTGGAAGGTCTCCCCGGAGCCTTCTCTTCTCCAGGCTCAACAGCCCCAACTCTCTCAGCCTGTCCTCACAGCAGAGCTGCTCCAGCCCTGGCATCATCCTCGTGGCCTCCTCTGGACTCGTTCTATCTGGTCCATGTCTCCCTTGTGTAAAAAGATTTAGTTAAATAATCAGGAGAAAAGTAATGATTCTACCCTTGCCCACACTACTCAAACCATTGCCCACCTACACACTCGGTGAGGTATGAAAGGCAGCAGGTCAGAACCATTCCTCTAGATGATCCAGCACAGATGACTGGATGATCTCCAGAGGTCCCTTCCAACCCAACCATTCTATGATTCTAAACCAATATTTGACCAATAACCTCCTGTGCCCAAGCAATTCTGATTTATTCCTTTTTAAATCAATGTTAGCACCAGTCAATTCCTACACGGCGTTCAGCAGAATCCTGCAGACACAAAACCTTCATAAAAAAAAGGCTTTTTTCCCCCACCAAGTTATTTTAAGATAGAAAAAGGATTTTTTTTCCCTTTATTTCTATTTGAGGAAAAAAAATAATATATTTCCTCTTGTAGAAAATATTCTCTAAATACTCTCTCCACAGAGACTCATATTTTGCTGATATATTTCCAGCATCAAACAACACTCAGGAAAATGTATTTTTAAAACTATTAAAAGGCAGTAAAATATAAACATTAACAGCTTTGAATACCTACACCCACTCTGGAATCCCTGGGGATCAACCCAATAAATTCACATGTTTATTAATTAGCTCTGCCACGTGTGAACAGGAACAACCTTCCCATCACCTGCAGTCAGGACACGTTTTATCATCACATCAGCTGCAGCCACCGCCGCCCGCGACACCAAGGGAAGGGTTTGGCACAGAGCCTCAAACTCCTGCTGACTGAAAGGACTCTCAAGTGTCCTGCTGGAGCTGGACATGGCAAATAAAGAGATGGTTCAGAACTGAGTTATGGTGAGATGCTCTGGAAGACAACAAGAGGGTTTGCTGCTGAGAAGAACTCGCCATTCCTCCACGATGGCAGCTGGGGGGAGATGGAGGATGCTCCAGTGACATGTCAGTGTTATCAACCTGGCTGGAGAACCTGCTAAATGGAGGGGAGGCATCAAAGGAAGCAAGTGATGGTAAATAAGTTGCAGTGGTCTTCTTCTAAAACATCATAACAGTCAAAGCAGGTGATGAGAGAACAAGGGGTGATGGCTTGAAAGTGGCAGAGGGGAGCTGGAGCTGAGATGTGAGGAAGAAATTGTTTGGTGTGAGGGTGGTGAGACCCTGTCCCAGGTTGGCCAGAGAAGCTGTGGCTGCTCCTCCCTGGAAGTGTTCTCGGCCAGGTTGGCTGAGGCTTTGAGCAACCTGGTCTAGTGGAAGGTGTCCCTGCTGCTGGCAGCGGGGTTGGGACTGGATGAGCTTTGAGGTCCCTTCCAACCCAAACCATCCAATGACTCCTTTACACAGTCTGTAAGCTTTCTGTCTCTAATTCTTTTTAAATTAATGAGAGAATTGGCCACCTATTCTGAAATCCCACATTATTTGAACATTAAATGCAAAATATTGTGTCCAAGTCCACCAGAGTAACCAATGCCATCAGCTTATACATTTGTCCGGCACCAAGCCTGACAAGATTCCAGCAGCATTTGGCCAAGGCCCTCAGGGACATGCTCTGAATGTTGGGATTGTCCTGTGCAGGGACAGGAGTTGGACTCCATCATCCTGGTGGGTTCTTCCAGCTCACAACATTTGATGATTCTATAAATCCCCATCAAAGGCTTTAACTGACACAAATAATCCTCCAGCAGTACCTGGGAAACAACCCTCACAGCCCATCGATAAAGGGTTTCATCGTTAACTTGTGATGAAGAGCAATTTTTTCAGTTCTTTTCCAGGCATTTTTGATGAAGAAATACCTTTCAAACCTGACTGGCCCACAGAGAAGGCAAAAGCATCTTCACAAATGTAGAGGGCTGCCATGATCATTTCCAAAGTGCCTACTTTGAAGTCCTTTCAGAAAGAAGAACACAAAGATAAATCTATGACCACCAGGGTGGTCATAGATTTATCTTGCACAGCTTTTGGAGGACAGTGCACTGAAGTTATTTTTATGAGCAGCTTTCCTTCCTTCAGCAAGACCTAAGTCCTCTCAGAACCCTCTTTAATAAAAGAGAAATAGGACAGTGGCCACCTGAAACAGGTTCAAAGCTGATGTACAGAATCACAGAATCACAGAGTGTCAGGGATTGGAAGGGACCTCGAAAGCTCATCCAGTCCAATCCCCCTGCTGGAGCAGGAACACCCAGGTGAGATCACACAGGAAGGCGTCCAGGAGGGTCTTGAATGTCTCCAGAGAAGGAGACTCCACAACCTCCCTGGGCAGCCTGGCCCAGGGCTCTGGCACCCTCACAGGAAAGAAGTTCCTTCTCAAGTTTAAGCAGAACCTCCTGTGTTCCAGCTCACACCCATTGCCCCTTGTCCTCTCATTGGACACCACTGAGAAGAGTCTAGGTCCATCCTCGTGACACTCACCCTTTATATATTTATAAATATTAATGAGGTCCCCCCTCAGCCTCCTCTTCTCCAAGCTCAAGAGCCCCAGCTCCCTCAGCCTTTCCTCATCAGGGAGATGCTCCACTCCCTCCATCACCTTGGTGGCTCTGTGCTGGACTCTCTCCAGCAGCTCCCTGTCCTTCTTGAACTGTGGGGCCCAGAACTGGACACAATATTCCAGATGTGGCCTCACCAGGGCAGAGTAGAGGGGGAGGAGAACCTCTCTTGACCTACTAACCACAATTACGATTCCTAGATAGATCATTCGATCTCCAATACTTGGTTTAGGTTCTTATAAAGACTAATTTTAATTAAATAGCTTATAATAAGCAGATGTGTACATCCAACAGTCACCACCAATGTAGGCAAGACTCCCAGGGTACTCATTTATCTTCCCTACCTAGATCCATTTAAATCTGGAGTATCTAAGCTACGTTAGTGGCCCAAATGTCCTCCACCATCAACTGGAAGCAACTTCAAAGATAAATTCACCCCATTTTAACATGACTGTCTATAGCAGATGGGATGACTATTTGCTGCTGATGTCTGTGTGTCCTCATGAATTATGAGAGGAGCCTAGACAAGAAATGAGGTGCTTCACTTTAGGTGGCTCAAGTTATAAGAAATTAATTCCTCCAAGATAGCCCTAGCCCTGAAACCAAGACACCTTTCTTAAAAGGAATTGTGTTTTTAGGGAGAAACCTGGACAGAAATAATGCTGATAAAGACCCACACATATAGAGAGGAAAACCCAAGTCTAATTGCAGTCTTTAAACTTCTAATTCACTTATTTACATTTCTTCCTCTCTGAGGAACATCTCACTTATTTGCAGATCCAGGCCAGGCAAGGGTCTCGGTGTGAGGAGAGTATGGCCAGCACCTCCACAGATCCAATGTGTATTGCATCAGAGAGGTGGACAAACTGGGAAAAAGCTTTCACATCTACAGGAGAATCCATCAACGACTTTGGTTGAAGTGGAGACCAATATTTCTACACTTCAACATAAAAAATGGAAAATAAATATGTGTAAGGAGCCCATCTCCAAAATGATGGAGAACACTGGGCAAAAAGAATTTGTGGCAATGTTCTTAAAGCAGTTTTTGCTCCCCTACTAATTTGTCTTCAGTTTGCTCAATGTCTTTGTACCTGACCTCCTCTTCACCTCATAACTAGACCACATCTAAGGGTAAGTAGGATCCTAATGATCTCTCATTAGCTAAACTTCCCAGCAGAACACTTCCAAACAAAAAAAAAAGGTCAAAACCTGCCATCAGTAGAAGGAAAACTTCAAAGGACCAGGAAAGCAGCCCAGTTGTAAGCTTTTCCTACTCCAAATGTGTAGCTTGAAAGGATCCACTCCCCCACTGAGAAGCTGTACAACAGAACCCAAGGAAAGGCTGCTGCATCAAGTGAGCCACAACAGGAGTAAAATGGGTTACGAGGAGCTGGCAGATGTTGGGTAAGATCTTGTGACTGATACAGCACTTGATATAGATATAGATATATAAAAAAAGATATTTTCATCATAGAATCTCCTGGTTGGAAAAGCGCTCTGAGATCATTGAGTCCAACTGTACCTGTCCACTATTAAACCAGATCTCTGAGCACCTCATCTACCTGTCTGTTAAACACCTCCAGGGATGGGGACTCCACCACCCCCCTAGGCAGCCTGTTCCAGTGCCTGAGAACCCTTTCAGCAAAGAAATTCTTCCTCACATCCAATCTGAACCTCCCCTGGTGAAACTTGAGGCCATTTCCTCTTGTTCTATCACTGGTTACCTGGGAGAAAAGACACACACCTACCTCCCTACACCCTCCTTTCAGGTAGTTGCAGACACCAATTAGGTCT